>JAPSGF010000008.1:7234522-7333391 GCA_035772895.1 Perdix hodgsoniae
GATGTGGAATACTAATAGCAGAATTACAAAAGTATTAAACCATGACACCACTGTAGGAGAAAATCAGGTTTGAGCCCATCTAAGGAACTTAAAGATACACAGCTCCATGGGATCTGGTGAGATGAGATGTGCAGGTCCTGAGGGAACTGGCAGATGAAGTTGCTAAACCACTATCCATCACATTTGAAAAGTTATTGTAGTCCAGCGAAGTTGCCACTGACTGGAAAGGGAGAAACATAACCTCCATTTTTAAAACGGAATAAGGGAAGGACTGAATAACTGCAGGCCAGTCAGTTTCAACACTGTGCCCAGCAAGATCATGGAGTAGATCCTCCTGGAAACTGTGCACATGGAAAACAGAGAAGTGATTGGCAACAGCCAACATGGTTTCACTAAAGGCAAATTGAGCCTGGCTAACTAAAAGGCCTTCTATGGCAGAGTTATAGCATTAGTGGATAAGGAAAAAGCAACTGTCATCACCTACCTGGACTTGTGCGAAGCATTTGACACTCCCACACAACATCCTTGTCTCTAAATCAAAGAGACTTGGATTTGATGGGTGGACCACTCAATGGATAAGGAAGTGCCTGGATGGTTGCACTCTAAGGGTTTTAGTCAGTGTCTTGATGTCCAGGGAGAGACCAGTGGAAAGTAGCGTTTCTCAGTCAGCATACAGACCAGTGCTGTTTAAAATATTTGTTGGTGATATGGACAGTGGGATTGAGTTTATTCTTAGTTTGCAGATGACACCCAGCTAGGTGGTACAGTTGACACACTGGAGGGAAGAAATAGTACCCAGATGGACCTTGACAGACTTGAGAGGTGGGTCTGTGAACCTCATGAAATTCAGTGAGGACACGTGCAAGGTCCTGCACCTTGGCTGGGGCAAGCCTAAGCACCAGTACAAGCTGGGCAAAGAATGGGGGTTGTTCTGTGAAGACAAATACTTTCCCCTGGAGAACTGTCCACTTATCGGGACAACACAGAAGAAGTGATTCAGACCATGTGGATAAAAAAGAAAGGCAGTCTTTTTTCTCTCTTTGTCTCTTAATAAAACCACGTCCTAAGATGACATAAAATTGCTGCATGTCATCATATGTAAACAGAGCCTTCATACTAAGTAGAGTCTATTGTCTTAACAGCTGAAACTGCAGAACAAAAAACCCAACCCCCACATCAAAAGAACAAGATTAGAATCACAAAGCTTAGTATTCAAAAGCAGGGAAGTAACAAAATGAAGACTGCCAGAATTTTCTTTTTAATAATTTTATCTGTGAGTATATGACTGTCTATTATCAAAAGGTGAATAGTTACTACACTCAAATTAGTGCGTACTTATGCTTAATTTCTTCTTATTGTTATACAGATAAATTCATGCTGTAATACAGTATTTTTGGGAAACTTCAGTGTAGTAAGAGGTGATGAAAATCTCAGTTTTATAATTCTGGAACCAAGGTATGAAGAAAATTAGAAAATTCTTTTTTTTTGACTGTTTTCAACTGGCAATTTGAAAACAATTGGAAGCTCATTTTTCAGAGCATATAGGCTTGTACAACCCATCCCATATGCAAAAGGACTTCATTTGCAACTGACATTGCCTTTATCTGAAAATCAGACCTTAGTGTACCACATTAGATATACAAAAAATGTGAAACATTTAATTTGTAGCTTTGCATAAAAAATCTAAATGAAATGACTTGCTCAGAAACTCTCATGCACGTTTTATGAAAGCCAAGTATAAAAACATGTGTCATGGGTAGCAACAGAAAGGTCTGTTTAGTGCGAGAAATAATAAAGCTAAAGGATGGATCCTTTGGAGAATTTATTACCAAAACCAATACCAGTATGATTATTTTCAAAAGACGACAAAAGCATGTCTTAGCTATAAAAATTGACTAGAACGTCAAATACGCCATTGCTGCAAACATTGTAGTGGCTGGAGGAATTCTGCACAAAATGGTTTTGGCATTTTATACTGTCCAAAATACATTTTCTCGCAGCTGTACTCCTCAACATTATGGAAAGATTTTATTTGAAATACATAGGTAGCTAGCATCAAATATTCAGTATGGAAGAGAAAAAATCTTAACAAATGTTACAAATCAAAATTTTCTGGTAATATTTTCGTTTTATGCACATATTGTTCACCATACACAGAGGATGCTGCATCGAAAAGTGAACACGGGGTACAAATTTAATTTTTGTTATGGAGGGAAAGTCTTTTTCTATTACATCTCTAAGTACGAAAAGTGATTATTAAAATAATATGAATGATTGTTGTTGTTTGTTTGTTTGTTTTAGATTAGCAAATGATTGTGTTGCATTTAATTATCTCACCTCAAGATAGAAAAGTAGAATTCTATGTGACTAAGTATATATCAGTGAGAGTAAATCCATACTGGGATGGACACTTCTGGCCACCTTTTCTTGTTCCTATTTTACACCATTACAGATCTTGATTCAAAAATGGAGATACTGCATGTTGACATACACGAAAATTAGAGAATTGGGCTCATCTTCCATGGTTTCATTCCATGCCACCAGGAAATAATGGATGTGAATATTGGGAACACATTAACTGTAGAAGTCAGTTTGCCAAGAGATTATTCAATAATTTAAAAATCAAGACTTGTTTTGTCAAAACAAAACATTTATTAGTGTAGTCAGATCACTCATGCAGACCTGAGAGAGTTCATGTGCCGTGTGGTAATAGCAAATGTATTATTAAAGTATTCTACTTGCCCAAGTACATAATAGCTGTCACCTTATATTTAATCTGTGTCATTAGTAGATAAAAACACATTGCTTTTGAAACAGCTAATTTTGGTTAGCTATCATTATACAAAAATTGTAGTTGAGGCAAAGGAAGAGCAATTTTAGCACTGTGTCAGTAAGGATAGTAAAGCTTATACTATTCCCTCGCATGTTCTTCCAGCTCCTTGATCAGCCAGTGATGCAGAACTGCTTATGTGCTAATTTCATCTTCTGACTTACAGTACATCAAGAGCGGCTCATACATATCTCCGTTTTGTCAGAAGAAAATAACTTCTTTAAAAGTCGAAGGAAGGAAGGAAGGAAGGAAGGAAGGAAGGAAGGAAGGAAGGAAGAAAAAACATGAGGAAATCATCTATTAGGTGCTGGTCATTTGGCTTTGACGGTATAGAATAACTAAGAATTCTGTTGGTATATCCTTGAGTTCTGTAGAGATATGCTGGTTATGAAGCTTTTCATGTACAAGAACAAAAGATATCCCATACTCCTTGATATCTGACTCATATAGTCAACAGAGTTCATAAAAAGACTAGTCTTATTTTAGAGTGACCTATATTTAGTTGGCCAACAAGCTTCCCAGGCTATTTCAGCTACAAATAGTCAACAGGGGGCAAAGGCAAATCTGTGCAATGGATAAGAGGATTCTGAGGTACACCCTTCTGCATGGCTGATCATTGTAGCCATTAATTGCGAAGCCAAATTCCAGACTTTCACATCATGAACTTTTAATTGGCATTTAACAAGTTAGGTACATGATGCACTTAGGGATAGCTTGAACTACCAGTGTGGAGATCTGTAATTTAACAGCCCTTGAGTTGAGCAGATGAATGAGTCAGCACACCTGCTGTCTCTGGCAGCTGGATATTAGCAATCCATATCATGATAACATGGTGATTATGTCATTTAAGTTAGGATGCTACATCAGAGGAGAGTTTAAAAGCTTTCAGATCCCGCTGAAAAAATGAATGCAAAGATTAAAAAAACAAAAACAAACAAACAAAAAAAGGTAAGATAAGATGGTGCAGGGTAAAATACTGCTAGAAATATTTTATTAACTATGAAGATATCATATATTGCAACATAGCTATGTTCAATGTATAAAAATACTTTTGTGAAAAGAAAGGCCTTCCTGAATTGTGTAGACGTTTAGAGTAAAAATATTTAAGATTTCATGATTTTTTTTTACCAACCGCTGTCTTACTGCATAATTTAAATAAAGAAAAATAGCTTAGGAACTCCATTCTTCTCATTGTGGCACAAAATAAAATGTAGATGGTAGGATGTGGGTGTGAAAAAGCTTTGGAGAATGAGGAAAAGTAATTAAAAAAAAAAAAACCAAAATTAGTTTTGTAGCAATATTTACCTTGCATAGCAAAATCACGGAACTACTTTCAAGGTCTTTCCTTCTAATTTCTGATATCTTGATATCCTTTCCTTACTAAGAAACTCCGTATGCATGTATTTACTTCAGTGCCTTCAAGGTGCAAAATAATCAGAGGAAACAGAAATAGGCTTGGCACAAAAGTAGGGACACACTGTTCTTCCATTTTATCTTAACTCTAATACGAAAAGGCTTGTCATATTCATGAGATAAGCAAAGATTTGAAAAATTAAAAGAAAGTCACCTGTGAGCCCAGCTGAGCAGCATCTATAGCTGATTGGTGTGTTAAATGCTACTTCCACCACATTTCAGAAATACCAGTTGATGGGCACTCAGAATTCAACTTCTGCTGGCATTATCTAATTCATGCTGTTTCTATTGAATTGTAAGGATAAAATAGTTTCAAATTACATAAATTAAGGCAGAAACCAAATAATTCTGAATAACTAGAAGTAACTGCAGAACAAAATCTAAATGGTATTGACATCCTTGAAATTAAATCTATTGGCCTACAGAACAGTCTCCCAAAATAAATAAATAAGGTTCACTCTCACAGGGGATTTACTATCAGATTAGGTGAAATCTCAGTCCTGTCAAACCAATCCTACAGTTGAAGAAGAATGAAACTGATAATTTGGTAAGTCCACACAAGATTCCTTCTCTATACATTTAAATTCTCTTCCTAGGTCTGACTCTTCCATTTTGAGTGCTACTTTTCTTACTGGATTTTCTTTCTATTTATATACAGATTGCACACACATTGTTTTTGCTTTATCTTTTGGTCAGGCGGTTAAACTTGATCTCTCAAGGTCCATTTCTGTCTGAATTGTTCTATTCTGTTTGGGCTAGGTACAACCTGATTTTTTAAACAAGCCTTTGTTGATCATCATTCACATTTTTCCTCTAATACCTTAAGATTTCTTGTGGTGGTTTCATACTAATGGCTAGTTAAGCTCCACTACACCACTCTTACTCCCCATCGTCAATGAAACAGGGAGAGAAGACAGGACTAAAAACTTACAAGTTGAGATAAAGACAGGGACATCACTCACCAATTGCTGTCAAGGAAAAACATACAGCACAGAAAGATTAATGTAATTTATTCCTTATTGCTAATAGTGTAAAGCAGTGAGAACTAAAAGCAAACAAAAAAACCACCTTCATCCTTATCCACCCACTTTTACCTCCTCCCCGCAAGTGTCACTTGGCATCAAGTTTTTCAGATTCATTATATTTTACCTCTTCCAGTTCCTCATACAGCCCTGCCTGATGAGTGTCTTATGGATTGTGTTAAATGGAGATGTGATGGGACTCAGAAAAATATACTGTCCTTCTTGCTTCCGTGTGGTTCAGGGATTTACAGTATAATTATCTGTGCTATCTAATTTACCTTCACAGTCCTACTTACTGTAGATTAATGTGAACATACCATAGGATCACAGAAAATTCAGGTTGGAAAACACTTCCAGAGGTCTCTAGTCCAACTTCCCACTCAGAGCAGATCCATTTAGAGCAGGTTGCTTAGGGTCTTGTCCAGTCAGCTGTTGAATACCTTCATGTATGGGGACTGCACAGGCTTTCTTGGCAACCATGCCAGCATTTGATACTTCTTGGTGAAACAGTTTTCCCATCTTATAGACTAGCATTATGGTGAAATCACACTGAAGGCCAAGTAAACTCCACCACACCACACCACTCCCTCAGTCCTCCTCCTCGAAGAAATGGAGGAAGAAAATATGATGGAAAAGAGCTCAAGAATTAAGATAAAGACACAGTGATCACTCATCATCAGATACAAAACAGACTCAGTGTGGAAAGGTTAATGTAATTTATTGTCTATTGCTAACAGACTAGAACTAAAAGCAAATTACACCTTCTCCACCATTCTCTACCACCACCTCCCCCCAAGTGGCACAGGGCACTGGGGCTGTGGTCAGTGCTCATGTGCTGTAGCTCTGTCCTGGAGTTGCTACTGTGGGGGTATCCATGGGCTGCAGCCGTCAGGCCTCATCCATTGCTGCACGAAAGGTTCTTCCAAGGCTGCATATGAACATCCGCTCTGCAGGCTGCAGGGATCAGTCTTTGCCTCCATGGGTCCTTCCTGGGCTGCAAGGATCTTCTGCTCCATGCTGGAGTACCTCCTGCCTTCCTCCTGCACTGACCTTGGTCCCTTGTTAAATCTGTTATCCCAGAGGCACAACCAGTGTCACTCATGGCTCAGCTCTGGCAGCAGCAGTCCCTTTTGGAGCTGCTCTGATCTGACAAGAGGCTCTGCTCATAAAGGTGACCCTGCTGCCCAAACCTTGCCACATCTGCCCTTCCATTTCCAACTGCCAGATGTTGAGTCTTCATTCTCAACAGCAAACGGTTTCAGAATCAGACCTTGCCTTTCCATTTTAAGGTTTAATAGTTAATTTTAAGGGAAACTTGATTTTACCTTTTTTTTTCTCTCCTCTCACGTAAATAATGCAATGACTGGTAATGTGACAGTAGCTCTGACAGCTTGTTCGAAAAGCTGTATCTTGTATTCAACTATAAGAATACAAGACAGCAGTTATGTAACACTTACTGCTTACTGATCAACGCACTTGAAAAAGAATGAAGAATTTCCATACTATATTTTAAAGTACCTGCTTTTTTTTTCCTTTTGCTCCAAATATGTTTTTCTGCTTTAAACAAAATGTTTCTCCATTTCTGACTTCTAGATCTGCTCTAGATTCACAGAAAAAGAACATCTTTTTTGAGGGCATGGGTACATTTGGCTTTCCAGATCATTTTCGCAAAGCTTATATTAACACACATCATTGCAAAGCTACTCCTAAAAGACCATCATACACAATGCAGTGCTGCCCCTAGAACATCACTTTCCCCATCCTCACGACACTTTTACTGTAGTACCCACACAGTCTGTATGACCTTGCAGTTTTTCCTTTGTAGTTCAGTTCTCACAAAGCAACTCAGAGCTGCTCTGTACTCTCTGAAGCCACAGGAAAACATCCCAAATTCTGGCTCCTCTAAGAGCAGATGCAAAACCCAGGGGAATACATAGGTTTCTCACCTACTCTATACCTCCATCTTGTGCTTGAGGAAAGGAAATTGAGAAGGAAGGTAGAGCAAAGGGGTTCAGGACAGTTGGAGTAGGCTTGGAGGGCCACAGAATGCAGGTGGAAAGAATGCTGGAGCAGGAGCACTAGAGAGCATGATGGAGAAGAAACAGAGAATCTGTGAACAAACTGGGAATTATTTCACTTTGCTTACTAGATTTCTTTCTAGCTATGTAGCTAGGTAGGTAACTCCCCTCTTCATTTGTTTTTCAGTAATTACCATGTTCACTGTTCCCTTCTATCTGTTTGTTAATTTCTGTAGTAAAGCCTAGCAGTGACACTTTTATCATTCTGATGATGTATTAATACTACATATGAATATGAACTGTCTAGATGTCAACTCTTCCTACAGCTGTTTTTCAGTAACAGATAATTCCTCTTCTTTGGTGTCTTTTTCATTTACTCGTCTCTATTGTATCATTATATAGATATAAATAAATTACCTCCAAACCGTTACATAAATATAATCCCTAAACAAAGACAATTCCAATAAAACTAATATTTTAGGTAGCTTTTAAAGGCTGTATAGCAGCACTTTTCAAAAGTGTCTTTAAATAGTTGGCTTGCACTTTCCAAGTGCTTTAATAAAAATGTGAGCAGTTTCTAGAGGTTAGAGCAACTTGCCAGTTTAATGTTTCTGCAGAGTAACTTGAAAAGTCTTCAGCCCTTTCTAACCTATATTCACTTGCTATGTTGAGCAAAAGCACAAGCACAGAGAACACTTTGCAGAAACCCGTGGTAATAAATTGCAACATTTATAAGTATTTATAAAACCAACATAGAACCTTATATCAAAACCAACTTTTCTGTTTTGTATCCTTCGATAATGGAAGGAAATGCATGTAATTTGTGGTGGTATACAGTAGAGACCAGTGAGGGTTTACAGTACTGTTTCTGCTGTGTCAATATGCAGAAATCTTCCTTTCTTGTGCTGCCATTTAAAACATGAAATCATCCATAGTTTATGACACTGCGGACCATGGCTGTTTCTAGATAACAGATGAAATGGTGCAGATTTTCAGCTAAAGCAACTAATGTCTTGAGACATGTATGGACACAGCTGGGAAGGCTCTGACAGCAGGAGGCTGAAGGGGCACCATGTAAGAGACGGCCATGAACAGCTTTGAACCATCCACAGCCACATCAGGCTGGGCCTGAAACTGCAGGGAACTGGGACTAGAAAGAGGGGGGAGAAGGTTGTCCAGCAGCTTTTGCAATCAGAGGAGAACAGGTAAGAAAGTGAAGCTGTCCATAGTCTAAGCATGTTTGGTATGTTATGGTGAACAAAACCACTGATTTGACCAGTCAAATCTACTATTTTGAGATCATTTGCATAGAGGGAAGAAATAGTACCCAGTGATGGGGAAGATGTGAGGATATAGCTTTCTAGAACAAATCTCATACAAACCAAAAGAGTTAAGAGAATGGGCATCAGTGACATGAGTTATTTGAGGGACTGAAAATAAATAAGATAATAAAATTGCACATAAATGTTTTAATGTAGTAAATGTCCTGGTTGTTAACACTGCAGATTGTCCAGTTCAGATACAACAGTAAATACAAATGGTGTCTGGAGGTACACCCATTGCCTGAAAGTAAAAACCAATTATGAATGACATAAAAAAAAGAGAAGACATTTCTCACTCCATGGACAGCTGCAGAGGGAAGAGATGCTCGTGGAAAAGTATGTTTGGAATTGTGTTTGTTGTTCTGAAGCACTAGAGTTATTGAAAGAGAGAAAATTTCTTTAAATCTGTTCTGATTTCTAACCTGTATTTCCCTCTGAACAGATTTGACTTCCTTCTTCATATCTGTTTGTAGCAGTACATTAGGTAGTCATAGTGCTGCTCCTACAAATACCACAGTACAAAAAGAAATGTAAGTATACAGCTGAATTTGCTTTTTGATTAAATAGACTTTATTTCCAAAGAAAATTGAAGCAGGATATTTGAAGTAGGATGCTATTTCTCCAGTTTATTACCAAGAAGTCTGAGTGCAATATAAAACCTAATTGTTTGAGGAATCATATTTAATTACAATGATCGAGAAACATCTTCCATCTTGTAAGGTTGTGCAATACACCAAAACAGATGGCAGTTAAGAGGAGACTGTACATTCTGTTGTGAGACTATTATGTAAGCGCTAACTGGTAAAGATTTCCTGGATGAAGGTCATAATGCAAAGAAAAACAAAAACTGACCACAATATTGTTCTTAGTTTTCTCTTTAATCACACAATCAGGTCATGACAGGAAATATATAGTCTTGAGTATAGTCAGCTCTATGGTCTGGAAATTACAGCCATCATATTGGTATGTATGAAAGTAGTGGAGATGTTCTGGGACTGGTCAACTGGTGTTTTGGATCAAAATATCAGTGTGAGTCTGTTCTTTTCATTTTTATAGTAAGATAAAACAAGAATTAGTGGTAAGACATGAAAAGAAGAGATTTAAAATGCCTTTAATAAGATTTAAAACATACACGATCCAAGATACGAAAAATACTTAGCTGCAAACATCTGATGACGTTCCATGAATCTCGACTATGTGTTAATATCTATACAAGCTGTGTTCTGTAGTTTATCTGTCCAAGATTTTGCCTAACTTTTAACCAACCAACTCAGCAACTTCTGTTAATCGGTTTATATCAAACTGATTGGTAAAAACATGGTCTTGTCTGGCAAATAGTAGAAGGCCCTCAAAAAATAAATCATGTAATTTAAAATAGAATTCTCTTCTGAACAAAGGGAATGAGATGGTAAAAAGCTGCCCAAAATAGACACAAGGAAAAATTGCAGCTCTGATAGAAGAGTCATGAGTCAGAATGAAAAGAGAAGATCTCAGGCCTTTTTAGAAAACTGCTAGTAATCATGAGAATGCTGTGTGTTTATGCTGTACAAAGTCATTCCAGAAAGCTCAAAGGATTGAGGAAATAGTCTGGCATTAGAAATACATAGGCTTCAAAAAGAATCTGAGAATATTAAGTGCCTAAAACTTGCTAGCAGTCGTAACATCCATCAGAGTCTTCTAGCAGAAGCTTTAACTTGGGGTACTGACAGTGTGTACTGACTATGAGAAAGGCAACCTTCCCTAATTCGGGCAAATTCTTGAGGTTTGT
This sequence comes from Perdix hodgsoniae, assembly GCA_035772895.1. NCBI lineage: Eukaryota > Metazoa > Chordata > Aves > Galliformes > Phasianidae > Perdix > Perdix hodgsoniae. Next base: position 7,244,896 of record JAPSGF010000008.1, read on the forward strand.
CTGCAGTTGTCTTTTAAGATTCCAGTCCTTCCTCCTTTCTGTGATAGTTTCATTCAATTCAATCAAAAATGTAATTGCAATTCTGTGATGAATCTGTCAAAGCAAATGTATATCTGAAAGCTACTTTGCTTTTCCAGCTACATCAGTTACTCTAGTAAAATATATCGCTACAGACAGTCTTCTTCCCTCTTCTAAGCTGCACTGTACTGGCTGAATGACTTATTCCCTTCTGCAAATGTCTTTGTGCCCATTGCCTCTTTTCCTGTCGCTGAGCAAAACTGAAAAAAAAATGGATCCACTGCCTTGATGCTCTCCTTCTAGGTATTAAGAGACATTGTTGAGATCCCTTCTAAGTCACCTCTTCTCTAAGCTGAGCATCATGGAATCACAGAATTACAGCATGGCTTAGGTTGGAAGGGGCCTTAAAGCCCATTTAATCCTGAACCCTGTTTTGGGCAGTGCCACCCACCAGCTAAGGCTGCCCAGGGCCCCCATGCAGCCTGGCCTTGAGTGCCTCCTGGAATGGGGCATCCACAGCTTCCCCAGGCAAAACAGTCCAGTTCTTAAAAACCCTCTGAGTAAAATTTTCCTAATATCTAATCTAAATCTCCTTTGTTTAGTTTAAAGTAATTCCCTATTTTCTTGTCATTCTCCAAGAAAAAGTCAGTCTCCGTGATGTTTATAAGCTCCCTTTAAATATGAGAAGGATGCATTGAGGTCCATCCAGAGTCTTCTCTTCTTCAAGCTGAACAATCCAGGTGCTTCAACCTTTCTTCATAGGAGAGATGCTTCAGTCCCTCCATCGCCTTTGTGACCCATTGTTTGACTCACTCTGGTATGTCTTTACATCTCTTTTATCAGGAGATCCAGATCTGAATGCAGTATTCCAGTGTGTCACCAGTGCTGACTAGAGGGGAAGGATCATCTCCATCCACTTGCTGGCAACTTTGCTTAATGGAGCACAGGAAACCATCAGACTTCATTTAGCATGGGCACATTGCTGGGTCAGCTTGGAGACCCAGACCCTTTTCTGCAGAGCAGCTTTCCAGCTGCATGCCCCCAGCATGTCCTGATGCCTGGGGCAGTTCCTTGCCCATTGCAGGAGCTAGCATTTCTCCTTGTTGAATTCCTGCTAGCCCATTTCTCTGGCCCATAAGGGTCCATCTGAACAGCAGTACAGTACTCCAGCATGTCAGCTACTTCTCCCAGTTCTGTGTCATCTATGAACTTGCTGAAGAATACTCTGCCTTATCATCCAGATTATTAAGGAAGATAGTAAACAGGACTGGGCCCAGTATTGGACGCTGGGGTATGCTGATAGTGTCACTGACTTTGTATCACTGAACACCACTCTCCAGGCCTGGTTACTCAAACATTTTTCAATCTATCTCACTGTCTGCTCACCCAGCCCACACTTCATTAGATTCTCCGTGAGGATCTCACAGGAAACAGTAAGTCAAAGTACTTACTGAAGTCAAGGTGGGCAATAACCACTGCTCTCCCCTTATATAGAGAATCACAGAATGTACCAAGCTAGTTATTTCATAGAGGAGTGTTATCAGGACTTCTGCAGATCCTTTGCCCATTGTTACTGTTTCCACGAGGGAACGGATTAATATTTACAATGAAAGAATATAGCATATCAGTTTTGGAATTGCTGTAGTGCTATAGTGGAAACACCAGAAGTGTACTAATGTAGTATCTTAAATTACAAACCTACAACCTAACCGAAGAGTAATGCCAAGTCAATAGAATTCTATGTAGTATAAACTAATTCACGTCTGCAAACAGTTTCACTAACTCTAATATTTGACATAAGTGTCACAGTGTTCAGTAGACAGTGTGCTGACTTTGTCAGCGAACAGCCAGTGCCATCTCCCTTGGGATGGAGAAGGACTAAGGTCAGGCCAGTACATAAATGCATCTCGGCAGGACCCAATGCCAGGCAGAGCAGGACGATGGGCAGCAGAAACCAGACCTGTTTGCAGAGTCTCTGGCACAAGGCCTGATTGGCCCAGGGGCAAATGTGGAAGCCCAGAGTGGGTGGTACCCCCAAAGAAGGCTGGGACAATACGGCCTGGCAGTGGCTCAGGGCCCTAGCAGATCTTCTGGTGCAAGCAATCCTTCATTATTACAAATGAGATTCCATTTTATTATGTCTCATGGGAGTGACTTTATAGAATCAAAGAGTCCAATATTAAATTGGAAAAGAACTCTAAGATAATCTAGTGCAACTTAAGTGCATCTCCACTGTGCCCACTAACCATGGCTCTCAGTGCCACATCTGCCTTTTTCTTGGACACCTGCAGGGATGCTGACTCCACCACCACCCTGAGCAGGTTGTTTCAGCGCTTCACTACTCTTTCAGAAAATATTTTTTTTCAAATATCCAACCTGAACCCCCTCTGGTGCAACTTGAGGCCATTATCTCTCATCCTATCACTGTTACCTGGGAGTATGACCTCTACTTCACCACAACCTCCTTTCAGGCAGATGTAAAGAGTGGTAAGGTCTCCCCTCAGCGTCCTCTTCAAACTGAATAATCCCAGTTCCCTCAGCTGCTCCTCGTAATACTTGTGTTCTTCACAGCTTCTTTGCCCTTCTCTGGACATGCAACTGGCCTCAGTGTCTTTCTTGTAGTGAGGAGCTCATAACTGTATACAGTACTCTAAGTGAGGTCTCACCATTGCTGAGAACACAGGCACAATCACCTCCCTGCTCCTGCTGAGTTGTAAAGTTTTACAGGATAGGAACTGACCTTTAAAAGCAGTAATGAAGTAATTAGTTCCCCAAAGATTCTCTAGCATTTAAGATGCAAAGCAGGTGCTTCTGCACCTGCCCCAGGAACTACCATCTCTTCCTTGATGATACAAGACGGCAAGAGCATTTTATGGCACTTAAAGAACCGGAACGAGGTTTTTAAGTTTAATTCCTGAAAGTTTATTGTCAAAAGATACATTTAATTTGGAAGTGTTTTAGGCAGCCTTATATACACACTGAATATTTTGTCTGCATTATTACCATCAAAATGTAATGTTTGAAGTTAATTCGAGTAGGAAATGCCAGAAGAGACTGTGTATGCAATCTCTCTGCTTCTGCTTGCACATGTTATAAGATAGCTCTTAAAGAAAATTAAACCATTTTCCTTGTATCTGTCTGTTTTGTTCACTGCATCGCTGAAGAATTCAGATTACTGGAAGCCATCTTCAAACTGAGTTGGAAATCAAGTTAGAAATATATTCACTCTATGCCAGTTACAGGAAAACATTTCACTAATAAGCCATTATAGCAGTTGCATATAATGGATAGGACTAAGTACAGCTATGAATAGGCTCCTTCTGAGCCTTAAGCAATTATGTTGGTTTGAAAATTTACTCGGAAACTTTGGAAAGTATCGGTTTCCCTTCTTAGTGTCCTACTCCCAAATGCAGTGGGCGGAGACCTCCAGAGTCAGCGTGCTCAGTCCTCTCCTTGTATAGGCAACTACATATCATCATCTTCAGAAATTACCTATATTTAACTTGCTTCTAGAACCACTTTATTGTTACTTCTTTCAGAGATATGGTGGATGGAATCCATCGCGGTCATGTATTCCTAGTTAAATATTATGCTCCTTTAAATGATGACTAGGAAATTGTGACCTTGGAGTAGGGAAAGCTTGCAACTTCCTGGAAGACCTACTGCTTTAAAAAAATGAGATGCTCTGGAATGGGAGAGGTAAGAGCTGGGAGGCTGCAGAGAGGAACAGTAAGATGCCAGCCAGCCAGCCAGCCCCAGAAGGGAGTAAAAAGCTTCCTGGAGTTTTCTGCAACTTGCTCCAGTTAGTGTCATTATATTTTCAATATTTTGAAAGTAAATTATTCTAGCTTATGGCTTTTGAGTTTAAAGATTTGTCTGACTTACCTGGGGAGCTCCAAGTATAAGAAGACGTAGGAAAATCTATCTCAGAGCTCCAACTATTTGAGTCGCCCTCTACATTCAAACCTACATTTATTCATAGAAATTTTCTATCAATTCTTGCAGCAACACTGAGTGTTAGCTTAAAAAGCTCTTCTCCTCCTTAGCATTTGTCTCTTTGACATATTTATGAAGAGAAATTATATCCACTCTTAGCTTTCATTTTGTAAGGATGAGCAAACCCAGCTATTAACATTTCCCTTCATAAAATAAGCTATCAATTTCTCTTATCATTTTAATAGCCGTCTTTACGTTCTTCCCATTAAGATTCATCTTCTACCATTGCAAAAAACTGCAATTCTATGGAGTGTTCTCAGAGGAGGTCTTACCAGTGTCCTGTATTGATTACAAATTGCCGGATGTTACATTCTGGATGAGGTTTCTTTTCTCATATCACGATCCATGATGGAGTTGTTTCATGATTGAATGTTAAATCCATGTTTTTCTCTGTAACATTTTACCTTTCCTTCAATGCATGTCTTGTACAGGAAAGGGGAGTTTAAAATTTACCCTGGGGGAAGATTCTAAGCCTTTCATCAGACTATATCCTGAGACATCCTTTTCATTGGTCCCAAGTGACTCAGTAAGTCTCTTGCACTCAAATTCTTCACATCCAAATGCAGGTATTCAAACGAGAAGTACACCATTTTTTGAACTGTACATTTTGTTCAAAACTTGTAACTACAGTTTTGTTTGAGAGGAATGGGTGCAGTCAGAAAAAATGTAGTTTTGTCCAAAAAGAGTGGGATTTACATTTTCCAAAGTGGACATACTTGTGTCTGAACCAGTCATTCAGACCCACTCTGTTGACAATGGAGAGAAATCATTCCCATTAATCACTCCTGTTTCTTAAAGCATTGTCAGTCTGGATGATGTTCCATCACATCTCCATTTCTCTGTTTCCTGTCTGGAATCCACTACACACCTGGGTATGATTAGTCTGTTTAGGGCAGTTTCTTAGAAGGGAAGGACAGTAGGGAGTAATATACCTGTATGAATATTACCCGATAAATCTGACAGATAAAGTTTGATATTGATCTCCTGCACTACCACATAACGGGCATAAAAGATGAGGCCTCGGCCAAGTAATGATGCTGCCCTGTTACCCATGGTTGCTGGCTGTAAGCTCTCTCCAGTTTTAAGGAATCTCTTTTCCATATTTAGTGCTTCTTCCAGTAAGAGTCCATTGTGAGACCCATGCTTTTAACAGCCTCAGGAATTAACTTTTGTAAACAGGAACTCAGATAGAAATCAAATTTCCCAGCCAGCTGTTACTAATAATAACATTCTGTATCAGAAAGTTTTGCCTGATCCTTACATATACACATTTTGTAATTTTTGCTATGTCTGTTCTGCTTAGGACTGTTATTTTATATAGTGCCAAAATGTAAAATTTATGTTTTTGAGAGACAAATGAAGCAGTAGAGGTATACTGATTTTGTAGCCATTTAAGGCATTTGCCTTCACAGAAAGCTACAATATGAAGCATTCGTTTCAACTCTCACCTGCCCTCTGCTACATGAAAAACTGTACTCAGAAAGCAGGCTTAATAAATCAATACAGTTTGATTAATTAAACACTTTTGTCTTTTTTCTTTCTTTCCTTAGGAATGTAGTGAATGCTCTTTTATACCCTTCTGGAGTCATAGATCTGTATAAATAAATCCTAATATTCCTCAACTACTTTCTAACTTACAATAACACACCATACCTTTCATAGACAAGCACAGACACAGCAGTTTCAAAGCCCTTCTCAGTGAGTTGGTGAGATTTTAAGAAAAAAGGTCTTTCTATTTCATCCATCTGGATCTTCTTTATGACAAGAAACAAGACTGCTACCAAGCATTACCTTGAAAATGTAAGAGCCAACAGGAGCTGCTCACTGAGGACTTAGAAACTATCACCACAGTCTTTTTGATTGATACAGTTATTGCACTAGAAAGTCAATTTGTATTGGCTTTGTAAATCTACCATTTTATTTGGTAGAATAGAAACTACTCCTGCTATCATTACACGCCTTGTGTGACTGTATCTCTTGCTGCAACATGTTCCTAGGAATTCCACCACTGGCAATAAATATTTCAACAACATATTCTATGCCCCACTTTGGAAAGAAAAGAACAGAGGAAATCATCCAGGTTTATCACAGAGAGCTCTTGTACCACATTTCCCCCATTTCTGGGGAAGCATGGGTTGGGAGAAATTTACAGAATTTGCAGTGCTTTTCTCTGTGATGTGCAGAAGGGGTTGTTGGAGAAAGAGAGGTGGAAAAGAACCCATTTTAACATATCCTCTCTTTCTCTCCTCATCCCACTGAAGATTTATGCATGAGAGAAGGGGCAGGTATCCTGTGTGTGGTAGATGGAAAGCAACTATAACTAAAGAAATTGGTGTACTAATTTCCTGTAAATTGGCCTGAAACGTTAAGTTACTATTTCTCAGTGGCATAGAGCTTAATTGCTAAGAAATTTCTTGCAATGGATCAGACACTTTAAATTTGAGCTAATCAGCCACAAAACAAGAACTGAACACTTTCACAGTTGCTCTCCAAAATCCACTAATAACAAATCTTCTGCTATTCAAAAGACTATACAGCTTCACAAAGTGTTTTGTTTAAGCACACTGGGAGTAACAAGATCAAATCAACCCCATGTCTCACTTAGAATCAGTTGGAAATATTGATGTGAACCTCTCTCCATTGAAGAAAGCAGTTTTGTCTACATCCCAAATGAAGCAGCTCAGATTTTGAGAAGAAACTTTCATACAGCTTTCATTACCAAAACAAAACACACACACACAAAACCAACCAACCAACCAAAGAAACAAACAAAAAAGAAACAAAAAATCCCAACTTGTTTTTTAATAGAATAAAGATTACTGTTTAGCTTAACTATTTTTCCATAATTTTTATAGTCTCTTGCCACAGTTTGGATAATTTAAAAATGCCTGGGAATGTTTCTCATCCTCTGTTTGGTGTTTTTCTCATCACCCTGCACAAGAGCTGCTGAAGTTAGCAAGGAAGTAATAGTGTATGATACGTAGAATTATTTCTTAAGAAATTATCCAAAAGCAAACCAGTAAGAAATAAAAGAGATCAAAAAATCAAAATCAAGGAACCAAAAGAAAACTACAGAGGAATTGTAAGGCAAAGAAAGCATTTTGGGGCATTCTCAAAGTCACTCAGTAGTCAAAAGCAGATTCAAGAATTTACCTGAGCACTGGCCACTATTCCTTTCTCTCGCCTACCTGCAGTATTCTTAGTCTATACCATAAAAATGCCTTATCCAAAACTTACCTAGCTCAGGACTTAGCTGAATAGCTGGATAATTTTTTCTCGTTTTCTTTTTTTTCTTTTTTTTCTTCTGAAAAATAAAATAAAATACACTCCAGTACCCAAGATAAAAGAATGCGTATTCCAGGCTTTTGTTGTACAATCTGCAGCAGATAATCAATAATTGGAAACAAAAGGATTCTCAAGAAAGCAAGTAGTAACCATCCTGTAAAGGGATGGAAAACTCCCTTTGGGTTAAGCTGTTTGCCAGATGCCCTCAGGGAAGCTCTTCTGCCTCGAACTACTTTCCTACTTCAAACAGATGCCTCTCAACACATGATTTTTTGTGTAAAACAAACAGTACTAATAAAGCAATGAGGAGAATATAAACATAATCAAGCATTAAAGGAAAAGTTCAAAGCTAATTTCATGACTGAACTGTCCAGACTAATATATTATGCTTCCAGAGTACTGAAGCTTGTTTTGTTTTCTGTAGAAACAGGCACCTACAGTTATAGGTCCCAAATGATGTTCCCAATATCCACTTTGGAAAAGAGGAAGAAAAAGCAAGCTTAATTTTTCAGAATTAAAATGGAGTTTGGGGGAAAGAAAATCAAAATAAACTATATTACTATAAATGCAGTAAAACTCTGGAACAGAAAACCTCCCAAGACTGCAGCATTTTCTTTATAGGTGCTTTGAAAGAAGAACAACATGCTTTTAGAAGCACCTTCTAGTACAGGCTAGTCTAGTTAGACTTATTCATGCCTTATTAAACTGCTGCAAAGCGAATAGTTAAACTAGATCAGTCATATTGTCACTGGGAAACTACCTAGACTGGTACAGCCAACAGACCACAACCCCTTACTGCTTTTCCATACAGTGAGAAATGAAGTAGCTACAGGTGGGTCAAGTGCTATCAAAAGAGATTTCAGGGACTTGGGACAATGGCTATTGAATGCGCAGATCGTCTTTTCTTCTCTACCTTCTGTATTGGGAAAGGACACAGAAAAAGACAAAGGATCTTAGATTTAAATACCTGGCTTTGTGGCTGGTGACATCATCAGAACTTTGTTTTTTTGATGATTAATTAGCCTACATAGTTTGTGGGCACTGGATGGGGTTTGCCTTTCTCAAAGGAGGAGAAGGATCCTTGGGGAAAGCTAGTGGGGCTCGCTGGGGAGGCTTTAAACAAGGTGTGAAGGAAGACAGAGAGGATAGTGAGCCTTCCCGTGAAAAGGTGTGGGAAGGCATAACTAAATTAGAGGGAAAGGGTGCTGGCAGGGGGCCTTGAAGGACCCACTGCCTGGAGAGGTGCTGGTAACACCGCATCACAGACAAAACTCTATGATGGTGATGCAGTGACTACTGGGGCAACAGAAGGCAATGGGTAAAATCAAGGGAAATACTGGAAAGGAATTAAGGAGTTATCTTTTAAATAAATTACAGGACCAACTTGCTGGCTGAAGTGCCTTTACAGAAATGCACACAGCTTGGGAAACGAACAGGAGGAGCTGTGCTACTAGAAAACTAGAATATAGTTGTTCTCACCAAAACCTGGTGAGATGATTCCCATGACTGGAGTGTGATTATCAAGACCTACAAGCTGTTCAGAAGGGACAGGTGAGGAAGGAGGCGAAGGAATAGAATGTAAAGAGCTGTCCCTAAAGAACAGTCATGAGCAAGTTGAAAGTCTATGGGTGACAAAGACTGAGACAGCAAAATGAGCCTTGTGATTGGTATCTACTGCAGGACACCAGATCAAGCAGAGCATGTCAACGAGGCTTTCTACCTCCAGCTGCAGAAGGTGTTGCGATTGCAAGCATTCATCCTGCAGGGGGACTTCAACTACCTGGACATCTGCTGGAAAAGCTTCATGGTGATCTGCAGGCAATCCAAGCAGCTCCTGGAATGCATTGAGAATAATTCCCACCAAAAAAAAAAAAAAAAAAAAGATGTATGGAATGGAACACCTCTCCTACGAGGACAGGCTGAGAAAGCGGCCTTTCAGTATCTAAATGGGAGCTACAGAAAAGGAGGAGACAGACTCCTTATCAGGGTCTGTGGTGACAGAACAAGGGGAAATGGTTTCAACCTCAAAAAGGGTAGATTTCAGTTAGAAAGAAGGAAAAAATCTTTTTCAGTGAGGGTGGTGAGGCACTGGAACAAGTTACCCAGAGATGTGGTTGATGCCTCAACCTTGGAAATTTTCAAGGCAATGCTGGATCAGGCCCTGGGCAACCTGATCTAGCTGTGGCTTCCCTGTTCATTGCAGGGGAGTGGGACTGGATAGACTCCAAGGATTCTATGATTCTATATTCTGCCTTTTTCAATATTTAGAACTCTCACAGTTTTCCAGAACATTTAGATACCTTTGGAAATCCTAGATATGTTGATTGCATGTAATTCATGTAAGCCTGTTGACAACAAAAACACTGTAAGAATTATTGCATAAAGAAGTCCCAATTAACTGTACTTGCAGTCTTCTGTGTTAAATTGAATAAGATATTATGGACAGCTTTTTAAACCAAAAATAAAGCAGAATTAGTGCACCTTAGTGGTAGGTCTTTCCCATCCAGTTGATAACAATATTTCATTTTTAATAGTAAAAGTTCACAGGAGCTTAAGAGTACATATTATTGAAACCATAACTACTTATTTTAGAGCTCACAGGTGTTCTGTTTTTCGGCAGAATCAATGTTGTAATCAACACTATTGGATAATGGAAGCAATTATTTGTCTTCATATAGCTGTTAAAATAAAATACAACGTGGAACTTTTAAAATGCATTATCTTTCTCACTGATAACAGGAAAGGATTTTTAACATCAATTGTCAAGAACTAGTAAGCAGGCATATACTTTGTGTTTACCAGCATGCAGTGTCAACTCATCTTCAGACAAAGGCTGTCAATAGTTCTGAATTCATTAATGTCATTTCCACTAACAAACACTGATTTAAGACTTCTTGACAAACATCATGATTTTGTGTTGAACACTGGCAAGTATTACAGCCTGTATGTGTCAATCTAATTTGAGGTCATCACAGCAGCAATATAATAAAGCTTTTTCAGGGTGATCTCACAGTTTAAACTGAAAATAAAATTTGCATTTAAGACACAGTATGAAACAATGAAGGCATATTTCGCTTTGATAGCTGCACATTCGCCACAAAGTGGTAGAGATACATATTTTCTTCTCATTTTATTTCAGAAACCTAAAAATAACCAATAACTTTAACTCTTTTAAAAATAGGGTCCAAAGTATTTTATATATTTGCTATGTTTTCTTCAAGGTTTCTCAGTGTAAAGTTGCGTTATTTCAATAGTTTAGATATGAAATAATCTACATTACTTTAATTACAAAAGACATGATGTGTTCTATGGAAGTATCACTGATACCAGTCAGACAGTGTTAAGTGGTCAGAACTGAAAGAATTAAAGAGATTTTTTTTTCAGATATGCCTGGAGACCAATTGCCTCTTTGGTTTGTGCTTGGAAGTGTTTGGAAGCAGAGCAATCAAATAACCACAGGGCAGTAGTTACCAAAGTTTGGAGAGAAGTGCAGCAAAGAAATGGGACGTCAAGCCATATCAGTTCCTGCAATGCCCAAGTGCTCTCATTTTTAAGATCCTTCACAAGCTTTGTTATTGCTGTTGCTTTTATTTCAGACCCCACTAACATCTTCTGTGACTGAACTTTTTTCTGTCATTAAGTTTGTCTATTGTGGCAGTAGTACAAAAGAAATTTGAAAGTCTGGGCAATTCACAAAAATATGTGGCTAAAATTGGTTCGTTCTGTCATTTGCAAACACTGGCCAATAAACCTTCAAGATTCCTTGACACTTAACAATGAAAACAAACGGATGACCTCTACTCTAATTTTCTCTGGCTGTGAGGTTACAAATGAAAATGAGATGTGCAAACTTCAGACCATTCGGGCCGTTCATTCCTGGGCCTGAGTCCACTTGGCACTGACTGTCGTGCAAAACCTCTCAGGAATAGGTCTGTTTTGGAGGCAGATGGAGCTGTCCAAAACAGAACCAAGAAGTGAGAATAATCAGTACCTGAGCTTACTCTGACTCACTCTTAGTTTATGCTACATACGTTCACTGAGAACAGTATTTAGTCAAGAATTGAGAATTAAATGAATCTGACATAAATAATTGGACCATTTTGATTTGTCATCCATAATGGGTATTACAGACTACTGTACAGTTGGCAACACATGCTGTGCACTTGTTCATGTGCTAATGATCTGCTCTGCATGGGTGGTGCTTACTGACATTGAGTGCTTGTACAGTCTTTCACTTTTCATGCTGGGGGTAAGGACACCTAGCTGCTGTTTTTGTTAGCACGTATTGTTTGTATCCTACTCAAGAGCCCAGAGGAATGGAAGAGAACTCTGTTATGAGTTAATGGGTCTCTACTGCTAAATCATTACTGCTAACTTGAAATGTCAGTGTAAAGCTGAATTGAAAGATGCTAATTTCTCAAGCAACATGGATCCCCTGACAGTATTTTATTACAGTAATGGTATTTACACTCCCTTCCCTGCCTGAGTAAGAAAAATGCGATTTAGAAAGTTACAGCAGTAAATGTTATCTATCAGCTACATCAAACACTGTCTGTTTTCAACGCAAACATTAAAAATGCAGTTTACAAAGATGTTTAATATTAATGTCATAATGAATACAAATTCATTTATATCAGACTCCAAATTACTCATTCAACTGCCACAGCTTCTACACAACAGTTGAAGACAGTACGATTTTGGCTAATACCTCTGATCAAACTTCTGCTTGTTCCAGCAGGAGGTCAAGGACTGTAATCCTTTACAGGTATTCTGAGAAAATACAGGCGTGAGGAGACTAAAAAGGGTTCAAGTGGGAAGAACTGTGGCTGTAACCTCTATTATCTGGGCAAGTATCTAAGGTAAAGTAAGATGTAGCTCTTTTTCTACCAACAAAATGCTGGGAGAACAGGAATAAGGAAAGAACTGTCCAGGGAGTTGCGTAGGCTGGAAAGAATAACTGGAATTTATCTGGTTCTAAGCCCTGCTTAGAGATAGGCCAGCCTCAAAGTTTCATCAGTTGCTCAGAGCCCTGTCTGATCGTGTTTTGAGTATCAGCAAAGATGGACACTCCATAATCTATCTTGGCAACCAGTTCATGTTTGTTCAGAGTCAAGTCCTGAACATTCTTTAATGTCCAGACCAACCCAGACTTATTTCTCATCAAGTCTCATGAATGGTGAAAGCAACTGCAGACAGACATTCCTATTCCCACCACAAAAAGATTAGTTTCAGGTCTGCAGCAGTGATTGATTATAGAACAAATCTGATCTACCGTTCAGAATTTAAGAGCAATTTTTTTTTTCTGCAGAGAAAGGAAGCCTCTAAGGTTGGTATACTTCTTACAGACACCATCTGGTACTTCCTAATCAACGAAAGACACTGATGGCTCCCAGTCACAGGTTGATGACTGTCTTCACAATAATATGCAGGAACACTTGCACCTGGTCTTTGCATTAGCAGCTTCTTTTATGCATCCCAATTTCTTTAAAATCTGCTTTCCAAGAACAATTAACCTCCTCAGGGAGATAAGGGAAAACAACTATATGCTCTGAAAAATGAGCAGAATCTTTTGTTTTCTTCTTCAGTACAGGTTTTCTTCTTTGTTTGTAGATAACTGATTTTATTCTGACAAAGATTTCCATAAACAAGTCTCTCACACTCCCATCACGGCTGCTGAGCCTGCTGTAAAAACAGAAAAGATGCATTCAACTAACTATAACACATAAAGAGCATGTTTGTTTCATACAATAATTTCAGTTTTGAACAAATCTCTGGGAGCTTTGTGTCATTCACTAAACATACTGATCAAACAACAGCAAGTGAGTAGCACAGTGCTACACTACACAGTTTTGAAAGGAGGAGGAAGAGCCTGCTGGGGATGTATTCACAAAGGTTAACATTAGCCCATACACGGTAACATCTATACTTAGTAAAGAGAGAAAGGCTCCTCCAGAGGGCAATTCAAAAGTGAAGATTCATTTAGCTACTCTGAATCTCTCTCCAGAGGAATCTCACTTCCCATTAATTTCAGAAACAGCCTGCAGAGATTAGCCTCAAAAAGATCGTACTAGCCTCTATGTATACTACGCACATCTACCTTCCATCAGCAGGAACAGTGGCTGAGATATATAGTTAGCTACACTGTATTTAAATATGAACACTATGTATCACATATTAAATGAATTTTACTCAGCTAGAGTTCAAGGTTCTGCCAGTATTGCTGAAATGCTGTCTCCACTGTGCTACTTGGGTAACCACAGGATTCAGTTTTTTCCACTGCCCTATTCAAGTGCTCCATTTGATGACTACCTGCATGCGAGCATACAAAGGACTGCTGTACTCCCACCATCTTCAGGATCCACTTAACATGCTGCAGCACAGTTCTTTCTCTCATTCTAACTGCACACTATACCACTGGAGCAGCAATGGGAAGTGGGTTTTCAACATCAACCTAGAGACAAAAATGCTGAAGTTTTGAGACCTGCTGCACTTCATGGTTATTAGCAACAAAAGTGAAAAATAGTTTTTTAATCTTAAATATGAAAAAAGGTTACATTTTGTGGTTTAATCGGGCATGCAGCTAAAGACCACAGAGCCATTAGCTTACTCCCCTATCAGGGGTGAAGATAAGGACAGTTTAATAAAAAAAAGGGGGGGTGGGAGGGGAAGGAAAGAAAAGCTACCTTAACAAAGAGAATGAACAATGAACATATCAAGCGATGCACAATGCAACTGTTCACCACCAGCTGACTGATGCTCAGCCAGTCTCCAAAGAATTGCAGCCATCCTGGATAACTCCCTCAGCTTTATGGTTGAGCATGATGCCCTATGGTATGGTAACTATGGTAACTTTTTTGTCAGTTTAGGTCCTAGTTCAATCCCCTCCCAGCTTCTTGTGCACTCTTAGCCCCTTGCTGGCAGAGCAGTGTGAGAAGCTGAGACATTCTTGGCTCTGCGCAGTGCTCAGCAATGGCTAAAACATCAGCATGTTACCAATGTTACATCCTAAATGCAAAAAAAAAAACCTTTACATGAGCCTCTATTAGGAAAATTAACACAGAAAAAATGAAGACTTAAGTATACAAAGAAAAGAACATAACTGACAAAACTAACTCTTACAGTTTTTCTATATTACATTAGGCCACTGCACTTCCCTGAAAATGTCCGTAATTTCTTAAAATACTACGAAATTTGAGAAAGAAAGTCTACAATATTTTATAAACTAAAATTACAGCTCTTTAAAGGCCTCACCAAGACTTTCCACATAATTATTCCAGGATTTAGCCCAGTCTTTTCAGAACATATTTAATGTAAAACAGCCATTCTTTTACAATACGGGGGGGGGACAATTTTAAATTGCCTTCATGCCTTCAGCAAAGAAGCGACAAAGTTTGACAAAGTAAGGGAAGTTAGGGATTCTTTTCAAAACCTTATGAAGACTCCCTAGGCCTAGGAAATCTGCTTCTAAGCTTACATTTTTTCCTGTATAACGTATCAAACATGACTTTGACATAACAGTATATACTTGCAAACATAAGATTAACTTGCAAATGTCTGCTAAGACCATTTTACTACTAACACCAAAGAGAAAAGCTACGTTCAAATTTCAGAGACCAGATTTACACAAAGGTGTCATGAACAGAGAGAGTACTACAAAGATAATTTATTCTTCCTAATGGACAGATCATTCGCACATTACACAAACTATGTTGCAATGCAGCACCTCAAATAGTTCACATGGTGCTGTTGACAAAGTAACAGTGTAATAAAAGCTTATAATAAATAGTAAGCAATCATCTGAAATCACTTTTAACCAGCCTAAGGTACCTTAGTTTCAAAATGCCTTTGAAAAGGCCCTGATGACCTTTTGAAAACTTGCACCTTGACACACAAAAGAAAGCTTTCTGTTTGTTACATTCTTTTACAGGTCCATCAACAGATTTGCAGAGAAAGTTAAAAGCTATTGATGTAGCTCATTCTAATTATCTTGTAGAACTAGATTTGTAGAAGCTATACACAATACCTTAAAGTCAGCGTTGTATAGAACTCTGCATAGTAAGAATCTTCTGGCTTCAAATTAATTTCAGAGTATCTTAATTATGAAGGTCAAAGGGTGGTATTTTTAATTACTGTCAAAATTGAACTGAGAAAATGAGAAAGGAACATTTGTATTTTTTTCATGTTGTTTATTAAAGTAAAAGAAAATGCAGAATTTTACAATCAATATTAGAAGTGGAAAATTTTACGTCAAATATCACTTTCAGAAAATTTTCTTCTATATACTCAATTCATATCCACTCATTAGGGCATTCTGTGCATTATTTGAAACTGAATCTGAACATCCTTCTGGAGTATTATTGCATGGTGAAGTTATATTTGTGATGATTCTCATTAAACCAAGCACTGCCCATTGTTTTACTTCCTGTAAACTCAGTGAGAAACATAAAATGCAACAGTGTAAGACTTGGCCAAACAGATTAAACCACAAAGTAGCAGGACCAATTCAAGAAAAGCAGCAATTACTCTACATAAAACGCACAACTGATAATTTACCTCAGGTAACTGATAAACAAAAAGCATATTATCTGAACACAAACATTTCGATGAACTATGATTCCCTTGTAATATGCAGAAACAAAACTTTAAAGAACCAGTATTTATAGATAAAGGAATGATATATTTGCCCAGTACTTAAACATTCCCAAATTTTGCCAGGCCTTCCCTGGCATTTTGAGATTATGTCTCACAAATTCCCTGAAATTGCATTTGATTTAAAACTTCATTTGATGTTTTGTGAAGTTAACATATAGGTACTTCTGTATTCTCTTCTATCTAAAATGTTTTCAGTAATTAAATCTTACAGTTACTTTAGAACATTTGGCAGTTACTAACTTATGTCAATAATAAACCACTTTTCCATTCTATTTGGGCTTAATATTCAAATTGTTGTAAAACTTCTCCTCTCAACATGGAATTTTATCAAAAGAAAGAACAAATAAAGCTAAACCTTCCAACACTTGGTAGAACAATTTCTCTGGAACAAGATCATAAAGTTCCCCCTTCCACAAACTAAGTCTGACAGCATGTAATATTTTAAATAATTACTTATTGTGGTTGAGTGTTTACTCTTGCAGTTTCAGTAATAAACATCTTTAGAGACATCCATCTTTTTTTTTTTTTTCTTTTTCCAGTGGGATCAGCCCATTGAAAAATATCAGTAAATAATGCACTAGTTATTTCTTTATTATGCTTTCACAAGGAAATGAGACCTTATCTGTGTGTCAAAAAAGACTGGATCTTGGCAAGTCACATATGGTAGCTTTAAAAAGGCCAATTCTTTAGTCACAATGCAGTCCCAAAATAAATAGACCTTAGCTATATGGCAATGTCACTTATTCCAGAAGATTTCAGTAGACATTAAGAGCTTCCAACTCTATCCCTGGGAATAATCCGTAGATCTGAACCGTGCTTTAGAAATACATTTCCTAAACAAACAAACAAGAGAACATTACCAAACAAAATAAGTTTCCTAAGCATACACATTTAAAGAACATTAAAGTCTTTAGGTCAGTGTTCAACATCTTTGTAACAATTTCTCTATACACTACAAAACCATTTTTTTGTATTTCCAAAGAATTTAATCTTATCCCTCCTACAGTGCCTCTTGTTTTTAAGTAACAATACCAGACTCAAAGTCATATAAGACTTGCAAGTTACGGCCTTTCCACTGTGCAGTTGCAATGCTGAAATGCCTAATTGTGCTTACATGTCACGACAATTTCAAGACTGAGAAATCAAGTTTTAATTCACTAAATTTTATTTTCAGGTAATTAATGCATATACTGATTCTTAATTCTCTCTCTAGTTCAGTATTCAGCTGCTTTTAACTTCAATCTCAGCTGTACTACTCTTACAGGAAGGTTCTCTACCTATCTAAGTAAGTTTCAATTTAGCATTAAAAAAATTCTTCAACTTCTCATTTAATACTGTGTAGTCCTAATCATGACAGTCTTTCCAGGAGCGTGCAATACAAACATTTTCAATACTTCAATGTCTAGAATTATTTCTGCATGTATTCAGGATTGTGTCTACTGTTTTCTTCTATTAACTAAACATGATTAATTACCATTATTACCATTTGGAGTTACTTTATTTTTTAAATTTTAAATTTAAATACTGGTACTTTGTGAAGCAGACTGTATGCAGTTCTACAATATCAGGTTTTAATTACATCTACGTATTCCTATTCATCTTTGTGTTGACTTGTAAAATGAATGTAATTCCCTTTCTTTCTAAAGTACTCCATTTCACGGACGTAGAGTGAGTGCACTCCTAGCAAAGATTAAGATGCTTAACATTTCTTCATTAACTGGAAATTTCTCCTTTTTTAAACTTAGCAAATCTACCACACAGATCAGGATTGAAACTGTTCTACCTGTTCAATATAATTGAAAATCCATTCAAAAGAATGGATTATCAAATGTTTTACATTTTAAAAAACACTGAAGAAATACTTTATAATCACAGAATCATAGGATAACCTCAGTTGGAAGGGAACCACAAGGATCGAATACAAATTCTGGTTCCACAAAGGACCATCCAAATTTCAAACTCTGTCTGAAAGCATCATCCAAATGTTCCTTGAAATTCAGCAGCTTGGGGCTGTGATTTCCCTGAGGGAGTGTTTTTTATGTTGCAATCGTAATCATAAAACTCTAAAATTTTAGAACAGGCTACAGCTACACCTCATGCAGGCAGCAGTTCAGCCCATTTCTTAGCCTGCTTCTACCACCAGTATCACAGTGGGTTTTATTAAAGTTATTGCACACTATTACCTAAACTACTGAGGATTTCAAACTGAAATCAGTTCAGGAATTAAATGCTAAGCCCAGCTTTTTCAGCTTTCATTTTCCCTGCCATGTGAAATCATGTAGGAAGAATTAAAGTCATACTTGAGGAGTGCTTTTGTTAGGAAGTCAAAGAAAAAAACAGAACAGAACAAAACATCTAAAATCCCAAGGAACAATAAGATTTTTAATACTAAAACATCTGTTCATCCTACTGGTTCAAACCACCAGAACTTAATGATATGTAAAAAGGAAAAAAAAACCACAAGTTTTACCATATCAAGTTGCTTCTAAAGTATCAATAAGGCTGAATTGAGGTTATAACTGAGTTACTTAGATTTACTTGTAAACTCAGAAGGGATTTTGTTTCAAATCCTTGATTTGGCGGCTCTCTTTTCCCCAGTCCTTCTTTCAGTTTAAAGCAATACCACACAGCATTGTCACAGCAAATGGCATTTATCTTCTTTTTTAAAGAAATACATAAACCCTTGTACCTAATCTTACATTTGCAGACAAGATTAAGATCATGAGAAAATATTTTCAATCTTTAATTTACCTGAACCTTGACTATGAAATGCTGTTACATTACTGCTGAGTAATTGCTCAACATTTATCAAGACTTAGCAGAGTTCATGCAAGGCAACTGGAGATCTGAATTTGATGCGAGTAGCTGCAGGCATGATGAGCTGCCATTTGAACATTTTCATTCAGGAATAAAGTAGCCCATAATCGATTTACTTTGCAGGATTAAGCTACAGAATACAAAATGCAAGTATACCTCTGAGGAAGAAGAACAATGTAAATATATCTTATCTTAAACAACTGACTTTACTGTTTCACCTAAATGTTCCTAAGTAGCCATATGAAAAACTGCCCTCACAGGCTGGTGATGATCCAGTAGCTAAACTATATTGTTAGCTGTATCGTTTGTCTTCACTGTACTTGCTCATATGATGTGTTGGGACTGGTGCTACCTAACATCTTTGTAGGCAACATGGACAGTGCAACCGAGTGCACTCTCAGCAAGTTTGCAGACAACACCAAGCTGAGTGGTAGCAGCTGACATGCTAGAGGGAAGGGATGCCATCCAGAAGGACCTGGACAGGCTTGAAAGGTGGGTCCCATGCCAACCTCATGAAGTTCCACAAGGCCAAGTGCAAGGTCCTGCACTTGTGTTGGGGCAATCCCAAGTGAGATACAGGTTGGCTAGAAAATGGCTTGAGAGAAGCCCTGAGGAGAAAGATTTGGGGGTGTTCACTGATGAAAGCTTCAACATAAGCCAGCAATATGTGCTTGCAGCCCAGAAGGCCAACTGTATCTTAGGTTGCATCGAAAGAAATGTGACCAGCAGGTCAAGGGAGGTGATTCTGCTCCTCTACTCTGCTTTCATGAGACCCCACCTGGAGTTTTACACATGGTTGTGGAGCTCTCCACACAAGGACATATTGGATTGGGTCCAGAGGAGGGCCATAAAGACAGTCAGAGGGCTGGAGTACTTCCCCCACGAGGACAGGCTGAAAGTGCTGGGGTTCTTCAGCCTGGAGAAGATAAGGCTCCAGGGAAACCTTATAACAGCCTTCCAGTACCTGAAGGGTACCTGCAGGAAAGCTAGGAAGGGATTTTTTAATAAAGGCAGGTAGCAACAGGACAGCGGGACATGGTGTTAAAATGGCATAAGACAGATTTGGACAAGATATCAGGACAAAATTCCTTACTGTGAGGGAAGTGAGATGCTGGAATAGGTTGCCCAGTGAGGCTGTGGATGCCTCCTGGAAACATTCAAGGCCAGCCTGAATGGGGCTTTAACTGACCTGGTCTAGAGAGAGCTGTAGCAGGGGGGGCTGGAACTATATGACCTTAGCAGTCCCTTCCAACCCAAACCATTCTCCAATTCTGTGGTTCTATGCCTCTGTGTTCGTGATGAGGACAGCAACAGCTGAAGAGTCCAGAGGCAAGAAACTGGTCAAAAAACAAGGGTATCTTAAGGCAAGCCCAGGGTAGACAAAAACCTCATGTGGTGCAGAAAACCAAGTGCTCTCTTGATGTTCACTTACAAATGCTGTTGATAGAACTGCAGATATCAAAGTGGATTGCTGCACTTACGTGATTCCTTCTACAGTTCCAAAAAAATAACATCAAGCAATTGAGCTTCTAACTGTTGCTTACTGTGAGATGTCTGCAAGGTTTTACTTTATACTATTTATCTTGAAGGCTGGTTTGCTAATTGTATGAATGAGAAAGTGGTATCTAAAAAAAACAAAAAAAAAACCAAAAACACCCAGACCTAGAACCAAGCTGTTCTATCTTTGGTAATACAGACAGAAGGCATAAATGAACAAGATCTGGCAAAAAGATCTGGCAAAAACTGGAGAAGCAGCAAGGAACTCTTCACTAACTGTTCCTCGTGTTTGCAAGCAGGAATAAAATTAGATTCACAGTTTCCACCAAGTGGAATCACCTGGAATCCCTTGAGGGGAACAAGAGGACTATCTGCAAGACCATCCTTCTTGAGAATGTACTTTCCAAAGCACCTACAGTTCCCGCTCTAAAGCAGAGTATTACTCTTCTAAACAGATCTTATCAGAATGGCTTCTGAAATACCAAATACTATTGGATTAGGCATAGTGGTGAAAAAAATACAGCTATCATCTGGTATTTTAGAAATAAGTTATAGCTATTTAGTGCAGTCTAAAAGAGCAAAGTCCTAAAGATCATCAGTACCTCACACTTCCACAGTCCTAAATAACCAAAAGAACAACAATTCTGTGGATTTAGTCTTTCACTCAGAACACTGATGGTAGTTTCAACTACTGGGCAATTGTTCTCCCATTTAAGAAATCAAAACTTGAGATATAACAACCAACCCAGAGTGCTACATGTTAACTTAAAATAACTGAGTTGTTTTTCTTAGAAGTACTGGGCTCCATAAACAATAACTTACCTGCTGTCTGTGCAGGGTTTATTCCTATTCCATCTAGGAAGAAATTAAAACAGAAAAAAGGCAGAGAGGACAGTGAAATGGACTTCACAGTTTATTACATTGAACCTACTGCTCAAAAACATAAAAAAAATCAAACAATACAAATTTATCGCACCAGCCCATCGAATAACTATTTCCAATAATCAAAATCAGTCATATCAAAGGAACTAATAAGAAATCTACAGCATAGGAAATCCAAACTATGTGTTAGGAGAAAACCACTTCAGTGAATAATAATGGCTTGATACCTTCATCCCATTTGTAAATAATAAGAAAAATGCTACTATATTATTAAATATTACTAAGTTCAGTTTGCAGACTGGAGAGCCTGTGAAAGAAAAGATGCTTCTGCATCTACTGATATCCCTTAACTGAAACTAGAGTATAAAAAATACATACTTACCGTTTGTTATAATGGCACTTGTTGCTGCAGGAACTTTAAACTACAGAAAATAAGAGTACAACAAAACAATGCAAGATACATAGTTAAAGGAGAAAATATGGATAATATTCAAAGCAATGATTATTTTAGATTATTCAAGTATGAAAGCATCATGAGAAAATATTTCTCTGAGATTTATAGATACAGCAAAACTAAAGTTTACACTTAAAGTTGATTAGACATCTCAATATAGAGTAAGAAATTTGTAGTACTGAAATAACTACATCCATTTATTACTACTGGATAAAATACAGAAGAAATATTAGTTCTAATTATACCAAATTTAAAAAAAAAAAAAAATCACCTTAAAAAAGGAATGGCCAGCAGGAAGAGAGAGGTGATTGTCCCCCTCTACTCAGCTCTTGTGAGGCCCCTACTGCATCCAGGCCTGGGACCCCCAGTAAAGGAAGGATGTGGAACTCTTGGAGCAGATCCAGAGGAGGGCACTAAGATCAGAGGGCTGGAGCACCTCTCCTCTGAGGAAAGGTTGTGGGAACTGGGATTGTTTAGCTTGGAGAAGAGAAGGCTCCAGGGAGACCTCACTGTAGCCTTACAATGTTTAAAAGGGTGGACAGTGATAGGACAATGGGGAATGGTCTTAAAATGAGACAGGGAAGGTTTAGGTTAGGTATTCACAAGGTGGTGAGGCACTGGAACAGGCTGCCCAAGGAGGTTGTGGATGCCCCATCCCTGGAGGCATTCAAGGCCAGGCTGGATGTGGCTCTGGGCAGCCTGGTCTGGTGGTTGGCGACCCTGCACACAGCAGGGGGTTGAAACCAGATGATCATTGTGGTTCTTTTCAACCCAGGCCATTCTGTGATTCTACGAAATACACATGGAAATGAACTTCTATGATCACCACGTTACATCATGCTAAATACTGTGAACAAACAACACTTTTGTTAAAAAAAAGGTGACCAAGAATACATATGTTCAAGTTTTCTAGAATAAAAATGGTCAACAATCTTAAACATAAAACACATGCACGTATTTGTGGGCATACTAACTTCTTACTGGTGTGCTCGACAGAAAGAAACACTGGACCAGAACAAAAGCCAATATGAAAACATTATATAGTAGGAAAAAAATAAAAGCTTGCATCTGAAATGCATGGAATTTGCACTGAGAGAACATTTTTACCATATAAGTCAACTCTATAATTAGTATTACATCAGGTACATTATCACAATTTGAACTTCCCATTGTTCTGACTGAAGATGGTATTGAACCCAAAATTAACTTCAGTCAATCTGGGTTAATTTTGACCTATTTCCTAGCTTTCTTCTTGGCTCCATTTTCATCTCCAACTGCACTGCTGCAAGAAGAGCTCACTCTAAGATTTGTTTATAAAAGGAGGCACTAAAAGCACTGCATCTGATCCAGCTCTGTCAGAATTCTGACAGCAGCTTAAGCAGGTTTTGTACCCTCAAACAGCACCACGTGCCCCCATGATACCCATCCCCATCCCCACCCATCATGTGTGGTCAATTCCACTACATGAAAAGCCATGCACAGATGGGGCTGCATCAGACATAGGCTGCACATTACTTGAGAATAACTGAACTTCTGGAGAACACAAAAATCATTATTTCTTAGGACTTATTTTTATGACCATAGGGAGTCACAAAGGACCCAGAGAAATATCCTACACTGCATAATGTGGTTGGATCACATGGGATGGAAGGCGTAGGCAGTGTGGGTGCACATCAATCAGTGCTACTTGGATGGTGTGAGAACAACAGGTTGCTCCTTTGCCACATTTTACTTAGCACTATGATCAATCCCTAAGACTGGTGTCCAAGTAATCAGCAACTATCATTTGCTCCTCAGAAAGCATTTTTCTTATGCAAGAAAAAGCACAACTATGAATGCCAATACTAAATGCTTTTCTGGTAGAATTAGAGAGCTCTCTCATTTGCTGAGCAAGTCACTGCAGCTGAGCATCTCAGTGGCATTCATCAATTGTGCTTTCCTCATTTTCTAACTCCTCAAATCAAAATTTTGAGGTTCAACTTGAAAAACTCCACACTAACAGCAACAGCTAGAGTTCACAGAAACTATGCTTAAATACAGCACTTAATTATTGGTATACTGAAAAATTGCCTTTCATCTCCAGATACACAATAGTAGCATTTTTGTATTATTATCTTTTTTAAACTTACTTTCTAGTAGGTCATTACCTACTCACCTTGCAATGCAACGTGAAAAAAGTAACTTTTGCAAAAGACAAATCACATACCAGACTCACTATGGAAAGGCCATGAGGAAAGTAATAATTTGTCTTCAAAGCAAGGTTTGAGTAACGAGTATATAAAATGGGAGTTACATATTTAACACTAAGAATGTAAGAGTAACATGTCATCTCATAATAGCTAAGTTCTACACATAGTTGCTCTCTCCCTCCCCCTCCTCAGCAGGAAAAAGGGGAGAAAATGGGATGGCAGAAAAAAAACAACGCAGGTTTGAAATGGGAGCAACTTAATGAAAAGGCTTCTGAGAAACAAAAGGAGAAGAAAGCTACTTTCCAATTCCCAACAGCAAGTAATGCTCAGTCACTTCTCAGGAAGCAGTACCTTAGTATGTATATGTACATGTGCAGTGGTTGCTTGCTTTCTTTATTATTTTTTTTCCTTCTCTTTCTTCCTTCAAGTTCCATTGCTGAGTGTGACAACAGTATGAAATACTGGGCCAAATAGCAATGCTTGTCTGTTAGATACTCAGCACATTAAAATCATCACAATATAGAAAGGGAAATTTATACAGGAAGCTGGTACACTATAATTCAATATTGAACTTTAATACTGTTTGACTTAAAAACAAAAATTCTTCCTTTGTTTGATAAGCATGTATAATACAAAGTCAAATTAATGCTCAAGTAGCAAATAAATTCTCTATTCATCAAATAAATCCCAGCTTTCCTTGAAACCCAAGTAGGATAACCTGCATTAGACATACACACTTAACAAATCAACTTGTTTGCTTTAAAAACCTTGTAACCTTTCTAACTTTAAAACCTGATAACTTGCTGTTGAACAACTACTCAGCTCCCTTCCCAGCCTTTCTTGTTCCCTCATACCAACATTAATATCAGGCATCTGTGACATCAATCCAGATTATGATTGTGAAGATTAGGCTGCCAATGAAAATACAGCTTAGCCTTAACCCACACTATGCCTCTAAAGTGACTCTGCCATTCAGAGACAGAGGAGGGCAAGAGAAGGAAGCAACACCCATGGTCAGTTTTGGAAGATACATCGTCTTACACCAACTTAAACTTCTTGCACATATTAGTGGTAAAGATGAAGCCCACACAGCCAACAAACTAAACTCGCTAACTGATAAAGCAGAGAAGACATGCTTTTCGTTATCCTTCCTAATTATTTATTAGAATATCAATGCTTTAACAAATAGATCTTAAAGTAGACTAAGATTCCTCAAGATATTAGAAAAAGTCAGAAGGGGGACTGCAAGAACAGACTGCATGCTGAATGTGCTGACTAGACCAAAAAAGCCATCCTGCTTTGGAACACTGTTTTGAATGAATGTATCTGAATCTTTTGTAGACCAAATCTGAAACAAATACGAGATACTTCCTTTAATAACTCACATAGGCAATTTAGCACCTATTTCTGGATTTTTGATTCCACGTGAAAGACTAAACACACAAAAGCTAAGAATGCAAGTATCACTTGTGCCTGGTTTTGAATCTAGCCCATATGTATAACTTAGTAACATCTACAATTAGAAATCAGATGTATTCGAAAATCAAAGACATGCTTGTTGGAAACAAGCACAAGAAGTGTTAATAATTTCTTCAAAAAATTTACAGTATTTTGAATATTCTACATCAGCGATTGAAAATACTAAATATGCAACAGCAGTAATTTGTATTCATGTTTACTACCATTTATTTTTATATTTTTGGTATAAAAGTGCAACAGTGAAGAAAACAAGTAGGTCTTATACTTGCTACTCATGTGAAAATTAGAATCATAGAACCACTGACTGCTTAGGGTTGGAAGGGACCCCTGAAGGCCATCTAGTCCAACTCCCCTGCAGTGAACAGGGACACCACAGCTACATCAGGTTGTCCAGAGCCTCCAGCCTCACCTTGGAGGTCCCCAGGGACAGGGCATCCAGCACATCACTGGGCAACCTGTTCCACTGCCTCACAACCCTCACTGTAGAAGTTTTTTTCCCTTCTATCTAACCTAAATCTACTATCTTTGAGCTTGAAGCCATTTCCCCTTGTTCTGTCACCACAGACCCTGCTAAAGAGTCTGTCCTCTTCTTTCCTGTAGCTCCCCTTTAGATACTGAGATGACTCAGGTCACCTCAGAGCCTTCTCTTTTCCAGGCTGAACAGCCCCAGCTCTCTCAGCCTGTCCCCCATACAAATCCTGTAAGAACTGCTGAATTACAGATTCCAAACGTTTTGACAGATACACTGATGTCAGTGAAGCCTGGGCTCACAAGTATCAAGCAACAGGATTTGTTTTGGGTTTTTTTTGTATACTGGATTCAGTGCTGTGTTTTACAACCAACAAACTTCTGTTTTCAAGCACACTCACAAAATTAAGCAGTTACATCTTCCTACTTACTTCCTCAGCAGCAAACTTCAAGACAGCCGTGAAAGGTGTACTTTCGGGCACACTTAGCCTGAAACGAGAGTTTAAACGTTGGCTGCGTGACTGCTAACACAAACCAATATCAAGCGAACGATGATGGCGTCACTTCACGAGCAGCAAAGCTCCTTCTGAAGATGTGTACGTACAGGATGAGGCAGCACAGAGATACACGTGCCATTCACAGAATGGCCAGTGTTGGAAGGGACCTCAATGATCATGGATCTCCGCCCCCCTGCCACATGCAGGGCCACCAACCTCCCCATTGAATGCTAGACCAGGCTGCCCAGGGCCCCATCCAACCTGGCCTTGAACACCTCCAGGGACGGGGCACCACTCATCTCCCCCGATAAAACACACGCCAAAGAATGCCCAGGGAGCCCCGCAGGGCGGAAGGCCCCGCACTCACACTTTGTAGGGCAGCCGCGGGTCGGAGGTGAGCGTGACTTTAAAGGTGACCTTCGACCTGGGAAGAGCGAGAAGAAAGAGGGGGATCAGAGGCGGTGCGAGGACCCGATGCGGGGCAGCAGGGCCGGGATCGCCCCCCGCTCACTCACATGCTGCCACCGCCGCCACCGCCGCCACGTCAGCCTCACGGCGGCCCTCGCCGCTCCTCCCGCTCGCTGAGCTGCCCGCGGCGCGCCGGGTGGAAAGCTGCGAGTTAAAAACGCCCTGCGGGACGCTGAGGGGCAACGAGCGGGGCGCTCGGTCTCTGTGCGTCGGCGGCCCCGAGAGGGGAGGAGGCGAGGGTGGGCGAGGGGAACTGTGGAGGGGGATGAGGGGTTTCTAGCGAGGCGGAGCGGCGGCCGTTCCGCAGCGTGGGCAGGGCTCTGACGCTGTGGCAGCGTGGCGTTGCAGCGGGCGGGACGGGAGGGGAAGGGCGGGCGGGATTGGAGCTGGGTGTTACTCAGCGCCAGGCGGGGTTTGGGGGTGTTGCTGTAAATGCGGGTGTGGGGACGCGTACTTAAAATCCTCCAGGTTTTCCTGAGAATTGTGAAACTGTAAAGGTTAGGAAAAACCTCTGAAATCACCCAGTCCAACTGTAAGCACGTCACCGCCGTGCCCACCAACTGTGCTGGCTGTCAGTGCCAACTCTGCGCAGCTCCTGAACGCCTCCAGGGACTTTTTCTTAAAAGAAAAGCTTTTAAGCTTTTTTCTTGTCCAATCTAAATCCCTAACTTGAAACCACACCCCCTTGACTTAGCAAAAGTTTACCCCCTTTCTTCTTACAGCCCATTTTTAGATACTGAAAGGCCACTCTCTGGTCTCCCCCGAGCCCTCTCCAGGCTGAACAGCCCCTGCCCACTCAGCCTGTCTTCATAGGAGAGGTGTTCCATCCCTTGGATCATTTTTGTGGCCCTTCTCTGGACTCATTCCAACTGGTCCACATCTCTGCTGTACAGTGGACTCATATCTGGATGCAGTACTCCAGGAGAGGTCTCAGCAGTGCAGAGGGGCAGGATCACCTCCCTCACAATGCCGACTGCACTTCTTTTGATGCAGCCCAGGATACAGTTGGCTTTCTGGGCTATGAGGGCACATTGCTGGCTCATGTCCAGCTTCCCATACACCAGTAGCCCGGGTCCTTTTAGGTAGGGCTGTGCCCTGTGTTCAGAATTCTGTTGAAGCTCATACAGCTGGCCTCATCCCCATTGATACAGACCACCAAGATCCCTCCGCAGGGTTTTCCTACCCCTAGGTAGTTCAGCAGTTCCTCCCAGCTTGGTGTCATCTGCAGACTTACTTAGAGTGCACTAAGTTTTCTCATCCAGATCATGAATAAAGCGCAGTGCAAGGTAGTCGTTACCACACACTTGTATGCCAGACTGGTCAAGGCAAAACACTTTGCAATGTTTAGACTGGGGTCTCATTGGGATCAAGGTAAGAGAAAGGCTGTGCAAGAAGGAGTAGATATGCTGGCATCACTCATTTCTTACCTGTGGATTGGCTCAGTGCTCAGCTAAGAAAATTCATCTTTTCCACAGTTGTATTGCTTCTGTTTTACACATAACTGAAACAAAACAAGCAAATAAATAAAAAGCAATGCACTGACATTAATATTTCCCTGTGTTTCATGCATTTAACTTTGTTACTGTATCTGTCTTACACAACAATATCACATCTGTTGCTTTTTGCTTATTTTCTCATCTCTTAATGATCATTTTGCTTTTCATTGCCCTGTTTCTAAGAAATCACATCTTAAATTGGAGATAATCAAGTCCTTCTTTGAGCATGTAACCTTTTGTGTAGGAAAGCGTCATCCTGTATTTATTCAAGCCCTCTTCGAATTCAGGTCATTATTATCTTATGATGTTGTCGTTTCAATTTGTACAACTGTGCCATCTGCCGCTTTCATTAATGCATCACTGTTTCCCATATCAAGGTCATTAATACAGATGTGAAATGAGAGAACCATCCATCTAGAATTTCATTTCTTACCTTTCAACTATAAGAACTTTCCTTCTGGGGAAATACACCCAAATCTTCATTCTGTTGACTGCTTTTAGGACCCACATTTATTTGGCGAATGCTGATTTGAGTACACATGTACCATATATCATATCCATGACCTGATAAAGAGTCAGTTCAAGAAAGTGATTAGGAAAATGAGTGAATGAATAAATAAAGCTTAGACAAATTTAATCCGGTTTTCTTTCTGAATCAGCACAAAAAAAGAATGTGAGGAAGCACACCTGGTTTGAAATGTTCCACCTTAAGCCAGGTTTAGATGCTATAGAGGTGTATCCTGTGTAGGAGTGCTTGTAGGTAATATCAGAATCCATGCCTTTAGAAAGAGTGCCTTTAGAAGAGATCCTTTCCTCTTGGTAGTCAGCTCTTAGATGGGTCTAGGAGAGGTGGAGCCTGGCTCCACCAGTTCTGGCAAGACAGGTGAATTGCCTTCACCTGTGATCCCGAGGCTGACTCATTGCTCACCTCAGGAGATCAATCAGAGTTTTAGGCCATGATTCAGCAGTTCCTATACACCAATGAAATCTTCTCTCCTTTACCGTGTGACTGAAACAAGAAGAGAAGCTGGAATTCTTTGTTCAATTTATATTCCATACGGTGCTAATTTAGCTCCACTTAAGTATGTACCTATAGCCATGTATTTTGTGATTGCAATGAGGTATACTTTCATTTTTGTAGCTGTGTAGATCGCAACAATTTGAACGATCAAGACCATTGGGGTTTTGACAATTTGCGATCACATTACTACAATAGAATGCATTTAAGACAGGAAAATGTGAAAAAAAGCCCCCTGTAATAGCAAAATATATATCCCTCTGAATACTGAGATGAGGCTGAGGTGAATTAAAATACCCTTAGACAGCACTTTAGATATATCCTTCTAGTTGATAACAGCATTGCAAGAGAGATAACTCGTGCAGTGCAGAGGAACTGTTCATCTCACGTGCCTGCAAGGGGCAAACAGTCACCTGGCTGGGCCTGGTTTAGTGGTGTGAAAGTGGTACTGACGAGAACAATAGAAAGGAATTGGAATTTACATGAACAGAAATTTACCTTACCAGGATCTGTTGACCAATATTTAACTGCCTGAGGAAGATAGTGTTTCTTGTCCTATCAGAGGGTAAAATTATTACAGAAGGGGCATCTATTGAAATGTAATAGAGCATGTAAGACTATGAGGAGTAGAGTGGTGCTCATTTCTCAAGTAGTTACATCCTGTACCAAGGTTGTTTACTATGTACCTGTAGTCTGAATCCAGCTTCCTTATGAACATTTTTTGAGTTGCCATAGTTAATTACTATGATTATTTTACTAATTACTTATTTATAAATTTTGGAAAAAAATACTCTTTAATAGTATTTTCTACCTACTTTCACTGGAATTGAGGACACTGTAGAGTAAATATGCCAGAAAAACACATTTTGAAGAAATGCTATTTAGCTTCCTTTTTCCTCCTGCTTTGATTCCTATTTTCTCTTATTACAGTCCCTGTTAGCTACAGTATATCAGTAAGTATTCATTTAGAGCAGCCTTATGGCACAGAACTTGGGTTCACAATTTCCTGCTCATCTTGCAAACAAATAAATGTGACCACAGTTCAGAGTTTGGCCATAAAAATTAAGCTGCCTTGTTTGTGTTTTTGGAAAGACATCTCCCTTGTTTCTGTCATGTTTTAAAATCTTTTGTCTTCCATGTGTGTTTGTAAGATTTATGAGCGCACCTGCCATGTGGAGAACACCAGTTTCTGTGCTACAAAACAAGTGCCTGTGAAGAGGAAGATTACCACAAAAACTACTATTGTAAGGACTCTATGGAAGTATCAAATCTGAAGTTTTAAGAAGTGTAATAAGACCTCTCACATGCGAAGTACGCTTTTTGTTTTGTCAGTCCCTGACTGGGTAAGGCACATAGTGTTTCCAAGAATCTTTGCTTAAAAAGCAATGGATTAAGCCTTTAAGCAGGTACACAGAAAATTAAATCTTGGCACTCAGAAAAATTTTCTTCCATGCCCCAATCTTTTTCTCCCCACTTCTACCTCAGTCTTTGTTCTTTGCCTCCTGCCTGCCTGGTGCTCTTTGCTCATGTTTTGTTGCTTTCTGGAGCCTCCTGTGAAGTAATGCAAAGCAGCAGAAGTCACGGATGTGTGCCTGCGGGCTCAGAACATTGAATCATCTCAGGTAGCAATTGGAGCTGACACAGCAGAGGAGGAAGAGAGATCTATCTTTGTCTTTTGTCATAGGGAAGCTTGGGATAACAACTCCCCTTGATAACTGTTTCCTATAACCAGAGTGCTGGGCTGGGATCCTGCTCTGCTTCCCAGTGTTCTGCCCTTCCTAGTGTGTTGAGACACATCCTCAGCTGTGTGTTCCTACAATGACAGGGAAGTGAGCTTTATTTCTCAGGTAGATTCTGGTTCTGGTTAGAAAATGTGTTGGAATGCTTACAAAAATCTGAACCAGCAGAGGTGACCCTCTGACGTTGCTGCCAGTTCTGAAATGCACCACCTGCTGCCCACTGTGCTCACATCCACTGTTTGGTCTCCATAAACATTTAGCAAGTTTCAATTAACGTCAGTAGGTGCAATTTTTAATTTTATCTATTTATTTTTGCATGGAGGAATTCCGTTTCCACACCTTTTCTTCATACACACTTCCATGTTAAATGCCATTTTGTCAGATCACCTCTCTGCTGCCATCTGTCAAACAACAACAAAATGTGATGGAGTATTGCTGGAAATGTTCAGCCTTTGTTGCCATACCCCAACATTCATCTCTGATGACCTTGGCCAACATAATGAAATTGAGGCATCATTTTTGGAGAAGCCCTCGTATAAATGTACCGTGTCTTATTTTCCAGAATTTATTTGAAATCGCTTCGACTTTGAAAAATTTTTCAACTAAGTAATTCTCTAGGCTTCTTGTCTTAAAAACAATTTAATTCATGCACCTTTTGTTATGATGAGAATGGCTTTTTTTTTCGTTTTTCTTTTAGTGATATCAGTGCTTATGTGATCCTTGTATGCTTTGTGTTATTATATGCAAAAAACATTTTTAAAGTGTTTTCCATGTGATTTGCATACATCATAATGTTTATAAATGTGAACTATAAAACCAAAATTCCTTCTTTTAGTTTGGGGAGGTGTAACAATCTAATTCATCGGATCTGGAGGGCTCCTGGTTATCCAGTGAGGGATGCATTTTAGGAGAAAATAAATTTAAAGACAGAGTGTCCAATTCTGTAGTTTTAAACTTTTTCTGCATTTATGAACTATGATGCCTTTTTGCTTTCATAGGCAGTAAACAGAGTTAGCTTTGAGTTTTATAGAATATTTTATTAACTATGCTTTGTCGCATTGTGAAAGGGATGTTTTTTTATCAGCCTGTCACCAGTTAAGGAGAACATACCTGCTTCAAGCAGTAAATTCTGGCTTTGAGCATGCTGCTCTGAGATGACCCATTATTTATTTTCATCTAATTATGCAGATTCTTCTATTCCTCACATTCTTCTATTCCTACACCATTAGAGTGTGCATTTTTATAGTCTGTTTATACTATCATTATGTACTGCAGTGGCTTAGCTTGCTACTGGAGATAAAATCACCTTGTTTATACAACGATTCAGAAAATCGGACAATATATGCTGATGTGTTGCAGGCTCCTGTAATGAAGAATACAAAGGCATAAATTTGGTTAATTGTTGTATCCTTTTCTTCTATAGAAAGTTAATACCATTCTGGAAGAGGTGCTTTTCTGATACCAGTGAGGGTAGTTTTCATGTGTTCTGTTTCACACCTTAGGAAGACTGTGCTGTATGTGCAAAATGGAACTGTAACCAAGTCCATGAAAATTCATGCTTTGTGTACAGCCATCAAAACAAAAACAAAACAAAACAAAAAAACATCAAGTCCTGATTCAGCTACTAGTGCAGTGTAATTGGTCATAAAACAACTAGCTTATTAGATTTATTTCATTTTGTTTTTAAACTAGGGATATATGTTTTTATGTTAAATAGATTGGATTATTCTAGTGATTTCACAGATAGCATTTAACTAAAAAGGTGAACAGATTCTTGCTTAAGAAAGAAAAAGATAAAGCAAGGAATAAAACCAAGCTACATTTCCATTTTTGAATGTAAGGGCTGGCAAGGAGAAGAATACTATTTAAGAAGAAATTAATTTCAGGCCTGGGAAGTTGTGATTCCGACAGGTTTAGTACTAGATGTCAACTATGATATCCCTCACAGTTATCTAAACAAGGTCATGTTGTGTATATTTTCTTTATTCAGTCATTTATTATGTTGATAGTTCTCATATTTTTCCTTCTCTACTTTTTGTTCTCTTTGATAGCAAGCCCAGAAAAGAGTTTATATAGCCTGCAAATATTCCTCTGAGAAAAGAGCATTCACTGGCATGGAAGAGAGGTTACACAGATCACTAGTTCACTGTTTGAAGGGATTAGAAGAGGAATTGGCCACGATGAGAGAAGGTGCTGCATCTCTGTGGGAATGAAGGAGAAGTGAAAACCCACATTGTGTTTGTGAAGTCTGTGCTTTTAAATTGCTGAAGCTTTCTTTAGCAAAAAGATAAACATGGCCGTTATTTTCTTTTCTTTTTTTTTTATTTTTTTTTCATTTAGAACAGGCCTTTCTAACCTGCTCTGTTTCAGGATACCAGACTTCAAATAGTCATTGTTTATCAGGCTTTGCCTTCTAATGTCTTTGGGTAGCATGCCAAGAATTTCTCTGCATGTAGCATAGCTTTCCTCTGGTCTTCTTAATGGATCAGAGATTTAGCAGGAGTGTTCTGACCTGGGAAATATGCCTCCTCATTCAGTGCTTATTGTAGCACAACACTGAAGATTTGTCTGAATATTTAAGGTGCTTTTGTGTTGGATGTGAGAATCTTCTTGTTTCTGGACCATTACCCATGGAGCAAAATTAATTCTAGTAAGTACAAAATTATATTGGCACAAGGAATTTTTAAGCTTTAAAGTGTAACATTGTTAGAAGTAATTAAAAAACAATCAGAGAACAGAAAATGACCCTTTAATAGTAGATGAAGTCTTCATCTTTATTGTGCTTGACAAGTTTCTCAGTAATGTGTGATTCCTTACAGTAACTTTGTTCACTTTCAATTGCAGTCTTTTACATAGCATATGATCTTGTTAAGATTTTGTTATGGCATTTTAAAAACACTACTATTTAGCAAGATCTCAGAAAATTTGTGAATACTTTAGGGCCAATTTTAATTACAGATCCAGAACTATGAGCAGAAGGGACAGGGCTCAGCTGATCACAATTTGGTGCCAACTTTGTGCCTCTCCTTAAACTACTTCCTTTAGACTCTCCTCAAATTCAAAACAAAGAAGGTATCCTAGTATATTACTCCACTCGGCGTGGAATAGATATCTGAAAAGATGAGCTGTTCCCTGAAAATGCCTATTTCTTCCAAATTGTCTACAGGGAGGGCCAAGGGTAACAAGTTCATCAACATCTTTTTCTATAAAACCACAGTTTTGGAGGTGAATCACACCCTGTAGTCATGTTCCATTGCTATTCTTAAGGATCATATTTGAGAGTTCCTAATCCACTGTTCCTCTGATATAACTTTAGGCAAGCTACTGTTGAACTTATGTCAATTTTCTATGATTTTCTCATTAGAAAATTGGGAGACACAGGTGACTTTGCATTATAACCCACCTAATGTGCAAATTACTCTTTCAAGTCACTGTGATTTTTGAATTATTCCTGAGAACTTCTCTTTATACAGTATTTTTGAAGTTGAAATAATACACAACGTTAATCCCTTTGTTTTTCCCTCAACTAACAATCATGCTATACAAGAATACAAAATCAAATGAAGATGTATAAGAAGATGAAAATGGAAATAAGTTTTCAGAGTTAAATATAGTAATGGTTACCATTCCTATGCAAGAACAAACTAAGAATTATGCTTTGCATTTCAGAAGCAGCATCATTTGAGGCCACTATGATGTCTTCATAGAAGAGCACATCTTTCATCTATCAAATAAATGCATAATTAAAATCTTAATGTTTTTCTGCTATGAAAAGAGAAATAAACTGAAACTATTGTTGCATTAAAACATTGATTCAGTTGTGTGTGCTGCCTTCTATCCAGCAGTCCATATCACGTGCACTGAGATGATTTGTCTTACCCTGTGGAGTCAGGTTGGGCTATGATACCTCTAACTTCAGCAAATAATTCTCTTTTTCTGGAATCTCCATAGAAGCATTTCCTTTTAGCAGTTGCTTTGGGAACGCTCCCAAAGAGAAATCAGGATACAGATTATGCAAAACAACGCGGTAAATGCTAGCATAAGGCTGAATAAAATAAATTAAATGAAAAAAAAAAAAGACAAAAGAAAAATGAATAAATTCATTGGAAAGAAGATTTCAATACACTGATTCAAAGAAATGAGCTGTATAATGAAGTCATGGCAGAAAAAAAGGAAACTGAAGGAAGTTGAAAAAGAATAGAAAAAAGTCATGCATGTTACATGTGTGCTGCTGAAGCAAAGGAACAAGAATAATAAACCACAAGGATAATCAATGAAGTAACCAGATAATTAAAATGGTGTACAGTTGGAGGAGGAGATGAGAAGTAGGTGGTAACACCAAAGACATTGGTAACTTGCAAGATCTACCCAAGGCTGAAATCAGAAGAAAAAAAATTCAAAGTGTTATATATTTTGTAGTTTCATCTTTGATTACATGTGTACTGTAAAAAAACAAAAACAAACCCAAAACCAAAAAACAGACAAACAACAACAACAAAAAACAACCCAACTTCTGGCAGCAGTCATTTGGTTTGTTTGTTTTTTCCCTTCCACTTCAACATCAAATTGAAGTTTTTTTATATTTTATAGTTTCACCACCTTGTACATTTTCTCGCTGCTTTCTAATTTCTCTTACTTATCCCTATATGCTGTCATTTTGTATATTTTTTCCTCTAGTGTTTCTGCCTTCTCCTGTACTCCATTGTGTTTTTTGCATTTCACAAATTACGAGTTCCTCCCCAGATCTCACCTTCCATCTGTTCTTCCTTGACTATATAAGCCAAGAGCTAACTGCTGCAAGATTCTTTTGTAGCCTTACATTCATAATCTATCAATTTAAAATATTTCAAATGTACTCTCTGTTACAGAAAGTAAGCTCTTGGGTCTGGTATGTGTTCCCATGCACAGGAATAAGTGATGCAATTTCAGTCAATGTATCCCAAATGAATCACTTGTATGGAAGAACAAATGTAACTGTTGCATAAAAGGAAGATTAGTGTCTGTTATTCGTAATATGCAATATTAAATATATTGTAAAAACAGAGGATTTGCCAACAGAGAAGACCTTATTTAAAATGCAAGAGCGCCAGATGGAAAATACATTACATAATAAAATATGTATTACCCAGTTTTCTTATTTTTGTATGATTGAAAATGGAGCATGTTTCTTTTTTTGGAAACTTAGAAACTGAGCTGGTAATACAACATTCACTATGACAGAATGACCAAACTTAATACGCAAGCTGTAGCATAGAAGAATAACAGGTAAATACTTCCCCTCAGCCCCAAAAATACATTAATGTGTTAATAATAATACAGTGATTAAACTGATTTGTTAGAGTTGATGATTCTACCAGATCTGTAACATAGCCTGAAAGCCCATCACCTTCAGTAAACCTGTTGTGGGAAAGCACTTGTAAAGAAGCAATTTTTGTCTGTACTAGGAAATAATTTCTACTCAAAGGTCCTATAACATGTAATTCTTAGGTTATGGGACAGACAAAATGAGGAAAGCTATATTTCCAACATAGCAGATTATTTTTTCAGGGATTCAGGAAAGTTTTTTTTTAAAAAAAGATATTTTT
The DNA here is from genome assembly GCA_035772895.1 of Perdix hodgsoniae. NCBI lineage: Eukaryota > Metazoa > Chordata > Aves > Galliformes > Phasianidae > Perdix > Perdix hodgsoniae. The sequence goes on from JAPSGF010000008.1 coordinate 7,281,436, forward strand.
AGTTTTAAATACAAATGTTCATCTTGAAAGGGAGAATGTCAGAGATGTATTAGCTTAATTTTTTGAGCAGAATTTGTAAGTAGTAAGTAAAGTCTACACTGTATTCTGTAGACTAAAATTAGCAAAAAAAAAGAAAAAAATTTGTAAGATCAGATAAAAGTATATTTGCTCTGGATTGCCTGTTTTGTCTTGCACTGTATTAAAGTCTTCACTATATTAAAACATAGGGTAGAGTACGTAATTTTGGGTAAGGCTTCTATTGACTTCTTATGGAAAGAACACTATAGAAATGGATGTTCCGAAGTAAAAGTTCCCACATCTGTGCATTTTTTTAGGGGCTTGTCACTGAGTACAAAAGTGTCCTGCTTGCTACTGATATGTTGACAGACTATGCTAGTCTTTTTCCCTTCAGAGCGATTCATATTAACTCCATTTCAAGGCCCATGGAAGTCTGTTTTGTGGTGTTCTATCAGCACCGTGCAAGTGGATTTTCTGAGACATCCAATTGAGTTCTTGACTCACTTATTCTATTAAAGTAACTTGTATGACTTTCAGAATATCAGTGTTGTAAAAAAGGTAATCTTTCAATTTTGTGGCATGCTGAAGGTTTTTGTGTTGTTAACTGTATCAGTCTTTTCAAAATTCTTGAACAGTTCAGGCCGGAAGGCTGCAGGCTTTACAACTTTTCTGAGAAACTTATGCAAGTGTTTAACAATCCTCACAGTAAAAAAATAATCATTTTTCTTACATTTCAGTTGAATGCCTTATATTTAAATTCGTGCCCATTGCCTTGAGTACTGTCACTGCAATGAGAAGACCTTGGCTCAGAAGAGCCTGGCTCTGTACTCTTTGCTCTACCCAGCAAGTATTTATGTACACTGATAAGATCTTTCCTGAGCTTTCTCTTCACCAGCCTGAACAGTCCGTCTCTCTCAGCTTCCTGTCAAACAGTGGAAGCTTCAATCTCTAGACCATCATTGCAGCCCTTCACAGTACTTGCAGCATGTCCAGCTCTGTCTTGTACAGGGAGCCCAGAACAGCACCAAGCACTCTAGCTGTGTCTCACCTTTGCTGAGTAGAGAGTAAGAATCTCCTCCCTTATCTCGATGGCTATACTTTGCCTAATGCAGCCCAGGACATTGTTGGCCTTCTTTGCCAGAGGGGAAATGCTGATGATTAATGATCAACATGCTGTCCACAAGGTCCTCACATCCTTTTCTGCGAAACTACAAGCCTGTACGAGAGCATGGATTAATATAATTTTCTGACAGAAGTGGATTTGACCAATTTTTCTGAATCTTCCTTCTATTAGGGATCCCAAAGAAATACTCTGGACTTGGTCTAAGGTGCCAAACAGAAAGGAATTACTTCCCTTTATCTGTTGGTCTCTTTCTAATGCACCCCAGTAATGTATTTGTCATTCATTGCTCAGTTCATCCACCAGGCTGTCACTCTCTTGTCAGTTACTGGCATGTATTATTCCATTCCAGGTGCAGGACTTTGCATGTATCTATGCTGAATCTATTCAGGTTGCGGTCAGCCCAGTATCCAGCCCCTTGATGTCCCTCTGAAGCAGTCCTGCCCTTGAGCTTACTGCATTTGCTATTATCCACAGGCTTCCTCATAGTGCATTCTGCCTCATTATGCAGGTTGTTAATAATGATATTTTCCCTAGTGGTGACCTCAGAGAGAACAATCCTTTAAGCATAGCAGTACAGTTAATTTTAGAGGATTATCCTTTCAGTAAAATGTTAGAAAATCATAGGGATTAGGTTCCTGAACTTTCTGAAGCCAAGGGGATTTTTGCTACTTACTTCCCTGGATCCAAAATTGTACTTGTGGTATTTATGACTATAAAATCTGAACATAATCTGCATATAAATCAAATGTAGGGTTTTCTTTGAAACTTGTTCTAGTATTTGAGAGAGAAAAAGTAATGAATCAGAAGTGGAAGAAAAAAAAACAACAAGTGAATAGTTACAGTGATCACAATTTCTTCTGTAAACCTCATTAGATTGTATTAAAATGTAATTTGACCTTCATGAAATTTCGTTTTCATTTTTTGATTGACGTAGCACCCTGGTTTGGCCAAGGATGTGTATATTGCATATAGTGAGCAAGAAGCTGACCTAAAGAGATTACATCCCTAGAAGTGAAATTTTTTCTGGAATTGGCTTTAGAAGTTGCAAATGTTTTGGCTAGACTTACACAATCAGAAGTCTACAAAGGTATCACCATTTGGATGATATAATGACTGGCACACATTAAAGAATATAAACACATCTGAACACCAGAATGTTTGTTCTGAGAAATAGTAAGAGAGAAAATACATTTTAGGCCAGGTTTTAAATGTGAGTCTGCAGATGTCTAACTGAAGGTGAAGCAATTGCAGTCAGTATTGTCCAGCAGATGGGATAGGTTTTGGCCCATTAGAATAGGGAGTCAAATGAGATGTGAATGTTTTCACTGTCTTGGTATAATGAAGATCAGTGGGATAGACAGTGGAAGATCAAGCAAATTGGTGGAAAACCTCATTAAGGAAGATACAATTTTCTCTCTGGTCTATAATGAGAGTTGTCAGAGCCAAAAACAGTTTCATGAGGAAAAAGTTAATTTAGTTAATACTTAGGCTCGATGCTATGAAGCATCCACAAAAGAAATGAAAAAAGTCATGTTCTGAATTATACTAAACTATAAGACATTGACCAAATAATATGATTTCTACAAATTTTTTTAAAAAGGGAAGGATTAGTTCTGAATCATATGTAAAAGTGAATTCAGCTAAAAAGACATAGAAATTATTATACTTCAGTAAGTAGACTCTTCCAGCAGTTTGTTTAACAGAAACTGAAAGTAAACACATCCTACTTTAAACAGTTGCAAATTGCTTAGCTGGCGAGAATTAATCTTGCTGCTCTCAACTGTTCAATTAGGATTTGCTTTTTTTATAACTTCAGTTCTGCAACACATATTTGAAACCAATTTGTTAGCATTTGCTCCACTGGATGAACGAGTCTTACTTTATTCTGTGTTAATGCTGAACTAATCAATGCAGGAAATGTCCCAAGACAATAAAATACAACCACAATGATGTGACTTTTTCATCACGTTTTCTTCAAAAAGTGACAGCTCCTGTTTTGTTACCTCATGTAGAGGAATTTGGCTAGGAGAGTGAGGTGAAGGACTCAAGCATCTTTTTAGCATGGATCAGTATTTCATGTGCCATCTTCATGCTATCTTGCCATACGAAGAGCGTGAAAACCACTGAAATATCTGATTTTCCCATGCTGTTCTTTGTTCATGTAACAGGGTTGTTGCAGGACAGTCATATTCAGGTAGGACAAGATTCAATTTCCTAGAATTATTTTGCCTAGTACCATTAAAAAACTCATTGCTGATCTAAGCCAACTACATGAGGCTAGCCCACATGGCAGACTTTAGATAGGTCTGCATCTTTCTTGCCTCTCAGTAGGATACCCAGAATATCCAGCTGCAGCTTAAATGGCCCTAACTGCCAATATTATGCGTCCAGACAGTGCATCTACTGTCTGGTCTTATCTAGACTCTGGCACAATACCTGGATCTTTGCAGAGTACAACAGCTTGGCCTCCAAAATTCAGATGGTCACACCCTATGACTGAGTCCCACTCTGGTTGCCTGGACTCCTATTACGGTCAACAAAGAGAAGACAACTCTTCACTATTTGAAATCTTTACCTTAAAATAAGTTTAATCCTCATAATATTTGTTACTTATTGCTTGCTACAGAAGTGTCCTATGGGAAGGTATCTGTATACACCACACCATTTATGTTCAGTGGCTCAGCAATTCAGCATAGTAATTCAGGCTAGTCCTGACATAGAAATATTTTTTTGTTGAATTCTCTTTGCTCCATACATCATAATAATGGAATTATAATATAAGTAGCAAAAGGGAATATGTCATAACCTATCTGCATGTTTTATAGATTAAAAAAGTATTCCAAATATTTATATTTAAAGGCTTTCTATTATTAACTGCTGCACCTTAATTATGTCTTCTTATAATGTCTTTCCAATTCCTATCTCTCCAATCATATGTTGTACGGATTATTCTCTGGGTATTGCTAGTATGGTATGGCACAATATAGTAAACAGTGATTGTGTTTCAATAAAAAATAATCCTTCCTTCTAGATAAAGAGGGCTGAATAAGAAATAAAAAGCATGGAAATTGAAAATTGAAATACCCTTTCTCAAGCAGCAGACATTAAGATCTTCACTATTAAATTTCTGCATCCATTTAACTGATTGTAAGTTGTCTGCATTTAATTTTTATCTTTTATCATTTTAATCTTTAATAATTAATTATTGAAGATTTACTTTAGTAGTGTAGAACAAAATGAGAGAAATTATGTTCCCATTTTTTCTTTTCCTTATGTGGCAATATTAAAAACCCATATGTAATTAAGACTATATTTTCTATTAGGATTTGTAAGTGTGTTCATATGCAAGTAGATTCTGATATAAATTTAACTGTTACAGTTTTTATACATTTTAGTAATCTTCTTCTGAAGCAGAAACTTTTCTTTCTTTTTCTTACTAAGATTTTATATTCTCCATCTAGAAAGCCTAATAATGTTATTATATTTTATTAACTCCATTTTCTGTGAAGCCAAATTATATTAATCAATCTTCAGGTATTCTCAGTATGTGGAAAAGTAATTAAAATAGGTAAGTATCCTGTGATATGAAATTTGTTCACCAGTTTTGAGTTTGCAACTTCTCCAGTAGTCAGAGAAACATAGGTATACAGCATAGCAGCTGAAGGTGAAAAAGCCACATGAAGACACACATTCTACTCTATAAGAATGGAAAACAAATGAGAATGAAGACAAATTTATGTTTGGGCCTAATTAGTTTTCATACTACAAATTACCAGTGTAGTTGCTAAAGACTGTACGTGCTTGAACACTCAGAGCAGTCACATTAGCTAGCTGTTGCATAAGAACTTTGTGTCAGAATTCTACTTGAAAGCTGTGGGTTTTGTTTTATTATTTTTTTTTTTCCTTAAAGTTTCCAATGGAAAACAGTATCTTGCTTAACAAAACAGACTTACGATGCATAATGTCCTACATCTGGTAGGGGAAATGTTATGGCACATATTGAACTTCCTTCCAGAGTGGAAGATGATGCATTGCAATTATTCATGGAGAAAACAAGCCAAAACCCTCAGTGTCAAGTTTTTTAGAAGTGTAATCAAGATTTTCCTTGTAAGATAGAGTTTTGAACTGCTTTACTTCTACCTTTTTGTTCTGTAGATGTAGCTGGAATAGTGTCTCCAACTTTCTGGGCCCTGTTTCACTGGCTTATTTCCCAAGGACTCACTGACCTTGGCAAGAATGTGGTGAGATTTTTCTTTAACTGCAAAGGAATGGAATCCTTGGATTGTTGGAGCCACACAGAAGGTTTATTTTATTCTTTACATCTAAATTATCTAGTAAACTAACACTACAATTCAAATTCTTTTATATGATGAGAGATTGAAAGTCATAAATGTTAAATACTCAAATTTTCTCAGACAGAAAATAACTGCTCTACTGGGAGGGGCAAGGTGAGAAATCAGTGCCCTAACAGTAATGCAATGGAAGTGTTGGGGGTACAAATTCTACTGTATTTCACCGGGGAAGATTGGTTGAACATAGATCAAAAACAGGCTATTTTTGACTGTGAATCTTGTGAGTGGATGCTAGAAGTAAGGAAATCAAAGAGGACATTTGGACCATGGACAATTGTAAAAACCTTCTTCATGTTTCTGATGAATAAAAAGGTGGACATGAGCCAGCAATGTGCCCTCGCAACCCAGAAAGCCAACCATATCCTAAGCTGCATCAATAGAAGTGTGGACAGCTGAGTGAGGGAGGTGATCCTGCCCCTCTACTCTGTGCTCTGTGCTGATGAAACCTAACCTGGAGTACTGCATCCAGATATGGAATCCTCAGTAGAGATGTGGACCTATTGGAGCACATTTAGAGGAGAGCCACAAAAATGAAGGGATTCAAGGGATGGAACATCTCCCCATGAGGGCAAGCTGAAAGAGCTGGGGCTGTTCAGCCTGGAGAGGGCTCTGGGGAGAACAGAGAACCATGTTGCAGTGTCTAAAGGGGGGCTGTAAGAAAAAAGAGGACAAAACTCTTGTGAGGCCCCATCTGGAGTATTGTGTCCAGCCTGGGGCCCCCAGTACAGGAAAGATGTGGAGCTCTTGAAGTGGGTCCAGAGGAGGGCTGCTAAGATGATCAGAGGGCTGGAGCACCTCTCCTATGAGGAAAGGTTGAGGGGACTTGGATTGTTTAGCTTGGAGAAGAGAAGGTTCCAGGGAACCCTCATTGTGGCCGTCCAATACCTGAAGGGAGCGTATAAACAGAGGGGTGGAAAGACTGTTTACAAGGGTGGATAGGACAAGGGGGAATGGTTTTAAACTGAGATGCTGGGGGCGGGGGGAGGTTTAGGTTAGACATTAGGAGGAAGTTTTCCACTCAGAGGGTGGTGACGCACTGGAACAGGTTGCCCAAGGAAGTTGTGGATGCCCCATCCCTGGAGGCATTCAAGGCCAGGCTGGATGTGGCTCTGGGCAGCCTGGTCTGGTGGTTGGCAATTCTGCACATAGCAGGGACATTGAAACTACATGATCATTGTGGTCCTTTTCAACCTAGGCCTTTGATTCTATGATTTTATGACTATGAAACTTTTTAGCAGGGTCTGCTATTTAATCAAGAGGAAACAGTTTCAAACTAAAAGAGGAGAGATTTAGATTAGATATACAGTAAGGGTGGTGAGGTACTGAAACAGGTAGCCCAGAGAGGTGGCGGATGCCCCATCACTGGAGACATTCAAGATCAGTGTGCACAGGGCTCTGAGCAGCCTGATCAGCTGTAGGTGTCTGTGTTCTCTGCAGAGGAGTTGGGCTACTTGGCTTTGAGGGTCCCTTCCAATTCAAATAAATCTATGATTCTATGATGATTCTGTAATTAACCGAGCTACTTTCTCTTTTCCTTCATTTTAAACTGAGAAAAACATTATGAGTATTCATAGAAGCAGTTAGAAAACAAGAGCCTTTTCCTCAGCCTTGTTTTCTTGCTTCTTTTACTGGTGCGTGACATCTCTGCCTTGTCTGTCTGATGTGTTCCCACTAAGGTTTCTCAAAGTTGTGGGCTACTTCCTTCATGTCCAGCTGCTTGGCCTTTGAGAAATCTGGAAACAGCTCATAATCTTTCTTTGCACATAGAAGGTTAAATAGCAGTGTTCTTATTTTCATGGCAACTCATTGATAAAGAAATTGTCAAGACAGAACAAGCTATGGCATTTTGGTGTAAAAAAAAAATCAATAATTCTTTTTAGTGATATCTCCCTGAGCTGGGAATGCTAACATGGAATGAAAAGTAGGTAGAGAAGGGAAACTGTAGTATAACAAATCCACAGAAGGGATTTAGTTTTATTAAAATTCATGTGTAATTTTATAACTGCAGTTCTTCTAAGGGAAGACATCTATGGAATAAAATTGACACCAACACCATACCTGCTGAGAATCAGAATTTGAGCAGCACCAGATAAGCATTCACTGTCAAGAGACTGAGAGATCGGCAATCCTGATTGTGCTGGTTTTGTTTGGCCTTTATTTATTTATTTTAAACGGGAGAGAAATTTGAAGTGCCTTTGCATTCAACTTCTTTGTCCAGTCTGACCTTTAAAGCAAGTGTTTGTCATGCACCTGTCTTTCTCCTGAGTGGGACTGTGTGACGTGATGACCTATTGTACGCAGTGCAGCGCTATCTGATGTTCTGCATTCTCTGGGTACAAACATGTTCAGTGGCAGTGCAAAGTGTGTTTAGATAATTAAGCACATCTCTATTGAACTTCTTAAACTTGAAGTTGTGGAGCTAATTAGCTCTGATGAGGGCCTCCAGGTGCTCTTGTAATATATTAAAAGCAAGAAAAGGGGGGCTGTCCCAGCTTCTCTTTATATTAACCTGTTTAAGCATAGCTAGTTCCAAGGGAAATTCTGGGCTGTGCAGTAAATCATCCTCTGCATAGCCTTTAAAAATAAGCAAATAAGAATATCTACAATTGCAAATTGCAGAGACTGCTTGCTCAATTTTAATTTGTTAATTCCCACTGGTAATGCTGAATTTGTTAGGATAAATGAAAAGCCTCTTTTTTTTTTTTTTTAATTGTAGCTTATTTTTTCCAAGTTCTTTGCATAAATCGATTATCACTTCTTTCAAACCCACCCATTTCTTTCAAAAACAACTTTTTTTTTTTTTTTGTATGAATGTATTGGTGTGACAATATATAAATGCATATTTATTCAGCTGACTGAAATTAATTCCTACTGAAACATTTGTTGAAATGTAAGTGAAGAAAACTCAGAGGCCATTCAAGCTAGAAATGTTATTTATTTATCATCTGAGCTGCAATCAACAAAGCTAGAAGTGGAGAACAAAGGTGATGTATTACGATAATGAAATTAAAATAACCTTACTAACTCCAGTGATGCCATATCTGAAACTACATGTAAGATGCTATATTTTGAAACTAATTGGGCTGTACAGTACAGAATCTCTATTTTTAGTAGTTATTTATGAATGTAAAAGATCAAACTTGTTACAAATCAGATATTTACAGGCAGAACAGATATGTACTGAATGACTGATTATATCACAGATTATTATTTTGTTGCATTGTGTAGTATGTATGTAAACACAGGCTCTCTGAAATGCAGTGAAACAGTAATTTGTGTAACAATCATTGTCCCTGGGTTATTTTATTTTCACATATCATTTTACATTAAAAGTCACCTTCCTGGTAGGACTAAGCATTAAAGATGTGCTACATAAGCTCAGCCTGTATCCTGTACTTCATTCACAAACTTACTTGTTTCTTTTTCATTTTTATGTATCAGTAATAAAGATGCTGTGGGGTAGAATGTATTTGCAGTTTAATTTATGCAATTAAATTCAGAAATAGAGATTGTAAAGCAATTTTACTTGTCTGTTGAGCAATTCTCATATGTATATCACTGGATGTAACAAGTTAAAAGATTTTGTATTTTTGTTGTTTTTTTCTTAATGTAATTTAATTTGTAGATCAAAGCTGTTCCTTCCCATTTTTTTTTACTCATTCATGTGATGATTTTTCCAGTAAAACTCCAATTTCAAATCTTCTGCTATTACAGAATGTCACAACAAATACTCAATTTGGCATATCCACCGGAGCTCTCTTGCATTGAACTCCTGTTAGTTTCACCTCTCCCTTATCTCCTCTTCTATTGGAAGGGTAAGATATATTAAATTCATTCATTCATTAAATTCAGTTCAATTTCATCTTGAAAATATCAGCTCTAATATGTGTTTTCTCCCATTCTGTTTCTTCTCCCTCTTCTATGAGTTTTAATTTTGAATGGTATCTTTTTATCACAGATACTCAACTTTGAATATTACTTTTAAGAATTTATATTTTTTCTTCTGGTCTCACATGAGTCACTTATCACAGACAGGTGTTGCAATACAAAAGTAAATCCCATTCTTCAATTCCTGAGATACTTGTTACTTAGAACATTTCCTTGGAATTTGAAAAGGGTTTGTTAAGTGTTGAGGTGAGAAGGTGAAGGGAAGATCTTGTTGCTTTTTCCAGCTACTCATGGCAGGATGTCAGGGAGATGGAGGTTGCAACAAGGGAAATCCAGACCAGATACTGTAAAAGAACTTTAAACCACAAGGGCGATCAAATAGTGACACAAATAATCTGAACAAGCTGAGGATGCTCAAAACATGGAGCAAGGCCCTGGAGTCAGGGCCCGTTGAGCTGGCTGAACCTGCTCCAAGAGGGCTGCGTACAGAATCACAGAATTGTAGGCATTGGAAGGGACCTCTAGAGATCATTGAGTCCAACCCCCCTGCCAGGCAGGTTCCCTACACCAGGTCACACAAGTAGGTGTCCAGGCGGGTCTTGAATGCCTCCAGAGAGCGAGACTCCACAACCTCCCTGGGCAGCCTGTTCCAGTGCTCCATCACCCTCACCATAAAGAATTCTTGTGCACATTTGTGCAGAACTTCCTATGCTGCAGTTTCTGGCCATTTCCCCTTGTCCTATCTCCACACACTGCTGAAAAAGGTCTGGTCTTGCCACTCTGCCCCCCACACCATAGATATTTATAGACCTGATATAGATCAGGTCCCCTCTCAGTCTTCTTTTCTCAAGGCTAAACAGACCCAGTACACCTAGCCTTTCCTCACAGGGGAGATGCTCCTCACCATCTTTGTGGACATCCTCTGGACTCTTTCCAAGAGATCTCTGTCTTTTTTGTACTGAGGAGCCCAGAACTGGACGCAGTACTCCAGATGAGGCCTTACCAGGGCAGAGTAGAGGGGAAGGATCACCTCCCTCGACCTGCTGGCCACACTCTTTTTAATGTACCCCAGAATGCCATTGGCCTTTTTGGCCACAAGTGCACACTGCTGGCCCATGGCCAACCTGTTGTCCACCAGGACACCCAGGTCCCTCTCTGCAGAGCTCCTCTCCAGCAGATCATCCCCCGACCTGTACCAGTGCATGCAATTATTCCTCCCTAGATGCAAGGCTCTACACTTGCTTTTGTTAAACCTCATCTGGTTTCTTACTGCCCAGCTCTCCAGCCTGTCCAGGTCTCCCTGAATGGCAGCACAGCCTTCAGGCATGTCAGCCAATCCTCCCAGCTTCATATCATCAGCAATCTTGCTGAGGGTGGCCACTATCCCCTCATCAAGGTCATTGATGAATATGTTGAACAAGACTAGACTCAGCACCAACCCCTGAGGAACACCACTAGGTTCAGGTCTCCAACTGTACTCTGCACCGCCAATGATGATCCTCTGTACTCTGTACTATTGACCTCTGAGCGTCCTGTCCATCTTCAACCCTTCTGGGATTCTCTGAGGTGACTTGTCCAAAGCAAAGCTAAATTGATAAGCTCTTTTTACTGATTTATCTACCTTTACTTCTTTTTTTCTTTTAAGTAAGGACAATACAATGTGCCAATACAGTTTATACACAGCTGTAGGCTCCTTTTCCAGCCTGAAATTCAAGCTTTTCTCCATTGTTAAATGTATCCAAGTTATTGCCCTGTTTGTATCATAGTCTCTGTCAAGAATTCATGTGGTTCGGTTCTCTCTGACCTAGTCCACTAGATTTATCCCACACAACAGAAAAAAAAAAAAACAAAAAATCTCTCTGTTCAAAGGAATGATGTGTTCTTTCTTTTAGTTCAGAGGAAGCCTTTGATCTAATGAAATGAATTATTTGAAAATGTTTGCATAGGACAGAAACTTCCAAGCAGGAGTGGTATAGTTTGGTTTTACTGCAGATGACTGAGTTGTCATGAAGAAATGGCACTAGAGAGAACCTGAGAGACTATTTTTGCCACTGCTGTTAATGACACAAGGATTGTACAAGGTTAGTGAAAGAAAAGGAGTATTTTCTACATGAACATCACAATATTTGTCACAATCACAGACAGCCAATTCTAGGAATCATGAAACTCTAGCATATTTTTTTTTTTTGTAAAATATAAAATGTAAGGCTCTTTGTGGTAAATTCACACTGTTGCCTCTAATAACATGATAGCATAAAACACATTATGTAGACTGGAATTACAGAGGAACAGCAGAATGAAGTAAAAGGCTTGAGGATTAGAGCAAATAAGAAAGAAAACAAAATAGCCTGTATAGCAAAATGGGTTCTTCAGATTCTTTTTGGCTCCCTGGAAAATACTGCAAATAATAATAATAAATAATAATAATACAACAAATAATAATTATTATATATATATATATACATATATATGGACTTAGGGAGAACAGCAAAAACGTATGTTTCAGGCATGCATATCTTAGCAGCTGTGAATTTTAGGGTAGAAATATTTGGCTGGATCAAAGGAGCAGTGTGTTTTGAATATTTAAAAGATTTTTTTTTTCATGATAGAAGATTTAAATTATTCGTTTCAAAAAGCCATACCATACTGGGAAACTCTGTGATGGGCTGAATCAGTAATAAAAGAAAATTAATTTTTTTTTGCTCGAATGTTATCATCTAAAAGATGTTGTTGAAGGTAATAAGCACAAACCTATTAAGAACTGAAGGAATACATGAAAAGTCTTATTTCAGGGCAGAGGAAATTCCCTCTCTTGTCTGCTAGTTTTGCTGTGTTGCTAAGACTTGTGAAGACACTTAGCCCCTCTGAATATATTCTGTGGGGAAATATTACTTAAGTAACAGATACTAGAGTTATTTATTCCAGCAAAAGTGAACATGTGTGAGGTAGTTAGCTCTAAGAGTAAGAGCAACACCTAGAATAGTTATTGTAATATTACTGCTTGTAGAGCAAAAATATTGCTAGAAATGTAACTATTTTCTATAAGGAGAACGGTTTGGTTCCGTTCTCTTGTAGATTGCTACATTAAAAATTATTTTAAGGTGCTGAGTTGCGGGGGAGGGGGGTGGAGGAAAGAGCAGGGGAATAATCAATCTTGCAGTTAGCTTAAGGAGAGTAGCCCATACTCAAACAATAGCGGGAATTTCAGCAGACCTTTTTATAAAAGCTCTGCATCTTGAAGGATGCTACTGAGTTCCTGTAATAAATCTTAAACAAAAAGCTCATATACGTATATATACATGGGTCATCCTAAACCAAGTTACTGAATTTTATAGGAGAATACAGCACCATTCCCATAGCCAAGCCTTGGAAATAATTTCATCTGCTCTGTTTTTAATTCCTCCATTTTAATTGTGATATATTATGTTTTATAGACCTCATGGAATCCCCAGCGGTGTCTTTACTTAAGCAATTTTATGCTCAACTTTGTTACTGCTGTTAAGTGTGATAGCGGGAATTCAGCTAGCAATTAATTACTCAGTACCTGAAGTATGTGAAAGTAGAGCATGTTTTAGAAAGCCATTTAAAGCAGCATATGGGAACTGCTACATCATGGCCTGAATCTCCGATTGATCACTTGAGGCGAGCAATAAGTCAGCCATGGGAGCACAGGTGAAGGCAATTCACCTGTGCTGCAGGAAGGGGTGGAGCCTGGCTCCACCTCTCCTAGACCTATTTAAGAGTTGTCTACAAGGGGGTAAGGATCTCTTCTGGAGATCCACTCTACTGGTGTTTCCTAAATGAGCCTAGGATGCAGGTAAGCATCCTGTCAATTCTCTTTGTGATGCTTTGCTTAACTCTCTTGTTTACTCTCTTGTTTATTTCATTATTATATCATCTTAATATTCTTTGATTGTACAAGTGGTCAGTTCAGTTTTGATTCTGTAAGTAGATACCTGGTTCTAGAACATTCCAATTGAATTTTACATCTTTGCAAGAGGCTGTGGGGTGAAGAGAGAGTACCTGAATCCCTATCTACCATGTCAGATTTGTCAAGGATTTGCATTCTTGTATTTCAGATAGCTGCTACTTCCAGTCGTTGGAAAATTCTAAATTGCAGGATACTACCTTCTTTGTTAGAGGATTTACTGAAGCCAATCTAACATGCCATTGTTCAAAAAACTGTGATACCTTTGATAACAAAGTGTACCTTTTTATACCACCGTGTGGCCCTTCTAGCTCTGCAGTTGTGCAGTGGGAGAGTACTTCAAGGCAAATTATCTGACAGATCCCAAGAAGATTGTTACTGCTTGGGTAGCATTGTTTGGGTATTTTTCAGCTGTAATACCTTTGTTCTTCTCAGATTGAATCTTAAGTTTCCAGTATACAACAACGCTTTTAAAAGGGAAGGAGTATGTCCAGGACATGAGCAGGCATTTTCTTTGTTAGATGATTTTCTGTTACTATAAAGAACAGATTAACTAAAACAGACAGCTGCCTCACTGAGAAACACTGTAGTGGCGAGCTGCTTTAATTGTGTATTGGAAGACAAATACAGAGTCTATCAATCTGTTTTGAACAGTTGGCTGTGGGAATTTTTTCTGTTTTCACATCTAAAAGCGGTAAATCCTGGACACAAAGCCACAGAGAATGAGATATGAAGTATGAATAACACTTCAAATTATAAAGTTGAATTTTTGACATTACTCAGAAAATAATAATTTTCTTCCACAGGCATTTCAAGGAACATATGTAAATATTGTTTAATCCTTCAGTATCTGTTTTGATTATTGGTACAAATGAACGTTAAAGAGTCTTTCAAATGTTAGTCCTGTCTTCCCTACACGTTTTACTGTCCACCTTAAGTTATAGTCAGGATAACACTATGAGAAGAGATTTCCAATTTCTTAGCTTTATAAGAATATATACTCTCTGTAGCTTGCATCCTTAGCTGCTTCTTCAAGAAAGACTCATCAGGAATATTCTCACTGATTCTACTTCAAGCTTGTATGGAAGTGACAAACTGTGTAGCTCCTTTGGAAGGAATGTTGTCCCTCTATAGCGGGACAGGCAGATGATCTGAGGAGGCTGTATGAATTTGGACTGGTATGCTACTCTCCCAGAAGAGGATCTCTGTGTCTTTGTATTTGCTGGTAGTTAACTACTACCTTTACCTTCTTGGTAAAGGGGGTTGGAGATTCCTGATCCTTGAGGTCCCTTCCAACCCTGGCCATTCTCTGATTCTTCAGTTTCTTCACAAACGTAAGCAAACCGTAGAAAAAAAGTTCATTTGTATTTCTAGGGAAGCTTTACATTCAACTGACATTTGAATTCAGGCACAGGCTGCCCTGAGAAGCTGTGGGTGCCCCATCCCTGGAGGTGTCAAGGCCAGGTTGGATGGGGCCCTGGGTGGCCTGAGCTGGTGGATTGCACTGCCCATGGCAGGAGGTTGGAACTGTGTGAGTTGTAAGGTCCCTTCCAGACCAAGCTATTCTGTGATTCTCTCTGTTCTATGATTCTCTGGAGGTCTTCAAAAGCTACCTGATATGGTCCTGAGCACCCTGCATGAGCATCCTTTCTTGAATGGGGGTTGAATGAGGTGACCTCCAGAGGTCCCTTCCCATCTCAGTCCTTTGTGATTCTCCAGAATTACTATTTCTCATTCTGGCCAGGAAGGCCAGAAAAGGGTCCTAAACTCTTTCAGGATTCTGCATACAGTCAACTGGAAGAGAGACACTGTCTGGCAGGGAAAGGGTAGTAGCAGCACTGTGTAGGATGTGGGAGAATGGCACCGGTTGTGTTGAGTAGGTTGGGCTGTTTCACAGCTAGAGCCATAGCTGTTTTCAACAGGACAGAGTTCTAAATGCATTAGTGAGCCCTTTGGTGTGGAGAGAATAAAAGTTGTGAAGAAACCAAAAGAGAAAACCACACCCCCTTCTTTCATATTGGAACACGCTGGATTTTCAATGTAATCCATTAACCTGCATATAGCCTTTTATTACAGTCCTTGGGAGACTAGAATATTTTTGGCAATGTACTATTATGAAAAATGCAAGTGAAAAACCCACGTAACTGCCCCCCACCCTCCTGGAATTGAAGGTTCATAGGGAAATTCATTTCTTTTCTTTGAACATACCAAAAAAGGTGTGAAAATGCATTCACGTCAGATATATTTCACGTTGATTTATGTAATTCTGTCAAGAAAAAAAGAACTCCCATATTTTAACCATAATTTATATACTTAATACTCAGTACATAAGGCATACTCAAAGTCTTTTAACTGTGTATTATCAGGAAAAAATATGCTCATGGAGTGGGAGAAGCGGTGGCTGCTGGAATCACTGACAGAGGTACGCAGCATTTGAGGTTGTTCTGATTTGTCTCAGAATGATCCCATCAGTTTCACTGGAACCACCTGGGGTGTATCACAAGAGCTTGGTGGTCATTCTATCAGGTGTGATACCACAATTTTCTTTTCTCAGCCTGAGTCACTGCTATGATGCTCTATATCATTTGCCTTACTGTCATTTGGAGGACCTGAGAGATGTCTGTTTTGTTATCTTAGCTGTAATGTTCTTGACTCCTGTCTAGAATGACATCAGGTGTGTGTGTATCCAAATGAGCAATACCATCAATTTATTTTAAACAATTTTTGAAACATCAAGCTGTATTCCTTATGTCTCGGAACAAAACTTGCTTAAAAGTCAGAATAATTTTTTCTGATTTCTTTTCCTGAAATTTTTAAATGTCCTCATTATCACATAAACCTTTTAAAATTAAGAAATGATATCAATTATCTCAGTTCTTATTTTCATACATTAATCTAGACAAAGGAAAAACATAATAATTTGACTGGTTTGTTTCTTTTTTCAAAATATTCTTTTCCAGATCCTTTTTGTCTTGAAGCATATGCAGTTCACTTGGAGAATGTATAACAAATTTATGAGAAAAGTAAAACTGTAAACATTTTCATTTTGTATAGAATAGGTGAGATTTTGATTTTTTTTTTCCTCTGCTGAAATTATTCTTAGTTTTTTTCCTGTGAAACCTGGGGTTTTCATTCAGTGAACATTTTTAAATAATACTGAGATCTGCTATTGATGTGTGAAGTAATCATGTTTGATCAGATATTGTAGTAAAGTTACACAAACAGGATAAAAAAACACCTTGGTAACATGAAAACAAGGGCATCATAATTATAATTTTTAACACTGCATTGAAAGCTGCCTTTTTGTTTGAAAACCACCTCTTATCAATTGAATTTAAACATTTTCTTCTACTGCCACTGGTTAAGTGTGACATCTCAACTTTCATCTCTGTAGTGTGTTTTGATTGCATTTAAAGAAATCCGTGGTGAAAACATGATGTGAAATAGAGTCAGACAGAAATATGTGAGAAATATGTATTTCATTTGGTTCTTGTTGTTAATAGATATCATGAAGCAGCTGTGTTGTCAGCATCTGTACCTTGGTAGCAATAGTTTATCCTTACTCAGCTGTTTTTGTGATTCCCAATGGTTCTCTGAGTTCAGAAGTTCCAGTGCCTGCTACTGGATAAGGAAATGTCATGGATTTTCCACAAGGTGGCATATACAAATCAGTCTGGCTATATTTTAATTAACATAATTTATTTGATATAGAATTTTTTTTGTCAAATGGCTATGCATACCAAAAAAAGAAGGTAGGTATTCAAAGGGCAGAGTATACTCTGAGTGACTATGTAATGTTCTGCCACTTGAAAAATAATGCAGAGAAACATTGTTATATAATGTACAGAGTTACTTAACAAAATCAAATCTAACAGAATCACAGAATGGCCGGTGTTGGAAGGGACCTCAAGGATCATGAATCTCCAACCCCCTGCCACATGCAGGGCCACCAACCTCCCCATTTAATCCTAGACCAGGCTGCCCAGGGCCCCATCCAACCTGGCCTTGGACACCTCCAGGGACGGGGCATCCACAACCTCTCTGGGCAGCCTGTTCCAGCACCTCACCACTCTCTCTGTAAAGAACTTACCCCTGACATCCAACCTAAATCTTCCCTCCCTCAACTTAAAACCATTTCCCCTTGTCCTGCTGTTAGCTACCCTTCCAAAGAGTTGACTCCCCTCCTGTTCATAGGCTCCCTTTAGGTATTGAAATGCTGTAATGAGGTCACCCTGCAGCCTTATTTTCTCCAGGCTGAACAAGCCCGTCTCCCTCAGCCTGTCTTCATAGGGGAGGTGCTCCAATTCCCCTAACCTGAACATCCCACAGTTACTTGGTAATACTTTTCTGTTCAGTAACTGATTGTTAATGAAAATAATCCTTCCTCTGCTAAACTGCTCCCATAACCTGTGACAGAATTTGAGCATCAGTTCAATTGTTTTCTCACGAGACATCTGTTCTGACCTCCCCATGGTGCTCCTTTGCACTTCTGATGGAAGGTATTTGCTGGAGTGTACCAGTTCATAGCAATAGAGTTTCTTTTGAGCTACCAGCTCATTTAGTAACTGCTTGAGGATGACTGAAACTTTAAGAAGAACAATTTTTAGGACATTACGAGGATTATGATCCAGATTCGGATACAAATCCTGCAAGGATGGGCTGAGACAGCTGAGGCTGTTCCACCTTAAGGAGAAAAGGCTCTGGGGAGACCTGAGAATGGCCTTTCAGTATCTAAAGCGGGGCTGTAAGGTAGAAGGGGACAGACTCTTTAGCAGGATCTGCTGTGACAGGAAGAAAGGAAATAGTTTACAACTAATAGAAGAGATTTAGACTGGATATAAGATGTGTTTTTACAGTTATTGTGTTGAGGCACTGGCACAGGTTGCCCAGAGAGGTGGTGGATGCCCCATTCCTGGAGACACCAAAGGTTAGGCTGGACAGGGCTCTGAGCACCTGATGGAGCTGTAGGTGTCCCTGTTCATTGCAGGGAAGTTGGACCAGATGGCCTTTAGGGGTCCCATCCAACTCAAACTATTCTATGATTGTATGATTCTCACTACTGCCTTATAAATGATCAAAAAGACAAATAAAACCAATAAGAATTATCTTTCTTACCCTTGTATAATAGTTGCCATCAAACCTGATTGTTTAGGATTGTTTAGATTTGTGAGCACAAAGGTCAGAAGTGCTCAGTGATGCAGTGCACTATGTATTGTTTGTCAGGAGCTGTGGTTTTAATTGTGTTTTCTTCCTTTCTTTGTGCATAACAGACTGCAGCTGAGGCAGCAGAGATGATACAGTAAAGCACCAACAGGCTGAGTTTTATTTAAAGATCTTTGTCATCCATTTCCTAGAGATTGTATGTGCCCCCTTGAAATGTTTCCATATGATAACCATGTACCTTGATACAAGGAAAATGTTGCTTTCCTGTAACTTCCTAAAACAACTGCCAACAACTGTTGACCGGTGTGCTCACTGTCTTTGTGTAAATTGAAGTTATCAGTAATTAAGTAATTAATCCATCTGAATTTCTTAAGTGCCCTCCAGTGGCTGTGCATCATACATTTAAGTGTATCAGCCTTGTTCTTCAATCTTATATTAAGGACTTTCTTGCATATTGTTGTTATCCCAATCACTACTAAATATGAAAGTGCAGAATGTTATTCCCTCAAAATCTGTTATCATTCTTATAGCATCCTTATGGTAAATATAGCAAATATCATTATCCATTTATATGCTGAAAAGATCATCTGGAATTTCAATTTCATTGACTTCTTGTAATTAAATCAAATTACAGCGTGGTGAAGAAAATTTAGATAAAGTGATTAAAATTTTCAGTTTTCTCTCTGCATGGAAAAGGGAAAGTTCTGTGTTCTTTATTCTTAACAGCAGTTGTCATTCAGTAAATGTAAGAGCTGTAACAGGCTGACCATTTTGTACCACTGTGTTGAATCCACAGCAGGTTTCTTCTCCTTTGAAAAGACTGAAATCACAGAATCACAGAATTGACAGGGTTGGAAGGGACCTCAAGGATCATGAATCTCCAACCCCCCTGCCACACGCAGGGCCACCAACCATTCCACCTAATGCTAGACCAGACTGCCCAGGGCCCCATCCAACCTGGCCTTGAACACCTCCGGGGATGGGGCATCCACAACCTCTCTGGGCAGCCTGTTCCAGCACCTCACCACTCTCGCTGTAAAGAACTTCCCCCTGACATCCAACCTAAATCTCCCTTCCCTCAGCTTAAAACCATTTCCCCTTGTCCTGCTGTCACTCACCCTTTCAAAGAGTTGATTCCCCTCCTGTCTGTAGGCTCCCTTTAGGTACTGAAAGGCTGCAATGAGATCACCCCACAGCCTTCTTTTCTCCAGGCTGAACAAGCCCAGCTCCCTCAGCCTGTCCTCATAGGGGAGGTGCTCCAGTCCCCTGATCATCTTCGTGGCCCTGAAATGTATCTCTCATTTTAAGCCTGTGACATAGTTAGCATGGGTAATGTTCATGATGTCACAGAATTATGTTATTGTTATCTCACTGAAACATCAGTTGAAGAGTGAGATTCTGAATTTTTTTCTTCCTGCCTTTTCAGTATCATTGATTTTCTTATCTCCGTAGCTGATTTTTAACCTCCCTCAGACTGTCTGAGAATACTCTCAAAACAAGATTTCCCTCTCTTGCAGTGGAAAGTGATAACATTTATTCTTAAGACAGCTTTTTTGCTGACATACAGTGTATTTTTAAATGAACGGTAAACTTTCTATCTTCACATTGCTTGTGACTTGCTCTCCTCCAACATTGTCATCTATGCTCTACTTCAAAATGCTTTAAGCTTTCTTTCACATTTTGTCACACTTCAGCACAAATCCAGGTTAGGTCTAGATCCTAGATCCTGGATAATCTGATCCTTTAGCTTCATTTGCTAGATATGATATTCGAATTTTATTTACATACAACTGATACCGAAATAAAACATTTAGATGTTGTAGTAAGGGACATGGTTTAGTGGAATATATTGGTGGTTGAACTGGATAGTCTTGAAGGTCTTTTCCAACTTTGATTCTGTGATTCCATGATTCTATGAATGTAGGTCACTTCATAAGATTCATCCATACTTGTTTTATTCTCACTGTGTCATCCTGAAAACATTCTTGGATTTAAGCAAACTACAATAATTGTTGTAGTACAATTGTACTGAGTCAGCTCACATTCTTGGATTTCTCATTCTGTCCAGGAAGTGATGATAAAATGCTGCTCAACTTGATATCTTGAATCTAAAGCTGGTTCTTATCCCTTTTGGTGTCCTCTAAAAGTTAGCCTATCCATTGTTATAGCTTTAAAATGGGCTGATTGTAAGACAGTGTTGTTGATATTGATTGAATACTTTCTCATAGTTCCAAGTCACTCATTTACTGAGTTTTTAATAAAGTTTGCTGTGTTCCTTATGGCAAAAGCTGTAAAACTCATAATGTTCCAAGCCTTGTTTTGACAGATTGGCTATGGGGATTATTAAAGGCAGAGATGTGTTTTCCAAAAATTGTGAAGGAGAAACTAGTCAGAAAGAGAAACCATTCAGTAACTGCACATTATTGCCTTATGTTATTTAATTCAGTGCTATTTTTCTTAAATTTGTACACATTTGCATCATAGTCACTGAAAGTTACAAGTCATGTCATTCCCTAAATTTCATCTGGAGGAAAATGCTTCTATTAGAAGAAGGATGTACTAAGAATTAAGTCAGCAGCACTTTTTTTTTCCAAATTCTCTTTTTATCCAACCTTTATCCTCAAATACTTTCTTCTCTGCTGCCTGTTAAAACTTATGACTTCATTAACAATTTTCACTCAAATTTCATATGGAAATCCATCTGATCCAATTGTATCTACAAACTGGAGACCAACGTGAGCTGTCAAATCTTATTCTACTTATTGATTGTCAAAGCAGAATAGAAGCAATGTTCTAGGCCTAATTTGGTTTAATTTAGAAGATGATAGTAAGAGATGAATGCCCTGGAAATGCTAATTTATCTCTTGCCTATGAGAGATTCTCTGTGGTATCCCATGTAGATATACAAGATGGTCTCATCCCTTGTGTTACTACATCACTGCTATGCCTTTTCCATTTGAAGAACAATTCCACTGTTGTGTATTGGCAACGATATAACATTGACTTCATCATTTCTTTTTAGTCTAAAGTGAAATCTCAACACTGCTGCAAAAGCCCAACAGCTAATACATCATCAGTTGGTGCTGCAACTTACCAGCCTACATTGCCTAGATAGAGTTCTGATGTGTGTCAGTACTCTTAGGATGGACAAATTCAGTAGGTTTTTTTCTTGTCATAATGGAAATATTAGATTCAACCAGGAATCCTCATTGACAGAGATAAAGTTGGTGGTTTTGGGACATAGTACAGCAGACTTAGTTAAGTGTTTACCTTAGGATGACGCAAATTCCTCAGAAGCACCTGTATCTCTCCACACAGAAAATGTGTCTCATTTGGAATCCTGCATTCCAAATTTCTGTAGGCAGTGGAGACAAATGCATCTTCTGAGATCTATATAATACAATGAGCTAAATGTCACCTTTACTTCAGCTTCACTGAAATTTTATTTTCCTCAGTCTTTGCCTTATTCTTTTAATACATCTTTGCTTTACCTTTTATATGTCCAGTGAGTTTTGATTCTCTGACATTGCTTATGGTCTCCAGGATACCTAGCTCCCATGTAGAAGACTAGTGAGCAATGATAATCCTTCTATGGGAGTTTTTGCAGCATTCTCTTCCTATGATGGTTAAAGGTCAACTTAAAACCTCACCTCTAAGATGCAGATATTTGAATGAAGCAGTAATGTATGGTAACGTTGTTCGTATACAGATGCCCCACTTACTGGAAATGGGGAGGCTTCTGACTGCGCAAGTATCCTTAGATGTTGTCTGCAAGCCTTAATCTTAAATTCAGCTAAAACATATAATTTTTCTTAGACTGTTAATGAGAAGATATCTGTGACACCGTAAGCTTTTTAAACAACTTTAAATTCTATTCCCTGCTTGTTTGGCAGCTCTTGGCAGATTCATTGCTTTGGTTTCTGGAAAAAATGGAACATGATAAAAGATGACTACTCCTTTAAAAGCTTCATCAAGTATAAAAACCTCCAAATTGTCAGTGTTTCCCTTTAGTTCATAATCCTTCAAAATACACGGAGAGTTAGTTATAAGATCCATACTGTTGGAGGAGTGCAACTTATAATGAGTTCTAAATGGAGTTAATGGGAAGTTTGGTATTGGTAATATATTTTGGATTGAACAGTAACTCAGTCTCAATGTGGTAGATGTAAAGGATGTCTCTTTCACAGGTCAGGTGAATTTTTTGCATTGTGTGATCTCAAAGTTTTGAAGGTGAAGCAGCATAAACTTCCCACTACTGCAACAACAAAGAATCTCTATGCCTGATGAATCTGATCACTTCTAGACTCGCATATTGTTCTTCAGAATCCCTGTTCAACTGAAAGCTTTGGAAATAAATTAAAAATGGAAGTGTAGGTACAGTTTATTTCTCAATTGCAGTTACTCCATATATACAAACAAGATCCTTACTTTTGAGTTTGCCAGTACTTCAGCTATGATAAATGATGAATTCATTAGTACCAAATGTGCCAATACAGTAATATTTTTCTTTGATTTAATGTACTAAAACTAAGTTATTTGTTTTTTTTTCTGTGCCTTTCATCCCAAATGACACCAACTGTCTTTCTATAAAAACAAATAGCATTGAAGAGCATGCTTTAGAAGTTCCATCGTGACATGAAAGATGTGATCAGTACTGTGGTAATTATGTTTCTTAAAAGCTTTTCCATTACAGTATCAATTAAGAATATTGTGGCTTTTTCTTGTCTATCTCGTAACACTTACCCAGAAGGTGGTTTGTCTTCTTAATGCTTTCTGTTGTGAATGAGATGTGAATTTATGATCACAATCTTAAGTGATTAAACTCTAAGAATTATCTGGACTCTTGTGAATGCTTGAAAATGTATATAGTAATATAGTTGTTATACTACTGTATATTTGAATTACTATTTAAGTATGGAGACATCATCCATTGTACCTCTCATCTCCCTGGCATTTTTTATTTTCAAAGGTTACATTTCTAATTTATGAACATTGTAATTTTATTTGGTAAATAAACAAAGGACTGCTGTGAAAATGCATGCATTTCCAGAGTCAGAAACTTGTAAACAGAGTTAATCAGGGAACCAGATGAAGATCAGTCAGGGCCAGGAGATGAAAAGCTGAGTACACTGTACACGTGACAGTACTGTTTGTAACAGGAGGGTCCTATGATCTGCATGTGGGTCTGTAGGGACTGGAGTTGAGGGTGCTTGCCCTCACAATAATTTCTGTGTACTGAAATCCTGTCATTGCTTATCATTTCTAGACACACTTGAGCAGTGGGCCCAGGTGAATCTTATGAGACTCAACACAGGCAAGTGCAAAGTCTTGCACCTGGGTCATGGCAACCCCCACAACCAATATGAGCCAAGGGATGTAAAGAGAGCACAACCCTGCTGAAATGGTCTTAGGGTTGGTGGATTGTAAGCTACACACAAACTAGCAATGTGCCCTCATAGCCCAGAAAGCCAACCATATCCTGGGCTGCATCAAAAGAAGTGTAGTCAACAGATTAAGGGAGGTGGTCCTGGTCCTCTACTCTATGCCAGTGAGAACTTATCTGGAGTACTGCATCCACATGTGGAGTCTTTTGTACAGTAGAGTAACTGTTGGAGTGTGTCCAGAGGAGGGCCACAAAAATGATCCAAGGGATGGAACACATACCCTACAAGGACAGGGTGAGGGAGCTGAGGCTTTTCAGTCTGGAGAAGAGAAGGCTCTGAGGACACCTGGGAGCTGCCTTTCAGTATCTAAAGGGGTCTGTAAGGTAGAAAGGAACGGACTCTATAGCAGTCTGCTGTGACAGGACAAGGGAAGCTCTTCTGCACATAGGATACATCAGATACATGGGAAGTGTAAAGGCAAATGGACAATGCAGATGAAAGTTTTAGAGAACCTTTAATTTCAGCAGCTCAGAATAGTGAGCCATCACCAGTGAAAATCTGTATAATACACAGTGCAAATATACATCTTCAAGGATCAGTTTTAGATAGTACCATCAAGCACCATTTACTTAGTACCATCAGTGGAGAAGGCTGAATTGCCTGCTGTTGAAATTGGACCTTATATGCAGAAATATGTGTATGAGCAGTGATATGTGTATGTGCCTTAAAACTTGAATTCTTCTGGTGAATTATATGGAAAGCTTTACCCTCATATGACACATTTTTGGAACAATGTCTGATCATCAAACATCATCAGATCTGCTTTCGTGATAGAAGCAGGCCTAGATACACTGGTACACTGAACAGAATATGTGCACCTACGCTGAAGCACTTCAACAGGTTGCCCAGAGAGGCTATGGATTCTCCTCTCTGGAGTTCTTCAAAAGCTGCTGGGACATGGCCATAGGCACCCTGCTCTTGGTGTCTGTGCTGGAGCAGATGTTGGGTCAGGTGGCCTCCAGAGGTCTCTTCCAACCTCAGCCATTCTGTGAAAGCCACCTAGAGTAGATGTCTGTACTCAACACATCAACTATCACTGGGGTAAGCATGTTTGATGTGATCACTCAGCTATGAAACCATCAAGGATTTGTAGAGGTATGAACTGTGGCAACTGGACAACGTTCCTGATTTTAAGCAGTAATTTTTTCCAGAATTTGGAACAGATGTAGTAAGGATGTGCTGTGAGAATGTATTTAGAATTAAGACATTCATTGAAAGTATGGAAGCCTCATGTAACAGGGTCCGACTCATGAAGTAATGATGGAGATGTAAGGCAGCCTCCTCATCCATAATACCTCTAGGTAAGCGTATAAGGAAAGACCATTTGTAAGTTGCGCTATAAATTAGGAATGATTTATTAGAGTGAGAGCATGGTTTCTTGTGTACTTTGTCTTGTTTGAGCTGGATTTCACTTTTTATTGGATTTCACCCATATATCTAATTAGGTCAGAGTCATTATCTTTTTAGGCTACTCCACTACAGAATAAATAACTCCACTACATTTCAGTGATGGACACATGCTTCAAGCACTCGAGAGTGAGATACTTGAAAATACTTAATTATTCAGGGAAGTAATTTATCCATGTTTAATTAAAATATCAAACTCTTCTGAGTAAAATGGATCACATTTCTGGTTGATCTAAATTCTTTAAACACCCTGTTATTTTTAAGGATGTAATCCTATCATTTTTACTGTTTGTATGTGTATGTACACTCAGCCTTTGTGAAACGCCAGTCTAGGGTTTGAATCAGTGCTGATCAGAAACCTCAGTGCACTTGCTATTGACACTGTTCAAAACCTGAGCCCCAGATTTGATTACTTCTACAGTCAGGCTTCAAAAACTGCAATTCCCATTGTGACCTGAGATTCCCAGCTGAGCCTACTTGGATTTAATACATATAGGAAATGCCACTGTGGTAACTCTAGGCTACTTTTCATCATCATGTTTTGGGACACCTTTTAGTCTGTTTTGACTCTCAGCTTCCTCCATGCTTACCTACGATCTCGCAAGCAAGCTATGAAATACTCAAGTGCAAAAAAAATGAATACAAATCTGACATAATGAAGTTATGATATACTTATAGGTTAGTTATATCTATATTTATAGGAATTGTTTTTCCACTTAGGCTTTGTTTGGCATTAGCTTCTTGTACCTCAGGCCTGAAATATAGCCTGAAGATAGGCCATGCTTGCCTGAAAGCTCATCTGTTTATCCACAGATATAACAGTGTAATGCTGTTTCTTCACAACACGTACTCAAGAGCAACACTGAAGAGTTTTATTTGAAGCTGAATATTAACCATAGCATGGTTACTTATGGCCATGAAATAGGCAATGGAAATTAGCATTTAACTGAATACTTTTCATGACTAACTTGCAACACAAAAAATAGAACCTCCAAAGCTCTTTTGTCTCTCTGTTGATTTCTCCTGACAGTAGCTGAGATAAAAACATTAGCAATATCTGAAGTTGGGTTTAACACAGCAATGTGCAAGGTTTTGCACTTGGGCCAGAGGAATCCCAGGCATTTATAGAGACAGGAAGGAGGAGTCTTCGAGAGCAGCCCTGTGGAGAAGGACATGCAAGTCCTGATGGATGAAAAACTTATGATGAGCCAGCAGTGCGCTCTTGCAGCTCGGAAAGCAAATGGTATCCTGGACTCCATCAGAAGAGGGGTGGCCAGCAGGGACAGGGAGGTAATTGTCCCTCTCTACTCTGCTCTTGTGAGGCCCCATCTGGAGTACCGTGTCCAGGTCTGGAGCCCCCAGTACAAGAAAGACGGGGAACTGTTGGAGGAGAAGGGCCACAAAGATTGGAGCACATCCCCTACGAAGAGAGACTGAGGAAGCTGAGCTTGTTCAGCATGGAGAAAAGAAGGCTGCGGGGTGACCTCATTGCAGCCTTTCAGTACCTAAAGGGAGCCTACGAATGGGAGGGGAGCCAACTCTTTGAAAGGGTAGCTAACAGCAGGACAAGGGGAAATGGTTTTAAGTTGAGGGAGGGAAGATTTAGGTTGGATGTCAGGGGGAAGTTCTTTACAGAGAGAGTGTGTACCTACGTGACCTGTTGTAGAGCACCTGCTTTAGCATAGGATTGGATTCAGTGATGTCTACAGGTCTCTTTCAACCCCTAGAATTTTATGATTCTTTGATTCTATTAACTGTTAAACGAAAAGAAAAGAAACAAAGAAGAAAAAAATAGACCTGTAACTCTGCATACATAAGAATTTCCCATAAAGAAAAAAAGGTTATGTGTTGATTAAGTAAAGCAACTTTATTCCTCTACTTGAAAATTGGAAGTTAGTGAACACAGCGTGAAACACAGTACTGTACAACGGAGAGCAGATGAACTGAGGGGAAGCTGTGCTACATTGAAAATCATTTTACTTAGCAATACCATACACATACTCCATGTAATTTAATTTTCTTTACATATGGTCTTAATAACTCCCCTTATCTCCATGAACAGACTGAGCAGAAACCAAAAACCAAAGTGTCTGTATTATGCTGTGGGGACAGAATGTCAAAAGTATAGCTTCTTGCTCTTTATCTGAGCACATTACAGAGAACACCTTTTCTTCCTTAAGACTTGTGGATATATAAGTGTGTTCCATGCTTCTAAAATTAAAACTTATTTTTAAATAATTTTAGAAAACTTGAGTTGACCCTTGCTTTCATGTTCTTATGAAATGTCAAATGTTAGGACATGTCATTCACTCAGCTGGAGCTGACAACTTTCTGTACTGAAGGTGTACAAAGCAGCTAATGACTAATACCAGAGCAGGCAGCCTTTCATTCCTCCATTAAAAAGAATGAGGTCAACTGGAAAAGTATTTATTTTGATCTTAATTTGACTACTTGTGGACTTTCACTTTTAAACATGAAGCAGCCTGTTGAGCAAGAATTATTTTGTGCCTCAGTAAAGTCTTTCAATATTTTACATACAAATTTTGTTCTAGCATTACCCAATTCCATAACATTGATAGAGACTTGTTTTTTTCCCCCCACTTTTGAGGAGATCTTCAGGGTGAATAAAATGATTTGTTTTAGGGTACTGATGGAGTTGATGGCGTGCAAAATATACCATGCTGAAATGGAGAAAGAAAGAAAAAAAAAAAAAAAGCAGAAGAAAAAAGGAGCAAACAGTGGCTATATTCAGAGAGAAGGTCTTATAACCTTGAGACAGGTATTTCAGATTGAATTTAGCATTGCATATTTTTTCCTCTGGCTTATATAAAAAATAATTTCTAGAACTCATCTTTTCTCCTTTGCATCATTTGCTATCTTTATTTATGTATAGCATGAGTATGTAGTCTTACAAGAGATACTGGGGTCAAAAAAAGGGCACGCTTGAGCATTTACTACCTGTCAAAACCACTTATATTTATAAGAAAAACTAAGAATTTTGAAAAGGAGGATCCGTATGTAGTCCAGCCCCAGGGTACAAAGTACTTATATATTGCTTCATACACTAGTCTTGTGTGTACTGGCTTTATGTAATGGCACCCTGAGGCTTGCACTAAAAAAATGCCTTGTAAAATACATTAAACATGACACACATACCATCTGTAAGGTACCAGGCGTGTTAGGAACATGTGGATCTATTATAAGAAAGGAAACAAACCTTCTTTGATAGTTTTCAGCATTGTTCAGTGCTGGATCTTTCAGGGGAACATTCATTTGCCTAACAGTGATTGTACTAAGTAGGTCAGCTAAATAGACCTTGTGTCTCACAGCAGCATCAGTTTCTGCCCTGAAGTATTTAAAGGTCTTTGGAAACAAGATGTAATGTGAAAGAAACAAGAAAATGGGAGAGGGGAGAAAGTTATAACAGGCAACCCAGTGGCAGCATGATTAATCATGCCATTTTGAAAAGATTGATTTAATTAACTGATGAAATTGCCAACCTAAAATCTGTGGTTTATCCTTAATTCAGGATAGGTGCATGTTTATTCATATTTCCTTTCTGTTTTGAGACCACTGCCTGTAGGGATTTGCAGTCTGCAATCATCTACTTTAATGATAGCATCATGAAATACTGCAATTGCAGTTGGATTCCCTCTACAAATATTTTTTACATATGGGGAATTGGTGGGAATCTTCTCATAGCAAACTATTATTTCTTTAGCTAGCAGAAGAGCATAGGGATGGTAAAACAAAGGTTTAATAATAACCTCTTTTACCGCTTTGAAGTGTCATCTTGAAAAGTAAATACTGAGCAGCTATTCTTATGAGAATGAGAGAAAGGGGATAGCCTTCTGAAAATGTGCCACGTGTCACACTGGGAAGAAGAGGAATGGATATGTAAGTCTATGCATAGTGTTCAAATAATGATATGCGCATTATCTCAGTGCATGAAGGTGTGTTGCAGTAGGTCTATTTTTCATATTCCAGGGTGAATTTAATTTTCATCAAGCAAAATAGTTTTCATGCTTTGTTTACTGTATCTTTGAGCATCTTTCCTGTGGTTACAAAACAAATCTGGCACCTGCTCATCCTCCAAAAAGAGTTCCACTTCTATTGCTGTTTCAGTGGTCTTATTAAGAACAGATTTCAAGTATATATTTTTCTTAATTTGTAGAGTATGTCATCCTCTGCATAAGAAATCATTTGAAGTGAGATATTTGTGTTAGGTACTACATTGTGAAAAAAAAAAAGATTTTCAAAACGCTCATCCAAAATCAAGTCTGCTTTTGGGATTGCATAATGCTCTGGCATGGCAATGAGCTTTCTGGAGTTCAAGAAGTGTCTGGACACCGCACTCAGATGTATGGTCTAATTTCTGAGTTGTCATCTGTGGAGCCAGGAGGGTCCCTGTGGGTCTTTTCCAAATCAGGATATATTCTATGATTTTATAATTGATGGCTGTGATTGATGGCTGTGATTGATGGCTTTTCTGTGACAGTCTATCAAAATCTCTTCACCATTTCATATCCTCTGGTCAGGTTTCCTTAAATCCTGACTGCCTCTCAAAATACCTTGATTGCAAAGTACAGCTTGAAGCCAAAAAGAACTAGAGCAGCAGGGCTGGCTCAGAAGAGGTCCTGTCTGAGTAAACTCGGAAGAGAAGGGCTTTTAGGGAGAATGGAAGTTCTTATCTAAGCAGACTACTTGAAGTCTTTCTTGACTTGAGTATCAAGTCCCAGTCCTGGCTGAAATTTGTTAGAAGCTTTTCCCCACATAAGGTTTCCCCACATAAGATTAATGATGAGCATACTTTTGGGGGCTGAACCCCCAGAGTTTTACTTATATCTGTTTTTATAATAGTTTGTGTTTTTATAACAGTTTCTCTATTTAAAAAATGTGTCTCCTTTTTTTTCACCAGTGCTACTTGCCATCATATAGTATTTTTCTCTTCCTGGTAACTTACAGAAAGCACCTTTGGTGTCATGGCAACCTGTTCCTTTAAGATTTGCCAGAGATAACTTGAACTTGCTTGAAATAGCATCAGATCCAAGTTTCAAAACTAAAAATCGGAAGCTTAACTATTGCTTAACACATCCCAACCTCATCCAGGTAGAAGATGCTACAGAAAGCAGGGCTATTTTTTTTTTCTTTGCTTTTTTTCCCTGAAGCCTTCTTTTTCCAGGTCAGCTATAAATATTCTTAGCATCAATATTGAAAAGTTGTTTCCATGCGATCTTTTAAAGCAAAGTTATGCTTTGAAATGCATACCTGCAAAAGAGGCAAAGAATCAGAAAACTTCCCTTTTCATCCCTGCCCAAATATACAGGGTGAAAGAAAACAAGCAATTATTTCCGAATCATTTTTACTTTATTCAGAGGGGATATGCTCCTAGGAACATTATTTGTGACAGCTTTTTATCCTGCACAATGACTCTCCCATTTACTACTGTTGTCTTTTCCTCTATTTAGTCTCCTGCATTTATATTTTTGTGTCCCTTGTTTCCCCTTTACTATCACTCTGCCATTTAGAAGGAATAAATTTGATGGCAATGGTTTGAGTCAGAACACCATAGTGTTGGATTAATTAGGCATTTAAATTTAGTGAAAAGAGTCCCTCACTAAAACTCTTCAAGACATCTCATATGCTGGTTCTCTACGAACATGGGAATTAAAGTTAAGAAGATGAGAAAGTCAGATGCAAGTATGGAGTTTGAATTATGAAGACGATTTTACAGAGTAGGATAACTAATAGGATTTATATTTGCTTAGCAAAGATATCTCTAGAATGAAATGGTGTTGCATAAGAATGAAAGGAACTGCTATGTTAGGTGTCTTTAAATGCTTCTGAACAACTAATCAGCAAAGACTTTGAGCATGCATGAAATGAAGCTCACTCTTTTCATCTAATACTTACTATGGAATTTGAGGGGGGGAGTTAATAAAACTGCCATAGATCAGTTTGATTTTTTTCTCAAAATATTATGACTGCAAAGAATTTCCAGACACCTCAATTTGCCCTTTCACGGAATTATTTTGTTTGCATCCTGTAAAAATTAGAATTTCCAAATAAAAATGAGAGGGCAGATATGTTTTTGCAGATTATTTCAGTAATGTCTGAAAGGGTATCTTCAGTGTCTTTGGTCAGGAGGTCCCTGAAGATGTGGTGCATTGTCACCCATTGTAGTGTTTCATTTACCTCCTTGGAGCATCAGTCCACCCCAGTGCCTTCCTGGTTTGCTAATATTTTAGTCCCCTCTGTCTCTCTTACCCTACGCCTTTTCCACTGAATATCCCTTCCTTGTCCACTTCTGCTGTAATGTTTTGCCTTTTCTTGCCTGGCCTGCTGGAGACATTGTGTACATTGATCAGCTGCCCCAGGAGTCAGGGAAACATTTCCTCAAGCGAAATGCCAAATAAATCTGCTCCATCGCTCAGATAAATTATGGTTGTTGTTGTTATCGCTATTATTATTTACACTTAACAAAAGAAAAAGAAAGGAAATAAAATGTCTGGTTATTTTACTTGTTACAGTTTTAATTGTTTTTTTGTTTGTTTGGTTGGTTTTTTTCCTTTTTCTGCTGAAACAGCAGGACATTGGGTAGTTGTGGCCTCCATTCTTGTTATGCTTTTTTATCAAAAAATACTTCTAAAGAAAATACCTTAGATGTCAAGTAGGTAATAATACCATGATTTTTCATACTGTCATAACGTGAAATCAAAATTATAGGACCTTGGATGATCAAATCATGATTAAATCCAGAACGAGTTCCTTATTCCTTCTAATATTGTTTGATATATTTTTATTGGCAATAGTGAAGTTTGTATTTTATACAATTTAGAAAGCCTTACAGTATATTTTTCCTCAGTCTTATTCATTCTTTTGCTAGGAGCAAAGCAGGTCAAAGCTTAAGGTACAGTAAAGACATATTTTAGACATACGTTAATTAAGTTTACATAAATTAGCTATTCATCATTTTTAATTTCTAACCACTAAAGAGAAAGAGACATCCATAGAGTATAAATTGTCTCATTTAAAAGTGTCTAAATATACACAATGAACTGCCATGATCATGTTCGTAGAATCATAGAATTTATAGAATGGCATGGGTTGAAAAGTACCACAATGATCATCGAGTTTCAATCCCCCTGCTATGTGCAGGGTTGTCAGCCACTAGATCCAGGGATGGGGCATCCACCACTTCCTTGGGCAACCTGTTCCTGTGCATCACCACCCTCTGGGTGAAAAACTTCCTCCTAATATCTAACCTAAACCTTCCCTGTCTCAGTTTAAAACCATTCTCCCTTGTCCTATCACTATCCACTCTCATAAACAGCTGTTCCCCCTCCTGTACTGGAAGGCGACAATGAGGTCTCCCTGGAGCCTTCTCTTCTCCAAGCTAAACAATCCCAGTTCCCTCAACCTTTCTTCATAGGAGAGGTGCTCAGCCCTCTGATCACCTTAATGCCCTCCTCTGGACCCGCTCCAAGAGCTCCACGTCCTTCCTGTACTGGGGGCCCCAGGCCTGGATGCAGTACTGCAGATGAGGCTTCACAAGAGCCGAGTAGAGGGGGACAATCAACTCCCTCTCCCTGCTGGCCACCCCTTTATTAATGCAGCACAGAACACAGTTGGCCTTCTGGGCTGCGCACACTTCTGGCTCATGTCCAGCTTCTTGTCTACCAGGACCCTCAGATCCTTCTCCAGAAGGGCTGCTGTCAAGGAGATCTTCCCCCAGTATCTGGGATTGCTTTGACCCAAGTGCAGCACCCTGCATTTGGCCTTATTTAACCTCATCAAGATTTCATGGGTCCACTTCTCCAGCCTGTCCAGGTCCCTCTGGATGCCTTCCCTTCCTTCCAGTGTATCGACTGCACCACTCAGCTTGGTGTCATCCGCAAACTTACTGAGGGTGCACTCAGTGCCATCATGTCAGTGATGAAGATGTTGAAGAGCATCAGTCCCAAGACCGACCCCTGAGGGACACCACTTGTGACTGGCCTCCACCCTGACACAGAACCATTGATACAACCCTTTGGCTGCATCCAGCCAACCAGTTCCTAATCCATCAAGTTCCTAATCCATGTTCCTGTCTTACCTGTGGGCCAGAGAGGAATAGAAAAGTACCAATGGTAATGCACTGCTTTTGGGATAGTTTTTCCATAATGTTCAAACTCATCTCAGAACTTCTGTGTCAAAGCTCACAAGCTACCATGGACACTTCAGACTATTTGCTATGGTTTTCTGCATCTATCACCACTCCTGGATTAAAAAGAGTGAGAAAAACATTCCAGTATATGTTCTTAGGGGGAAAAAAAGAGAGAAATACCACAGCATTATTCCTTATTGTTCAATTCCTCACTGCAAACTTGTAAGTTGCCCGAGCTATGATGTATGAAGAAGCATCTCCAATATCTCATTATGTTGATATAGGTCAAATTAGTTGAATGTGCAGAAGGAGATGAAAAAATCTGAATATATTTTGACAATTTGAATTTCAGTTAAAAATATTTTCGTGCAGCTTGTTAACTAGCCCCAAAGTCAATTTGTTTGCAATTAAATTTCTAATGTTGCAAACTGAGTCTATCACAGCAAATAATTTAAGGATACTGAAGTTGACCTTCTCTGTTTAATCATTGGTAATTACTTTGTTTAGATGTTTACTATGGCAAATGTATATGAGGAGAAACTGATAGCTGTTAGCTTGGTAGCACTTTCAAACACCACGATTCCTACTCTTATTCATGGATGGCTTTCCTTGATCGCTGTTTTATGTCAGCCTTTTTTTATTAAAGCCTATTTCTGTCAGTGAGCATCAGTGATAAACACCGAATAAGAATAGATAGATGCCACTTGAAATATTTTCTGCTAGATTCCTCACCTAAACTGGCCATGTTTCCTCTTGACAGTAGAGAGAGATGGGCATCTACAGAAACAAAATTATTACAAAGCATGGCTGCTATAAGATGTCAAGTATCAAACTGTGTGTTCTACTTTTTTATTAATGATCTGCAAATCAATATTAAATTACTCGTGATGAAATTTATAAGAATAAGGTTATAAGAATTTTTGGGGTAGTAAGCATTGAAGAAACCAGGTAACCATGTCACATTAAACTGGAATCACTTTCTATTTTAGGATATTTTACACAATAAGTATTTTATCTAAATGCGTTTGGACATTAGAAAAGGTAGATTATAGCTCATACCATTGGTACAGATGTTGTGTATTAAACTGAAAGAACTAAGAAAGATCCAGGGCTTATGCCTGGGTCTATGTTAGCAAGTGGAGTGTACAAATAAAAGAGGACCTGTGAAGCAATGTAACGGGGGATGTGGAGGATCTGACACCCACACTTCACTTATTCAATGTGTTTATTGTTTTTGTTTCCCTTCAAACCATCTTAAACTTTGTCTCAAAGACTGAGTGTCTATTTATGCCTAAAAAGCATAAGCTGTTCACTTGGAATTCCTCCTTGTTACTTCCAACTACTTCCATCTTCCATTCTGGTTTCATTGGAAAGGAATCCCATTCATGCACTTCATGGCCACATTTTGATGCAAATAAATGAGGAAAAAGTAGTGTATGTCAAAAGTACATGCTTGATCTGAATTAAGACACTAAAGTAAGAAAAAAAGAACCTGATCTAAATTAAGACACTAACATAAGAACAAAAGGAAAAAGAAAAAAAAAGGAAACAAACAAACCAAAACAAAACAACAACAACAAAAAAAGAGGAACTAAATGAATAATGAGTAGAAGAAAAAATACATACTGTATTTTTAGGTCCCAAACTGAAATACTGTATTTAATACTGGTATACACATAAAACAGAAAATACTTAAGAAAAGAATAAATGCAAGCAAATGAAGTAGCTCTTATCATCAGAGCTTAAATTGGGAAAGTTTTGAATACAACAGTTGCAGTTAACCTAATTACCAAGAATAACTAACTTTAATGAAAAAATACTGGATGTCAAATAACAAGTTACTAGTCAAGAGATGATATTGCTGCAGCTAGTGCCTAGAAGTTGAAGGTAAACAAATTCAAATTTTACATTAAAAATACTTCTCAAACAATAATTAAGCAGTGAAACAGTTAATGCATATTTAATTGGTTGAGAATCTTTTAATAGCTACCAAATAGGACATACAAAACTTTCCTTATTTTCCTGTCAGACATTATTTTATCAGCTTTGAGTTATTGGGCTCATCATGAGACCAAATGAGTTAACTTTCATAACGTGATATGCATAATATCAAACTAACTGATGTGATAGTCCTCACTCTAAGGACTCTCTGCATTTTATGCATCTCTCAGTACATTTATTTTATTTCCTTGAATAATCTTACGATCATAGTTTTATGAGTGATTTGAATATGAAATTATTTACATTTTATACTGTTCTATCTAAATGAGCTTAAAGCTGTTGAGCTCTTATATACTTCAAATATTGTCATATTTATTATTACATGTCTTGTCTGCTAAGCAAGTTGCAGCTCTGTGTGACAAGATAAAAGTATTTCTTCTTATCCACAACTTAAGAAAAATATGGAGACAAAAATTCCTAGTGACTGAAAAGTCAAAATAATCAGAGAAATGCATTAACTTCTGTCTTGTTTCTGAATTACATTATATAATTTTAGAAAAATAACTTTTCAATTTAAAATAATTTTACAACCTTATTTATCTAGATTTTGTAGATTTCCAGCATTATTTTCAAGTTTCTTACTTTGCTTTTTATTGAATTTTCACAGTTTACACTTACCATTAAATCTTTTTCTTCACAATACTTCCTCGAGGCTGGTGAAATTTAAATATTCTTATTCTACTATTTATCTAGGCATACTAAAATGAATCAGACAGTTTAAAATGAGATAACTCTTATTAAAAATGAAGAGAAATGGATAGTTAAGAAATGCACTTTGAAGTAGAGGAGAATCGGGCTTTGAATTTGTTAGCATTTTAATAGAGTTGAGAAACCTCTGGTATTCATATAGTCCAGACAGTGTCTTTGTTGACTGAGTTAATAGTTCAAAACCATTTAAAACTTGCTTTCCCTCAGGACAGTAAAAGGCCCAACCAAAGGGATTCAAGTAAGGGTGAAGATATCAAAAGAGGAAACCTTAAGAGACTTTGAACGAAAAGCAAAGCATTTATCTACCATCAAAGCATTATTATTTATAATTTTAAACCTACTATTCAGTGTTCTTCATTTAGGATTCTGTAAGATCTCCATCAGGTAATTGCAATTTTTTTTTTTTGTATGCATGTTGAACATATTTGGTCCAAGTGAAAAAAATAATGAAACTTGAAAATTAGGTAACTGTATAATGTATGCAATTCTGTGCTTTACTCATATTTACTTGCAGTGATTCGTTAGGAGATGACATAAGATGTAATTTGGTGCTTTAGTATTTGTTTCCTCTTCGCAAATGTCTCCACAGAAGTCCTGGCTCATGTGGTTCATTTTGTATTGTTCTAATTGGGGGGATGAAAATTAAGAAAAAAATCAATAGATGTCCAAATGTATCCATATTTAATTAGCCTGATGTAAAATAAATTACAAATATCTCTCCAATAGTGTTTGTAGTTGTTGATTTTTTATAGTATTAATGGATATTAAATACTGTCTGTTTTAATGTACTAGATGTCCATTTTTTCTGTTCTCATTTCTGAGATAGTTCTCTAAAATATACTGATTATTTTACCTTATAATTTGTTCCATTTATGAGCAGATTTTCTAGAACACATTATGCCTTCAGAAAAATATGGTGATTTTTTCTAAACTGAACCAAAATTTATTAAGAACTCAATTATCTGAGTAAAACAACAAACAAACAAACAGACCAAAAGACAAATTACTGTGTCTTCCATCTTTTTGTTTGTTAGGATCTTGGTTTCTTAAGGCACCAAACAGTGCCTCTTTCTGCTTAGGACTCTCAGCACGTATTCACCCCTTGAAGCAGGCATCTAAAGCGTTGTTTTGTTTCGATAAGACTTCCAAATGGGCAACAGGGCTTAGTTTTAAAAATGTTTGTGTAGCTGAAGCAAATATGTTCTTTTCCTACATAAGCTGATTTGTTAAAGAAGTCACAGAATCACAGAACTTCCAAGTCATGTTGGAAGGGACCACTAGAGATCATCTAGTCCAATCACTGAGCATGATAGAAACCTCAGTTCTCCTCTCTGCTTGGCAGGATTCAACATCTTCCCAGCTGCAACAATGCCTTGAGTATCAAGCTAAGAGAAAATGAAGAGGAGCACATGAGTGAGAGCACACGAAGAGCACATGAGCGAGGCACGTATCTCTACTTCACATCTGCATGCTCCTACCTCTTTTCTCTTTTTGCCTCCTTCAGTATTCACAGGAAAGTGTATCTCTGTCCCAGGATAATTGCTAGCCTGGCAGTACTTCATACTTAACAGAGCTAAAAAAATGATCTACAAAAATATTTGCTTAGATTTATTAATGATAATTATGCACTATTTAAGAAAATGTAATAAGGATCTTATACTTAGAAAATAGGCTAATGTAAGAGATATCTATCAAAAGTAATATTTACAAGAACAGTTTCCTTTTGTATAAATGTAACAGAAATAATTTTGTTACAGTTTGTATGAGAGCTGCTCCAAAAGTAATGCCTGCAGTTTAATAATGTTGACCCACAACATGAGAAGCAGATGTTGGTTATATGGTAGTTGAGATTGAACCTTCCCGCGAATAATCCTTCACATTTTGTTTTCATGAAACAGAAGCAGAACTCAGCAGGTAAAGTGATGTGCAGTGCTGTTGGGATAGGAAAGGGGTGATCTTTCTGGATTTCCTGAAACCCAGGCAAACCACCAACTCTGACTGATGCATCATGGCACTGACTGAGCTGAAGGCTCAAACTTCCTGAGTCAGGGGAGAGAGGAAGACAGACTTTCTCTTGCAGTACTGTAACACTAGGCCCAGTACCAGTTGGAAGACCATGGAGCACAAGGTATATCTTGGCAGTCCTACCACAGCCACTGCATAGCCTGAATGTGGCACCTTCTGACTTCCATCTGCTTGGGCTGTTGAAAGATGGACTGCAAGGGCAATATTTTCCCAGCAATGATACTTGTCACAGCTGCTGTGAAACAGTGGTCACCTACATTGGTGCAGTTCTTTATGTGCTGGCTTGCAGGGTCTTGTTCATCACTACCAAAAATGCACAGCTAATGTTGGTGACTGTGTAAACAGTGCTTTGTAGCTGAGAATTTGCACTATCAAATGGTGTTATCAAGCTGTTCATATTTGCTGTAGTTTCTACGGAAATAAATCAGAGACATTTCTTTTGGTAAGACCTATGAACAAGAAAAACTTAAAAGAAAATGTTTTAGAAAGGTGTGGCCAGATGTCATCTCATGGAATTGAAATGACCACTGCTCTTAACCACCCAGATGAGTAAATAAGGAACAAAAGGTCATCCATATCCGGCCAGCTGAGAAAGTCTCCAAGAATATCCTTCATTCTAAGAGGAGGCACTAAGACTCTGCTGGGCAGTGGAGTGTGGGGAAAGTAGATATGAGAACTTTAAGGAGAGCCTAAAGCAGCTTAAGAACCCTCCTAACTGAGACTTAAATCTAATTTAAGCTATGCCTTAATTCTTTAGCCCAAAGGAATTTGCTCAGGATGAAGCAGTTCAAAGTTTTATGGTTCATACCCTCCTTGTCTGAGTAAAAAGAATACAGTATATGCTTTAGGTAAGCTGATTTCTGTGTGTGTGATCAAGATTAAGAGATCCTTGCTTGCCCATGGGTGCAAGAAATATGTTATGGGTAGCATCACTGTTTCATGCTAGTGGCAAGCAGAAACTTCTGGTATCTATTGGAAGGCTTTGTAGACAGCAAGGAACCCTTGAGCTATACACTGAAGACTGGTGTCATGGATAGATTCTATAAATCTCTGTGCAAGATTGGCTGGGTGAAATGTTGTGATTTCTCCTTTGCCACAGTCAGACTGGATAATCAAAGTGATCCTTTCTGCTCCACTAAGTATTCAGCCTTTTAGCTGCCTTTACAAGGAAAAATGTCAGGAATTTATTTTCCACCTGATTTCCCTGGTGAAAAATAAAGGAGTTTACTGACATTTTTTAATGTTTGCAAATAGATAATGTGTTATAAAAATTGATGAGGCAGTGAAGGACTTATTTCACATATTAAACAATTCATGCAAATGGTCAAGGACTAAAAAATGGAGAAGGAAATTTTTCTTAACTTACATGGTAAGTAGGAAATGGTAAAGAAAGTTTAAGTATTTTTATCTAACTCTTTGAGAGCATATTGAATTATTTATTAAAAATAGTAAGAAAAGCAAAAGCAAAAGCAAATTCAATGCAGAGTTTTCAGAACACACCACTGGAATCTGTGCTGCATTTGTACAAACCATACTGTTCTGCTCTATCAGATTCTCCAAGGAAAGTGTGGAAAGGGCAGTGGTACAGAAGATAAGTACAAGACTTGGGCAATTGAACTGTCACTTTCACCTTTGTGCTTTAATTCATGCGGTGGAGAACATTTATGGCACTTCACATGTTCCTCCCCTTGCTGTTTATTCAACCACTTTGCAAGTGAATTCACTACCCCAAACTGAAATTCTAGATACAGACTGATGATGTCCCATTTTAGAATCAGACTCTTTCAATGACTCTGTCTCCAGATGCCAATTAAAACAAAAACAGTACATGTCATTCTGACACCTAGAAAATCAGCATCATAACTGCTGTGGGTCTGCTGTTAACAGGCTCCATAACATGCAATAAACTTGAATCTGTTCTGTCAAGGCAGAAATAACCTGTGGCTGGAAAGTTAACCTGTGATTATTAGAAACTCTGACTTTTGAAACAAATAGCAACCTGGCATTTTGGAAGTGGTTTTTGGGGATCAGATTTTCATATCTTCTCTTTTTCACTTTTTTGGAGAAAAAAATATGAAATAGTAATCCCATAATCATATATCAGACAAATAGATACTGTCAGAGGAAAAACACCCAAATTTTGAAAAGCTTGCTAACTTTGAGGAGTTAGATAACCTCTGTTGATTGACCACACAGTAATCCCTAAAAAACTGTTTTCTGTAATTACTGTGTCTTTTAAACATACATTTTGTGCAGTATTCTGATTGTGCTAAAAGTGCATACACAATTCAGTATGTACGTTTCTCTGCAGTTCCTCAGACTGTTTTCCCTTGGTGAATTCAGTCTGTCAATATTGAGTTTTCTCCCAGTATATTTTCAAGAATCTCTGCCTCTGTGTTTTAATACACGTATCCATTGCTGGCAATTAATACAGAATGTTGCTATGACAATTTCAGAGGGAGTCTATTGTATGATGCAATGATTCAGTAATGTAACAACAGAATGTCAATTTAAAATCCATTCTTGTTTCCCAGTTTCTTTTTATCAACGTCAAAAATAAGCTGCCCCCAAGATGAAGTCATTTGAAGAGAATCTTAATAGATTTTCTTCAATACAAACAATTAAGAACATTATTTTTAACTGGTACTTTTATAATGACCATGATTTATTTTTAAGGGCAAAGCCTAGGGGAGGAGAAAAATGTTCTGATATTTTTAAAGCAGAGGCTTCCAAGTTTGTAAGTATCATCAAAACTTAAATTCAAATTATTGACAGAAAATTATGTCCCTGTATGAACATTAACAGCATCAGAGAGATTATTTTAGTTAGATTTGTTTGTCAGAAATAAAAAGACTGCATTAGGCTTTTATACCCTCAGGTACTTTTCAAGAGAAATTCACTAGGAAGAAATATATTAATTGATGAAATGTAGTGGTTAATTTAGACAGCAAGTAAGTAGAGAAATGACCCAGCCTTGCTTCTAGAGTGAATTATCTCTACTGTAGATTAAAATTAAAAGTCACATTAAAAAGGAGCCTCATTCAAAATGGAGTAGAGGCTTATAAAGATCAGAACTGATCTGCTGTCAGTTTATTCAATTTTGCATGCAAAACATTTCGATAAAAGTCACTTTGGAATGACC
Organism: Perdix hodgsoniae; assembly: GCA_035772895.1. Lineage (NCBI taxonomy): Eukaryota > Metazoa > Chordata > Aves > Galliformes > Phasianidae > Perdix > Perdix hodgsoniae. The sequence goes on from JAPSGF010000008.1 coordinate 7,322,781, forward strand.
TAGTCCTTTCTGTTGAGTTACAGATATGAATATCTTTTTCCGTCGCAGTTTTCTTGGCTGTCTTTAATTTCTCATGTTGGAGGCAAAATCAGAATACAGCTCCTGCAAATTTATGAAATTTAATCTATGATCATTAATTGCCCAACTAGACTCAGTGACACAGTATATCTGTGCATACTCCCCCTAGCATATGCTCAGTCCATGTCTCAGCCATGTCCTTTCATCACATTTTCAGGATCAGATGTAATTTCTCTTTCTCTTTGAGCATATGTGTGAATGTGAGGTTAAAAGCATTGTTCCACAGGTGTTGTTGTATTATTATTATTATTATTTTTTCCTAATAAACAAAATAATTCAGATTTAAAGGCTAAAGAAAAGGAAAATGCAACACTTCCCTACAGACAGGAGCATTGAGATGACTGAGGAATGAGCAGCCCCGCAGCCACAGGAGCCAGGATCCCACCTTGAATAAAGGTATTTTTCTGTTTTGTAATCGTTGCTCCAGTCTAGATCTTGATCAAATGTCAGCTAAGAACTATGGCTGTATCTGGGTTGTCTGCCAGTAATAAATTCTCTTGCTTGAATAGCACTGGATTCCCCTCCATAATAATGACTTGTCTGGTTGAGGAGCATAGAGATGCCGAACTTTATGGTGTGTGGTTATTTTTGGTCCAAGACAGAGTTTATCAGTATTAGAGTTTCACTTTGCAAAGTACAGACTTAATGAGAACTTTATTTTTTAATGTAAAATAACAAGTGATGTTGTGAGTAGTTGAACAGAAATACCTGCATATGTGCTATGAAAACTGATTCAGAAGAGTGATGCATCAATGCAGAGTGAACCCATCTTTAGAAGTATTCCAGGACAGAATGTCAATAACTGCCATGAGTGTTTTTGCTTATTTTTTCCTGGACTTTCTCCAATTTTCTCAAATAATTAATCATGAATATTTAAGAAACATTTGTAAGACACCAAAGGAACTGCCTTGAGAAGAACAGCAAAATTAGAAATATTGCACATACTTTCTAAAATGCTCCATATTTTCTCCAACATTCTTAATGTAGCTACTGACCAGGTACATTCTTGCTATGGTAATGAACTTTAATCCACTGAATGACAGAGGAGCATTTGACTTTCTCCTTTGTAAATGAAAACTGAAATGCAGAGAGTGTATCCTTGTTAAATTGTTTATCTCCCATTCTCTCCTGCGCTTTACTTCTTGTCCATGATGCACTGAGATCTCATCACATGCAGGTTCTCTCTTGGATTAAGTTTACACTTCAGTATAAAGCAGATTCTCTCTAAAGCAATATGACTTATACATGGACAGATCACACCAGTGACTGTTTCAAATTGTCATCATGGGCATGGTTTGGCTTTCTTTCTCCTCTACAGTCCTCTAGTATTATCCCTACTAGCTTTTTCCTCAGACATCTCATGTCCATGTCCAAGTCACGCCACACAGATCCTGAGAATCACACCGTACAAAAAGCATTGCAAATACTTTGAAGTAAAAATATCCAAACACAAATTCTGTCATAGAAGTACCAAGGGCAAGGGCTGCAAACTGGATGCTATCATGCTGTCTGGCCAAGCTATTTTAGAGAGAAGCCATTCATTGCAGTGCAGGCAAGAGCCATTCTGCAGTGCCTGAGCTGTTGTCCTGAGATAGATGACTGTAGCTTCATGAAGTAGTATCTTGATACCAAGAGTGCAGTTTGCAGCTGACATCATTTTAGTCCAACAGTGTCTGTTCTGTAGCCCTAAATCCACTTGGACTAGATAAGCATTCCTGTTCCTAAATTCCTTTAATCCCCTATGCCTTAATCTCCTTAATCCCTTATGCCTGAATTCCCACTAAAGCAACAACCTGGCACCTGATGGCTACTTTCACTCTGTAAGCAGTGCTAAATACATACTCTCCAGCTTGCCAGCTGCTGGTAAAAGTCAAGGGGTAATGTGAATACTGCTCCTGATTTTGCATCCTATGAGTCAGTTGGGAAGGAAGTGAGAGATTTCTGCTATCAGAGTGAAAGCAGGCATGAGAACAGCCCTGCAGATCAGACAGCATTCTGGGGACACAAGAGGCTCTGGGCTGTTTACTGTAAGAGGAATAAAATGTCTGGAGAGCAGGACTCCCTTTCCATGTCTCCATCCATGCTTGCTTGTGCAGTCTTTTACAAATGTCCTTTGGCTTCACTGTGCCACGACTTTCAGCAGAGGGAATATTTTCAATTTGCATTGTCTAAGGTCATTTCTAGTGAAGGTTAATGGGTTTTCTGTGACTCAGTTTGTGCACTGTATGACCTCACTTTCTCCTATTTTTCAGGAAATTGTTCTCTGCCAGAAGACAAATTTATTGAGAGAGATGGGGAAAACAACTGCACTTAAAAGCTTCCTTATCTGCCATAATACCAGTCTTATGCAACATGTGTTCTTATATCTTTTCATTTTTTACATGGTTCATCATCCTCTCTTAGGTGATGTAAGGCATATACATGAGCATTAGTAGTGGATGAGTACTCTACCCTCTAGGGATAACTTAGATATTAGAAATGTTTTATTATTTGGAGCTTTATTTTACCATGTAAAGATGCCCAGATGGGGAAAAAAGCCTTGCAGAGAAGAACTTGGGTGTAATGGTAGATTCACTGAACAAGAGGCAGAAGTGTGCCCTTATTGCAGAAAAGGATAGCAGCCTATTGAGTTGCATTAAAAAGAGATTTGCTGGTATATCATCCTTCCCCTCTACTTAGCACTGGAGAAACCATACCTGTAGCACTGTTCTTGACTCCAAATTACATGAGAGATATAGAATATGGGAGCAAGTAAAGAGAACAGAGATGATAATGGAGATGATAATGGGACAGCAGCAGCTGTCCTATAAGGAAAGGCTGACAGAGCTGGGACTGTTTAGCCTGGGCAAGAGAAGATTTAGGGGGGAGTTTTACCAATGAAAATAAATACCTGAAGGTGATCAGTGATAGGACAAAAGGAAATGGCATCAAACTGTATCAGGAGAAGTTCAGATGGGGTACTAGGAAAAGTTTGTTACTGAGAAGGTGATTGGGCTCTGGAACAGGCTCCCAACCTGACATAGCTCCGAGCCCCTCAGAGTTCAAGGAGCATTTGAATTATGCTCTTAGAGATATGGTTTGAATTCTGCATGGTCCTGTGTGGAGCCAGGAGTAGGACTCCATGATCCTTGTGGAACCCTTTCATCTCAGGATTCTATTATGATAATACCTCTTCACTATATGATCTTGGCATGTCTTTTAAAAAAACAGAACTGACAGTACATTCTGGTACTCATATTTAATAGGCAGAACAATTTTAATCCTGATGCCTGGGCAATGTTTCCTTGGTGTCCCTGATCAAGAAGGTGGGTTGAAACAGATAATCACCAGATAATCTTCAGAGGTCCCTGCCAACCTCAACCACACAAACATTCTGTGGAATTCAAGTATCTGAGACTATGAAATCCAGTCTCATATAAATGAGGCTTCAGAAGTCCCCTTTGGTAAGAAAACCTGGGTTTTGGTTGTAGTCATTCCCTTTGTATTTTTAGTGATGGTGAGGTTAAGTGTTTATCTCGTCATGACTCTCTTCTGGTTACTTTTTGAAATTTGAAATGAATTTCTTCTCATGTAGCAAAGTCCATGTTTTCCATTCAGGATGAAATGAATCTCCCTATGATGTTTCAAAACAAAGAACCTATATTTGAGCAGAGGAGGTGAAGTGGGAGGTACTGATCCCTTCTCTCTGGTAATGGATGACAAGATGCAGAGGAATAGCACAAATCTGCACCAGAGGAAGTTCAATCTGGACATTAGGAAAATTTTCTTTACTGCGATAGTGGTCAAACTCTCTCCTCTCCTCTCCTCTCCTCTCCTCTCCTCTCCTCTCCTCTCCTCTCCTCTCCTCTCCTCTCCTCTCCTCTCCTCTCCTCTCCTCTCCCCTCCTCTCCTCAAGATAAATGTATGAAGAATTTGAGTAAGATTTTTGAAAGTGCTCCTGCACACAACTTTAATGTACTCGCATTACTCAGTGGAATATATTTTCCTTGCAGTCTACTCCTTCTTTGTCTGTTAACTTCAAAGCAAATTATGTAAGCACTAAAGCACCCTAAAAATAATTCAGCTATATAACATTATTTTGTAGCATGACTCAGCAGAGCTGCAGTCCTATGCATAAAGAATACTGAAGCTGTAAAGGCTTTCTGCATTCATAGGCTTATTTCTTTTGGCTCTCAAGAAAATCCACTCTTGATTAAATCTAGAGTAAAAGAATCATAGAATAGTTTGGGTTGGAAGGGACCTTTACGATCTTGTAGTTCCAACCCCCTGCTATAGGCAGGGACACCTCCCTCTAGACCAGGTTGCTCACAGCCCCATCCAGCCTGGCCTTGAATGCTTCCAGGGAGGGGGCACCCACAGCCTTTCTGAGCAACCTGTTCCAGTGTTCCACCACCTCACAGTAAAGAATTTCTTCCTAATACCTAGTCTAAATCTACCCTCTTCCATTTTGAGGGCATTTCCCCTTGTCCTACCTGTTTTTATAAAAAGTCTCTCCCCAGCTTTCTTATAGGCACCTGTAGGGTCTGGAAGGACTCTATAAGGTCTCCCCAGTGCCTTTTCTTCTGCAGACTGAATAGCCTCTACTGGAGAGTCTACTGGACTCTACTACTGCTTTGCTTATATTGTAAATGAACATGGTTAGAGGAATTTGGCTGATTTAATCTATAAGTGGGTTTGATTTACAATCTAAAAAAAAAAAACTGTTTAAAATTTTGCCATGAGGTTATATCTGTATGCTGGGAGAGGACAGGAAAAATCCATTGTTCTGCCTGGAGCAGAGAGCTATGGCTAGATACATCTGAGTAATCCACTACCATATGCTGGCCCAACTAGCTGCCTTTTGAGATCTGAGGAAGAAAAGTTTGTAATAATTATGTTTATTATGTTTATTTTCCTTTTTTTTTTCTTTCTTTTTTTTTGTTACTGAAGTTTATCTTGAATCTGTTCAAACAGATTGGCTTCAGAACCGTTTTAATGATGTACAAAAAGACTAATTAGCACGTAAAATGACATCTCAGTTACTCTTTACATTTCCGGGATTTTCTCTGAGAATGTTTGAGTAATTAGGATGTGGATGCCAAATGGTGGGAAGGAAACTCATTCCCAAGATAACTGACATATGTCTCATTTTCTCTAATCTAGTTTTCTGTGCACTGATGAGAAAGATCAACTTTTTCTTTTACTCCTTTTCATGCAGTAATGGTTTTCCTCTTGGCTGCTTATGCATGCATTGAATGCTTCTCTGCAGTGTGACTTCTTTATCAGGAAAACAAGATAATAAAACTAATTTGAGACAATAGCCAGCTACTCTATGGATCTTGGAGTCAAATTTGTATTAGAAAAATGTTATCTTTTAAAGTGCAAGAAAATGAAATAGTATTACATTTATAATTAGTTTTTGAGTAGTTTGGAAAGTTATTATGACAGAGTGCTTCATGAAAGCCATTAATTCTCAAAGTGTACATTAGGAATAATTACCTGCACTGTAACATGGAGAATAAAACATAAGAAAGCTGTAGGGAATCTGCAAAATCAGAAGTGATTTTAAATTTGATTTTCTAAAATACATGTATCAAACTGAAGATTTTATTTTGGGAGGGCATTTTTATTTGCTTTTATAAATTTAGTCCTTCAAAAGTGGTAAAGAAGTCTACTTAATGATTTCAGTTTTTGAAGTAAAGTTATTAAGAAAATAGTGTAAAAATCTAACTGTGTACATAGAAAACATTGTAAGTTCAATGATAATTTGTTATGATCTGTAAGTCTGCTAGAACACAGACTAAAGATTTACCAAAATCCATGATCCTAAGTTTCAGCACACGGACACTTTCTTTCAGCCTTTCTTCTCTATTAAAACAAGTTCTTAGTTTTGTTTCAAGCACTTTTAAATTTTTTAAGGATAATGCAGTCTGTAAACTGTATTATACAGTTCAGACAATTCACTTAGTTATTAAACTTGACTTATAAGAAAAATGTTCCAATCTCTTCTCAGTTTTAGCATCCTGATATCTGAAAATATCTGAAAATCATCCAAAAATTGAAGCACAGTGAGATAAAAATGGACTGTGTTTACAATTGCTCTTGATAAATTTCCCTGATTTGCCTACTTCACATGGTAGAAGAGTTGGTGTTTACCTATAATCTCACAACAACCTGAGAAGTGTTTCCGCTATATAATCTTCATAGGCAATGTGTATACTCCTGAAGTTCAATTTGACAGTGTTGCCTGCCTCCAAAAGAAAAATGAAGTTGATGAATATGATTTGAATTTATGGCTGCTGACAACTCTAGATGTGAGTTCAGGAATAGGTGCAACTAAAATCTTAGCTCTAATTGCTTTGTTGTATCGCTCCCCACCCTTGCACAGGACTCAAACAAAATACTTCAATCCAGTCAGCGTCCGAGTTAAACTGTAAAGGAGATATGTATGTGGGATAATGTGTAGGCGATGAAAACCTCGTGTTCTTTTCCAGGAAATGGCATCCTCTTTTTTAAATTTTCTTCTCAGTTTCTGAAGTTAGTGGAGTGGATAGTTGATTGCTTGTTTTTTGCTTTATTTTTTTAGTTCTGACTAAAAGTCTTTGATCAGAGAATATGTGCTAATTAACCTCTAATGACCCATTTGATACAGTGCTGCATGGACAGTTAAGAAGATAACTGGGTAAGAATGGATTTAATACAATACATTTTTTAGAGCAATAAGAAGGTGATTTAGGGGAATAGATGAAATATTTGCAAGAAATTTCAAACTTAAAGTGGTTTAAGAGTGCAGTACATTAATGAATGATAATTAACATTGCAATTAATAATTTCATTAGTGACAAAGAATAGATATACACTAATAAAATGGAGACACAAATTATGGTCAAAACCATTTTAGGTTGCAACATACTTTGAAAATACCTGTATAAGAATATTATAAAAGTTCATGTAACATATGTAGCATATATACAAAAATACATAAATACACAGTTGTATAAGCTTTTGTATAAATGTGATCATATACAGTAGTAGAATCACCAAGGTTGGAAAAGACCTCCAAGATCATCCAGTCCAAGTGTCCACCAATCACAAGAAGTAGTCACTAATGTTGCAAAAGAGCAAAACACAAGGAGAAATACAACTACCTCAAAACAGTACCATTCCTAATCTATGGTGTGAAGAATTAAAAATGCATGTATGAAAAATGAATCATTAGAAAAGATGCCAGTTCATGAGTCATGATAAATTTATCACAGATCTCTGATATGAAGATTTCTATATTACAGTTATGATTTCAATGACAGTGTTTACAAATTGACTGGGTTAAAAAGAATGGCTACCAAAGTCATGTTTGCCAAAGGTGTAAAGCACAGCAGTATATGGTCTGCTGTGGAGAAAGTTAACTTTTACATATCCAGATCAGTGGAATAAACTCTATTTCAAGACCAAGATTTAAATAAGCATTATCCTCACAAGGTGGGATAAAGTCAACTACTAAAAGCTCAACATAATGGCATGGAGCAGATTTCCAGGAATGTTCATGAGTAAAGACAATATAATCTCCTTTCCTTTTCCTTCCTTCCTTCCTTCCTTCCTTCCTTCCTTCCTGAAGCCTGCCTCAGGAATTATGAGGCAGATGATGTAATTGTGAAGGACTGCCATGATGACCTGAGAAGAGTCCAGGTTCTGTAATCACCAACGCCATCTCAAATGCACATATGCACATATGCACATATGCACTCAGCATATTCACCTTCTTGCCTAAACTGACCAGGCAGCAAGTCAGCCTAGAAAATTGATCCATATGAAAAAAAAAACCCTGGAGAAAAATAATAATAATAATTAAAAAAAAAAACAAACCCAAAACAACAGGAAAAATAACAGCCAAAATACAAAGAACAGCTTTAGTGCAAAACAGAAATTAAGCATCTGGCTGATGTGGCTTCACAGCCTCTGAGATTTGGCCTGTGAGAAAGGCTGTAATGTGGACTTGCCTCAGTGTTTGGGCTTTCTCAGGTATTTTTTCATTGTGCTATGTTGTTGCATGTAGGCCTGCCTTATGACACAGAGTGATTTGTTAGGATGCAGAAGAGTAACCTCCCACATACATAATTAAATCCACCATAACTTGACCAGGAAATGATTAGCTGACAGATGAAAAAAACAAACAGAGTGGAGAGACAATATTTTAACAGGTTCAAGCTCGTGAAAAGCCGCAAAGTCAAATCTCATTAAAGCCTTCTGAGCTCTGAACTTAGAGATCAGCAGAGTTGCAGTCATGCATCTTGGAGATGGAATTTTTCCCACCCTCCACTGCATTGACAGTGCCACACCTAGTCTCAATAAATAAGAGAAAAACACTCCTGAAAAAAAGTAGGATTTAAGAAAAATCTTTTGGAAGAAAAGATGTTAGAAAGTGATCAGCCTCCAGCTCTTTCATTCACTAATAAAGACTGTACTGGAATAAAAATGCACAAAATTTGAATTACCACAGGGTGCTTAATCATAGCCATTAGAACTAGGGCTTGTATTTTGTTTAATTTTTCCTGGTAATTTGCCTACAAGTATATTTTACTGTCCATAAATTTGGCTGAATGCTCTCAAGCTCAAATTAGTGGAATGACTCAATTTGTAAATTGATGATTCAGATGCATCAGTGATGGGAGTTCAGAAAAGCATTTCAATGAATAACAACAAACAAACAAAAAAGAAAATATGAAGTGGAAACTCTAGTTTGTACATTCATTTTGGTTTTATTATTCAGAGTGTACCTGGGCATTGGTTTGCTCTTTTCTCTAAGGCATGAATATGATGAATTAACTAGCTTTTTGTTGTTATTGTTGAACGCTTGACCTTCATTGCAATTATATCCAGCAATTCTGTACAGAATTTACAGGGATGAAAAATACTGCTGTTGGACAGCTACCCACTAAACCATTATTATACTGCATTTTAATTAGCTTAATCCAAAAGAATTAAAAAATGTATTTCTACTACTGCACAAAGGTATTCTACAACCTAAGAGAGCTCAAATAAGACAAAGATGTGAGACTGAGTCTAATTCTTCCACGGATAAAAAGAAAATTCCAGAGATGCAATGTAGTAATTCTATGATTTTAATATTCTGTTTGATATAAGATGTTCTCCTTCAGCAGAATAAGCTTATAGCAATGTGAATGATTAGAAATCACAATAACAATAATTCACATGGATTAATATCAAGATTTGGGCAGTTTTCAGGACTTCAATAGGCTAGGCTGTTTGTTTATTTTATAACAGTAGTGTTTAGTTATTATGAAATTGATTTTTTCTTCCCTTTAAGGTAAAGTAATATTTGTGTTTGGTAGTTGAAATAAAAGAACTACATTTAATCTCCAATCTGTACAGTTTACACTCCATTTTGCTACCACATAGCTGTATTCTTGCCACATTTATCTTTTTTTCCATTTTTTTTTTCCCCAAGTCATCTGTCATTTCACACTTATTCAGAAAAGCTGACTTATTACTGTTCACTGAAGAAAATTCCATTTCACAATTGTATTTTTACTGCAGTTCTGAGATCCTTAGACATAGGTAAGAGCCACACTGTACTATATATATTGAATAAACACACAAGAAAAACAAAACCCTTTCTGGAGAATTTTCACTGTAGGAGAAGAAAGGCAGCAGATAGAAACAAAGGAGACTTGTGTCTTCTTATTCAATAATACGCAGAAAGGGGATTCATATCAGGACCTCCCTGAGTTGAGCTGTCATACTGGAATGGCCACCTTGCACTGAGTCCTGCTTAGAAGCAGGACACAAAGGAAGCTCAAGTACTTCTGGAAGTCCTTCTATTTTCTTTAAGATGAACAGGACCCTCTCAGCTCTATTGATTGTGCTGCCTGTGTCTCCATGACTGTGTCAGTTATAATGGTAGGTTGGACACCTCTAAGGAGGCAACAAATGTCCCTCTTCAGATCTCTATGCCCTTCTCACAGCCATAGAGAGTTACTGACAACCCAGAGCTCCTCAAAGATTGAAACCCTTGTGGAGTGAACCGTTGTGGAAGTCATCATTTTCCTCCTTGGCCATGTAAGACAGTCCGGTCTGTCTGGCTTAAATTAGCTAGATTTCAGTGACTAAAATTCAGCATCTTGGTGCTGTTATAGTCAACAATAGTTTCACTGCTCCCTTTTTTTGTTCATAAACAGTCTTATTTTCCCCTCAATATGACCTTTTGTCCTAATATACTTATAAAAAGTCTTTCTCTTCTTTCTTACCTCATTGGTTAGCATTAACTGATTCTTGTTTATCTCACTGATGTATTGTGAAGAATAATTAATGTTTGTGTACTGCTTTGAAAATGAATATCATTTCAAATGCTAGAGTTTGAGATAGATTTTTTTAATGTTCTTATCTTTTTGTGCATGCTTTAATTCACTCTGCATTCAGTATTTAATTGACTGTTGCAAGTTCAATTCTTTTACAACCTTATATCTTCGAGCAGTTTCTCTTTAAAAAAAAAAAGAAAAAGAAAAAGAAAAAGAAAAAGAAAAAGAAAAAGAAAAA
>JAPSGF010000008.1:7333401-7343679 GCA_035772895.1 Perdix hodgsoniae
GAAAAAGAAAAAGAAAAAGAAAAAGAAAAAGAAAAAGAAAAAGAAAAGAAAAAGAAAGCACAGTAGTTACTCTTCATCTGCCTAATTTCACATGTCTTTCAGACGTCTGAGTGTCCAAGGTGAAGACAGAGAAGAATATGATATTTTGAGGCACAAGAATGGTATAATGGTTACACAGGTGAATAAAATTGAGTGAGAAAAAACCTTCGAAGGAGCTGTAAAGCTGGGAAAAAAAGATCTATTGCTGAAAGAAAGAGCATAGAAATCTGAGCTGTGTTTGCTCCTATGGTTTTATTTCTGACTTTGGGAAGTCCTTAACTGAACTGTGAAACCTGTCACATAGGGAGAGGAGAAAATTCTTCTCCATTTTGTAGGATTTTTTGTTTCTGAGTTTGATATTTGTTTCAAAAAGATGAAGGGAAATACAAGCAGAACAAGCAATTAGTTGATAACTTCAAAACCTTATGGAAAAAATAAGGGCCAGCTCTTCTTGAAATTGGATTTGCTTTATTTCTCTGGAGAGGAAGCAGAAGTTTTTCCATTTGCAAACTCAGAAATTAAACTGGACAAAACCATAGAGAATATGTGATACTGAAGATATTAGAAAAATTGTGATATAAAATGTCTTAGAAACATTCATATTTGTAATTCCAGAACTATGAGATTTTGTGTCTATTCAAGCAGCAAAATTTTCCTTAATGTCTTTCACAAAAATATATGATAAGTTAAATATAGAAATGCTAGTAATACACAACAAGCAAGCAAAACAAAACAAAACAAAAGAACCCCCCAAACAGTAGACAAAGCTTGTTGCTGTGCCCAGACAGTGAACTGGTTATCTGAATTTGATTCACTGGCTTGCTATTTAATGAATGCTTGATGCTGTAAAAGCTATAAAATACATAAATGATATAATCTTACAGTTTACTTACATTGAAACATTCATACTTTGGAAACAAACAAACATGTTCTATAAGTACATAGAAGTAAGGAAAGCAAAGAAAATACTCAGTCCAAATAAGTCCAGAAAGAATTTCTCTGATAGAGGATAGTGTTTCAGTGATTATACATTCAGGCCTGAAGCCTTTTGCTTTGGACTGTGTCTTGTTTTAATACTGCATTTTCCAAAATTCAGTCTTTTTTTAAATAACAGAAATTTTGTACATATACTTGGTAATGGCAAGCGAATATTTGGCCCATGTCAACTCCATTTAATCATGAAGAAGAAATCTCTCTTTTTACTATCAAATTCAGTTTGGCTGCAAGCAGTTTTTTATGATTAAATTTTTGACTGCATATTGCAAGCAGTGCCATGAGATTTAGCTAACCATCTGTACAGTTTGAGTACTGATAATATACTCCATATAATATTTTAGGCATGTTGCTTATGAGACAGTGATAAGCTAGGACTTCATTCATTCTCACTAGGCCATTCATACCTTAACAAATTTTTAGTATCAAATAAACTGTTAAAACTCACAATCTATTTGAGGGCAAATATTATCAGTAAAAATGATGAATTATATATTATGATTTTTATCTTTGATGACCTGGAATATAATATAGCCTGTTATAGGGCAGTTTTCTTGTTAGAAGTAATCTTGGAAAAGTATTCACCAAAATGCTAGATGGAATTAAAACTTATGCACTTCTAGCAGCGCTATTTTCAGGCAAAGCTAATAATTGAGAATGAATCCTGCAGATTAAGTCTTAAAGACTCTGGAGAAAAGTTACTTTCTATTAAAGACAAAACAGATGAAAAAAGGAAAAAAAAAAATCATTGCCTCTCCTAACCAGTGAGTTCTTGGATTCACATGGTAGTGAAATGTTGACAAAGAAAAGGATGGAAAATGGGGTGGGAAAAAAATCACTCATTACTTCCACAGACTTTGTTTCTGTGTTTTTTTATTATCCATATTGACAGAACTTATCGTTAGGAAAATATTACATGAAGGTAATTTACAATTTTTTCTCCAGAATGCATTTTGATATTACAGGGCAAGCATTATTACAACCATTTATTTTTGCAACTATTTTTACTGATGCAGCGTGAAAGATCTTACAAACTCCTTGCCCCTTCCTAGTGTATTTTCCTTGTTTCACTGCTTACAATCATCAAATTTTGTTCACAATTTCCTTTCAAGCTTTGGTAGTAACTGTGCTGTAGCATAGTGTAGTTATAGTTGGGCAGTTGGGTATTTACTTAGTGGTCTTTAAGTCCTGTAATTAAGAAGATATGTTATATTTAGGTTAAAGACATGCATTGCACAGTGAAGATTGTTCATAGTGAATCTCATTTATGTTCCCTCCTGATGTTAAAGTGTGCATTTTGTCCTAGGACTGCAGCTTGGGACAGCAGAGGTAAGACAACCACTGGGGAGGGCTACAACTCTAGTTCCTGGGATAGAGTGATGTTACCTGGTGCACTTAGTTTATGACTTGCAATCACTTCCACTTGTGACTGTAGAGAAATGGAGATGAGTCGAGAGCATCTGGAATGCTTCAGCCATGCAGATGTTGGAGTAGTTTGTAAGCTGGCCCAAAACTACCCAGCCTGTCTTGGAAGGACCAGAACTCAGATTAACTTATGTTTTTCTCTTGTTTCTGTGAAAAATAAATAAATAAATAAATAAAAATCACTTAATAGAAAAAGAAAACAAAGACAACATGACAAGGGAATGTATTGTTCAATTGGGTCTTTAAATATTACAGCAAAACCAGCAAGCAGCTTTAAATTTCTTCCTCAGTGAGAAATGATAGCCAAAACCTAATCTAGAGGGAACACAGCCAAATGTCTTCAAGCTGTAATTAGCAAAGGACTACGTTACATTCTGAAACCCATTTGTTACAAGGTTTAAAAATTATTCAATGGAAATGGAACATATTCAAAGTACACTTGAAAATGCTCATGCTTTATGTTTTCAGTATGTTCTATGACCTACACTCTTACCTAGAGCTGTCTTAGAAACATTTATACTGTCTTTTTCTCCAAAATCATCAAGACGCTATTGCTTGAGAGACAACTCAAGACCCTGCAGAGACTCAGGAATGTTTGATACTTTAAGTCATTAAAAAAGATCACCGAGCCCAGCAGCCTGAGAAATTCAATTCAGTACAGCTTCATTATTCTAGATCAAAACAGTGACTTGGGCACTAACTTCAACATAGGTTAATTGCAAAAATGTATTTGGTTGTTTGTGTTTGCTTCCAAAGATTTGAGGAAGTATTGCTGTACAGACTTTACCAGAAAAATTTAGTATGAAGGAATAATACACAGAGAATCTATAACTTTTATAGGAAGAAACTGGTGGGTTTGAGAACTAATCTTAATAATATCCTTAAAAAGAATAAATTTTGAGTTCAAGTCAGAACATTAATAATAATTTGTTCTTCAGAAGAATTTCAAGAGATAAATTTCTAATTATATTCTAAAACAATTTAGGAGGAAGTAAAATTGTTCATAGTTTGGCTGCTGTGGAGTGAAAATACATTCTTTAATGTTGTATTTTGCCTACAGCGAGCCAAAGGACAAAAATTGTAGAGAAAGAAAAAAAGATTTTTTTTTTCAATTCTTGGCACTGGTCCTGGTTGAATCAAATTTTATGAAACATCACTTCTATTAGATGCAGAGGATGATAGCAGGTTTGAGAGGAAGGCTCATATGAACCCCAGGAGTTTCAGCAAACCCAAGGACATGGTCCTGCTCCTGGCTCAGAGCAATTTCAAACACAAATACAAGCTGGTCAGAGAATGGAATGAGAACAGCCCGGAGGATAATGATTTGTGGGTGTCAGTTGATGAGATACTCAGTATGAGCTACCAGAGTGTGCTTGCAGCCTAGAAAGCCAATGGCATCCTGGGTTGCATCAAAGGAAGCTTGACAAGCAGGTCAAGGGGGGAATAATCCCCTTCTGTTTCACTCCTTATGAGGACTACCTAGAGTACTGTGTTTGGTTCTGAAGTCTATAATATAAGAAAGATATGGCCTTGTTGGAGTGAGTCTGGAGGCGGCTATGAGAATGATCAGAGGACTGGAGGATCTCTCCCGCTAAGAAAGGTTGAGGGAGTTGGATCTGTAACATCCTGGAGAAGACTTCTGAAAGAACTCATGAGGCCATCTAGTACTTAAAGGTGGACTACAGGAAAGATAGGGGAGACTCCTTATCAGGGAGTATAGTAATAGAACAAGGGGTAATGGCTTTAAACTGAATGAGAGGAGATTTAGATTAGATATCAGGAAGAAATTCTTATTCAGAAGGTGATGAGGTCCTGGCACAGGCTGTCCAGAGAAGCTGTGGGTGCCCCAACCTTGGAAACATTCAAGACCGGGTTGGATGGGGCCCTGGGCAGGCTGAGCTGCTGGGTGCCTCGTCCATGGCAGGGTTTGGGACTAGTTGGGCTTTAAGTTCCCTTACAATCCAAACCATTCTGTGATTCTATGATTATAAGAGACTGGAAAGACTACAACATAATTTCTTAATCAAGCAATTAATTCTATTATAGGAAGCAGACAAGCCATTATATTGTAGCATATTACATGTTAGTTTCTGATGTACGTTATTCTGTTCTGTAGGTTTTGGCATTATAAAATCTCAACTATTCTAATGATTTTTGATTAGTGTTTCATGTTACTTTCACAGAGAATTGATGTTCCTGCTTTTGTGAAAAATATGTTAGATTCATTTCTAATACTTCTGTATGCCTGGTTTCTAGTAGTAACATGCATGTGATCATTGCCTATGGCTACAAAATGAAGTGCTCAGTGTCACAGAATGCTTACAT
Organism: Perdix hodgsoniae; assembly: GCA_035772895.1. Taxonomy (NCBI): domain Eukaryota; kingdom Metazoa; phylum Chordata; class Aves; order Galliformes; family Phasianidae; genus Perdix; species Perdix hodgsoniae. Next base: position 7,338,184 of record JAPSGF010000008.1, read on the forward strand.
ATGCCTCTATCTTGTCTTAGGGTCAGTGAGTGAATGAATGCTTTTCTTGTAAAATATAAGCCAGTTTGGAGTTGAAACACTTCACATGATTTTTTGTTGTTTATGGCTGCATCTGACTGTGCTCACCTAGCTTACAAAGGTCACAATTCATCACAATAATTACTAACGCAAATACAGATAATACCAAAGGTAAGTCCCAGATATTGGATAATGATTTCACTGTAACTTCTAAAGAATAGGAAATACCATGATTTATATAAGTAATAGAAATGCAGGTGTAAAAGTTATTATTAGTTTCCTTCCAGAAAACCTATCTAAATCTTTGGCAGGGCTCTTAGGAAATTAAAGCTTCTGGGTAAATGAGACTCTATCTGCTGTATTGCTGATGCTACCAGAAGTGTTAGTTCAAAGGAGTATGTTGTTTTCACTTTAAAGAAAACAAGGCAGAGAAAAAAAATTGAATGATACTGAATGCTGAATAATGTGTTTAGAGAAAATGGATCTTTGGACAGGGACTAAGGTCCCTCTCCAGTCTGCAGTTGACAGAACTTGATTATGTTTTCTGTGTTCACCCATCTCAGCTCCTTTACAAACATATCTCAGCTAAATATTCAATTAAAAGTATATTGCTAAACTCACTGGTATAAGATTTTTAATCAAAATGTCCAGACACATTTTTCTCTGGATGTTATGATATGTATTTCAACATTTGCCAGAAGAAGGGGTACTTAAAATTGTGGAACTATTTAACATACACCTTTCAAGTCAGTACTCTTTTCCTTCTAGAACAATACAAATGACCAAAAGACACTACAAAATCAGTGTATATTAAATTTCATACCCAAATTATAAAAGAAAAAGTGAGAAGCTGAAATTTATAGGGAAAAAAAAAAAAAAAGATTTCCTGATTTCTCACAAGGGAGCTATATTCTGTGATATATCTACAGAATAAGTCCAAATAAAATATAACTTTAGCACTTGGATGATGACTGAGCTTTCAGAGCTTCCTTACATCCTTGGTCCTGTTCTGCTGGAAATTAGAGAATTTATGGTTTTTGAAAGTAGAGATTCTTTTCCACATTGTCAGTTTGTTTGCACCTCTGACAATTTGTTTTGGTTTGCTGGAAATTTGCGTCTCCACCAAGAGCCATTGAAAATCACGTCAGAGTGGCAGCACAGTATTCAGCAGCAAACCACTACAACCACTGGGACCATGCGTAGTGATATTTTAGTGGTTTTCTCATTATTATTAGAAAATATTAGAGACTTGAAAGGGAAGTAGGCCAAGTATTCAGTGAGAAAATTATAAGGTACTGGGAGATGAAAGAGCTATACAAAATTGCAAAAGAATAACCAATTGATATATTTACATTATGAAAGAAATTCAGTGTCTGAAAGACAAGGAAAGGACTCCTTCTCATGTAAACTAAAAGCACAGGGGTTACTGTGATAAACCTGAACATTTAATTTTATATTACTTTTACCATTTTTTCTTCTAACTTTGCCACTTCATTTCTTTGTTTGCTATTATGCATCCATTCTTTCATTAGACTTTATCACTTTTATAATTACATAAGTTTATTATTATTATTATTATTATTATTGTTGTTGTTGTTGTTGTTGTTGTTGTTGTTGTTATTATTATTATTCCCTGTTGGTTTTAAAGTCTCCCAGTGTTTGTAGGGATTTTAGGTCTAGTGTTTCAGTTCTGACTTGGTGCAGTTTATAGGATGTCTGCCATGCTGAGGCCTTTCTATTCATGTCACATGGAGCCTTATCGCAGGGTTAGCATGGAGGCAGAGGAAGGGTAGCAGGAGATTTCTACTCAGGGACCTGCTCAGTCTAAAATGTTTCATTTCCCCTATTCCTTAGTCCAGAGGTAAATTTAACTATGTAGCAAGTGCCTGGCTCATCAGATGCAGCTCTACAACCCCAGTTGTGCATCTGCACACTTTAGAAAAAGATTTGCGAAGCCAGACAGGGAGGCTATGCTGAAGTAGCCAGGCTGAAATGATTCCCTGCTGTTACACATAAAAATAATGTCTGCAACAAGACAAGAACTGAGGTTTTTAGTTCATGTGGTGTTTTTTCTTAATAGCCCTAGCAGGTTTATTGAAAGACATTTTCTTCAAGCCCATTTATGTAAAAGAAATCATAAAAATGAGTGATGTTATTCATCTCAACCAAGTGATCCATAAATAAATCATGCCAGTGCTTGGGTCAGATGCAGCTCTCAGACAAAGCTACAGCAGACACTTCCTTTGGCATCAAGACTGTCTGAATCTGGTATGTAGTGTCTCATCAGAGAATCATGGAGCCACATTCATCTCATTTGCAATAGCTGAACTTCATTACTTTTGCCATTTAATGACCATATATCTGCATGACAATTATTTTAGAGAAATATAATCTAAAATGCCAAGGTAAATTTTTTACATAAATTCAGAAGTAGTAACACTGATGACACTGTCAAATGTGTTTCACTTGGTTGCTGGGAAGGCCCAGCCTCTGTTCTTACAGGCACGAGGAGCAGCACCAGAAGAGTGGGCAGTGCTGTTACATCATAAAAATGTTACATTATTCCTTCTGTGCACTTCAGTGTCTTCAGTCTGCAATTTTGACAGAAAAAATAAAATCAAGTAACAACAATGTCAGTAAAAAAAATCACACACAGTAGATATCATGTGAAAGAAACCTGGCCTTTGTGAGCATCATGTGTACGTGTCTACCTTTGCTTTTTAGGGAAAAAGAAGTCACTTGTTCGATGTCAGCTTGCAGAACAGCATGGAATGACTGTAGCTTGCTGAAGACACTCTTTCTAATTTTTAATGCTTTTTGGGGTGTATTTGTAGTGTAACTGTCATTGTAATGGCAATTAGTATTTGTGTTCTCAATCTTAGTTCAAGAAGTCGTCTTCTTTTCTCCAATGATATCTCTTTATTTTCTTCAGTCTTCTGTCCATTAATGAAGAAACTGACTGATTTTCGTTGCTGACAGGATAGCTGTCTTGATCCCAGTATTTTAATCAAGAACCTTATTCCCAGATCAGTGCTAATGCCAAAGGAGTGTTATAAGTTTACTATATACTTTGCATATAAAGCTTATGAGAGTCTTCTGAGCATCTCTGTCAGTTCTTAAAGGGCGATATCTCAACAGTGCCAGCTGTCAAATGAGTGAGCAACAGTATTAATTGTTATTTTCACACGTTACTCTTCTGTAAGCCACAAGTGGGAGATATTCTCTCACAGGTAAATAGGAAAGATAGTTTTCAGGTGGAGGAAATGGGAAGAGTATGATAAGGATATCATAGAAATACTACATAGGAATGTATTTCACTATTGGCCAACAGGCTTTTATGTTAAATAAATATAATATTAAAATATAGCTCAAAATTATCTATGAAAAGTGATAACTGGACATTCTGCCAACTGACCGCAGTAGTCAGATTTAAATAGTATAATTCTGGGGGTAGTACAGTGTAGCCTTTCCAGCTCTCAGATACAGAAAATAACACAGAGCTTTATTATACTTAAAGCACTTTTCTTTTCTTAGATGAAATACATGATTGGTTTCCATGTTTTGGCTTTCTCTCAGATACTCTTTAGTCTATTGGCATAAACATCAACCCATCATATTTTAAAATCTCTCCAAGAATGGTGTCAATTGCAATATTATGGGAATAGATTTTTAGGGTTAGTTTTCACTTTGCTAATTAGATTAAATTAGGGTACAAAACAACTCTTAACATAACGTTCAAGATTTGTGAGCAATTATCATAAGCTTTCCAGCAAAGACAGTACCTCAAAAACTTAATTCAGCATCTAATTATGGTTTGAACTGTTTGGCATTTGATTGCAATTAAATTATATTCCTGGGGAAGTAAACTGGGCTTACATGAAATGAGCTGCAAATATATTGCCAGAAGAACGAATCTGTTAAAAATGTAAAATATTGTGTAAATTTTGGAAATTTGTAGCAAAGCAACATAATTGTGACTTTGAATTTTAGAATTACATGCCAAAATAACACTGTGAAAAAAGACTTACATGTAACATCTATTTAATCTTTTTAAAGTAATTGGATGTACAAAAAACCTGAGGAACGTTTAACTTAATTTTCTCACAGTTAGCAGATATGTAGGTACATGTGTTTGTATGCATACAACACTGTTATATATATGTTCACCCTCTATATATTACTGTATATTTCTTTACTCATTTGATTTGCTATCTGAAGATATCTTCTTTTCAAAGCATGTCAGATCTCTCTGTGGTCCATATAATAACTATATTAAGCCATTTGCTGGTGAGCTAATATTTATTTCATGATTATGAGTGTGAATGTTATCAAGGCATGCAATTTCTGGGAACATTCACCCCTGAATGGCAGACCTAAAAGATAGAAATTAATTGAGCCCTCAAAAATGGGTGATTATGGGGCATAATTTCTGCTGCCTCATTAAGGATGTTTTTCAAATAATGAAAATTGCATCTTCTGACAAAATCTCAAACAAACTGAAAAAAATGTTGTGGCCATCAAGGATACGTGCACTGTAAGTCTCTCTGACATCATATTTTCAACTTTGTTGCTTTTTCTGTCTAGTGAATTAGGGAGAAAAAGAGAACATTTTACTTTGTTCAATAGCAAAAGCATGTTCAAAGTCTTTTTGAATTAAAAATAATGAAATGTATTCAAAGAAGCCAAAGATTGCTGTTTTAATTTTAATTTATATATTGAAATGAAAAAAAATATATGTTTTCTATTCCATCTTATGTTCTATTCTATGAGATTCTATTTTCTATTATCTTCTAAAAGTCAGTGAGTCAAAGCCTAGATCTTAAAAAGTTGCAGATTTTTTTTTCATACTTTACTCAATTACTTATTTTTGTAGGCAGTGGAGCACTAGAAACCCCGAACACTTGGGTTCCCTCTCTGAGACTATAGAAGAACTAAGGCATATTATGCCCAAAATTTTGACTTAGAGGTTGACAAAGCAATGTCCTATTTAGAGTTGGAGGCATTTAGTCTTTATGATATTTCTCTAAACTAAATTCTATTCCTGCCCAAGGCAGGGTCCACAGACCAGGCAATTATCCGCATTTGCTCTTTGAACGGTCAAGAAAAGTTTTAGAATATTGCTGCTGCACAAACGCAGCACAGCCACTGTTTTTCTTTTAAACACAAAATCAAGACTCTAGAAAGGAGAAGTATGCTGATGGGTGAGGTATTTACTTGACTTTACCGTCAGTTCAGAAGCTCAGCAGTGTGTTGGCCTTTTTCTTTTTTTTCATTGTCCTTTTTTTTGTGTGTGTCTGTGTGTGCACGTGTGTGGCATTTGTTAGCATGGCATTCTGCACATACAGTTACTGGTTGTAGTGAAGTAAAATTTCTAAAAATACTAACTCTAAATACAGAAAATTTCAAGGAATCCTTTTCATTATTATAAATCATAAATATGCAATAAGAAACGATTATGTTAGGTAGGCTGTTTTTAAT
>JAPSGF010000008.1:7344079-7384828 GCA_035772895.1 Perdix hodgsoniae
TTTTGTTTTATTTTATTTTATTTTATTTTATTTTGCTAGGAAACACGCAAGAACACTAAAATGCCAAATGTTTTGTCCGTGAAGAATGTCAACACCACTACTCAGACACCTGAGCTACGTATAGGAACTTCTCTTTCCTCTCCTTTTATAAGGAATCCTTTTCTCTTGGGAAGGGTCTGGGCTGATAAAAAGACGGCTTTTGCCTCATAGGTATTTGAAGATATTTATATTTTTTTCATTGACTCTTCTCTCTTCAAATAATGAAATGACTTATTTTTTTCATAGCCACTTCTTCACAAGTGTACCACTGTAGCACTCACAGTCTGCTTTCTATGGCTACTTTTCAATGTAGTAAACTCTGAAGACTTTTGAATCCTGTTAGTGTTCAGCTACCAGCCAAAGGGAGTGTATCTATTTGAAAATATTAGAAATATTACAGCTGCACAGATGTTTGGTGATTTACACATTCTGTATTTGAAAGAAAGTCTTGAAGTTTAAAGAAATTAAGACAATACACCAAGGCAAATATTAAGTTGATAAAGAGCAAGGGTCTAATATATTTTTCTCTATATAATCAATAGATGTTAAGGAAAACATTGGGGAAAGTGATAATTTTTATCTATGGATGGAGACGACAACCTGACATTCATTTATAGCAATAAATCCTAATGCCATCAGACTGTCTTTTGTTTTAGTGACAGGACTGAAGATGATTAAAGAAAAGAAAATGTCATTTCTTGGCATCAACTCTGCTGTGAGTCTGCCAAAAACAGATCTGAACCTTTGATTTTTTTTTTCTGTTAAATAAAGAATACAGAAAAGTTTAAATGTATGGGAAAGAACTATTAATCACTTTGTTTGTTTGTTTTTACTTACTTCCATTGCAGGAAAAACAAATAAGCAAACAACAACAACAAAAAAACCCTTGAAGTCAAAACAGTACTTTAGCATAAAAAAAAAAAGTAATAATAATACTGTAGAGGGTGTTTTGTATCACCTATGACTAGGTAAATTCAAAATATAGCATAGAGAATTTTATTTTAAGAAGAAAAAAAATAAAAACACAACAGAAAGCTTGCTCATTTTTACATAAGAGTTTCAACTAATGATTTACATTTTGATTTTATTCCTTGTGAAAGCATTCAGGAGATGATTTTCAGTAGAATGTGCAATGTTTTGCTTTCTTCCTAACACTGTATTTAGAATTGCTCCTGTCCTGACAATTTTGAATTTACCTTTACCTTGCAAGAGTGATAAGTCCTCCAAAATAATAATAATAAAAACACATAGAGAAATAAATCTTGCTGTGAGAGTCTTCACTGTGGGAGACTGTTGCATCATTTTGCAAAAGAAAGAAAGCGTTGCAGAGCACTGTACAAATAAAACGTACACACTGAACCCTAAAACTGGGTGAAATTACATTTGAATTAAGGATTTTCTCAAAAATAGAAGTAAGCAAAAAGAGCAAACAAACAAGCGAACAAATGAAACCATGTCAACAGTACTGACAAAAGTGGTTAAATCTTCAAGAGGTAAAGACAGCTGGTTTTATTTCCTGCAGCAGGGTTTTTTATTTCTAATGATGTGAGCATGAACTCTCCATCATTATCAAAGGATTTACGAAGAACTTTGTTGCTTATTCAATTCAGTACTCAAAATCTTAATTCACTGAAGGACCGTCTTATCTAATAAGCCTGAGCAATACAGATTCTTATGATAACTTGGCAACATTTTGTTGTTGCATGACTGCACATCTCATTTCCTAAGCAAAAAGTTGTTGCAATATCTAACATTTATTTTTGATGTTGATATATTAAAAAAAAAAAAGTTCCATACATCAGTTAAAATGCACTGAATAAATATTTTAAATAGTTGTTAAACACTGAATTTGCAAGAGCAATTGTCTATGTATGATAGATGCAGACATTGTACCGTGATCTAAGAAATGCAATAATTCCTAAGAATGCTGCTTTTGGCCTCTTCTGTGGGGTGACATGAGCATATCGGTTTATAAACTTTCTTATGTGAACACATTCTAGCTTAACAGGGTGCACTGGGAAAAGCGAGCCTGGAAGTTATATAGATAAGCAGTCACGCAGCAAACTTCAGAGAGCAATTGCAGTGCAATGGCATATTTCCAAGCCACAGGACTCAGCTGTTCTGCTGGCTGGGAGCAAGAAGATCAAAAAGCTATCCCTAGCTGAAAGGCTCTTTCTGGTAGAGGAATCAGCCACCAAATGGCCCCCGTGCAAGAGCCAGAAAACTGGCAGATGTGCACTTCCCCAAAGAAACAGCAACTCATGTAGACTTATTGGAGTTTAAATGAGGTTTTCTTCTCAAGGAACCTTTTATGCAGTAAATAATGCCTTCTTTAAATAGATTGCTTGGTTGTCACTGTGGCCCATTATCACAGGAGTGGAAAGAGTTCTGATTCATCAACATTTTAGAAAGTCCCACCACCCACACAAGAGAAAATTGAGGTTATGGTCACTTATGGGAGCAAAAAAAAAATGTAGATAATGTCAAGTTAGTCATGGTGTGTGAAGGTGGCCCAGCACAGTGTTAGGGAATTCAATTTTTGTCACATATACCATCTCCCTTTTAATAAAAATGCCTTAATAGATACTAGATATTATTTAAATATTTATCTAATCGAATCATAACATGGACCTCACTCCCATCAACACAGAAACTCTTTGAAATAGAAATTTTGAAATAAAATACCAAGAAGTTCTCAAAGGCCTCCAGAACTGTAAGAAAGAAAGACAGAAATCAATATATAAAATTATTTCTCCATGCCTTATTTGTTTTAATTAAGGTGAGAACAAACTGTAGCTTGAAATGCAAGAGCACATACTGAAGAAATACAAGACTGTGCCATTTAAAATGGAATCTATTCCTTTTTCTGTTGTTGTGCTGTTGTTTTTTTTATCTTATTTATATAAATAGAAATATATATATACAAATTTTCTAATGAAGCTATCTTTCAATGTACACTGTGCCCTAAAAAAATATTTTCTAAAATATTCCTTGGCCTGTGTAATTAGAAGAGTTGGGCCTTAAACAAAAAAGAACAATTTATCTTTCATCTAACAAATGCCTCTATTTTTGCTGATTTGAAACAGACATGAATTCAAGATGAACACATCAAAAATACAAATGATGTGGGATTAAGGTACAATTCTTCAAAATTCAAGGATCTTTACCCTTTCTCTCACTATCTGTTAATAACTTTCACAGTAGATTATGCTCTTTCCTAAGACAGGAGTCCTGAATTCCAACTCTTTTTATGTGTTCCCTATGCAGAAATTTAGATTGTATTTTGTGATGTTTTGTGAATTTAATTCTTAGACTTTATTAAAAGTACCTAAAAAGATGAAAGCACAGACTGAGCACAAAGGTTTATTTATTCTGAAACAGTGATCAGATGCTGGAATGGGCTGCCCAGGGAGGTGAGTCACTATCTCTGGAAGTGCTCAAGAAACTTCTTGTAGATGTACTGATGGACTGGGTGATCTCAGGGTGATCTCAGAGGTCTATTCCAACCTTGGTCATTCTATTTTATTTTTATTTTTTTAATTTTTTTGCCTTGTTTTCAGACCTGTTTGAGCCTGACTTGATTTTTTTTTTTTTTTTTAATTCTTCCAGTCACATAAATAAATAAATAAATGATACATATACATATTAACTCCTGCAGAGGACAATGCTTAGAAATTCAGTTTGGGGCAGTGCTTCGTGCTTCCATTGTCAACAACCATCGGTGCTGTGACATCAGCTTCCTCTGGTTTTCAAGGCTTGAAAAGAACTCTCTGTAGCTCACAATAATAATTTATTTGTTCTATTGCCCTTAATCTTTCATTTTGAATTGTGAAAACCATTAAGAAATTTCCACAGGTAAATGTTAGTGATAACTACTATACTGTTATGTGGAAAATACACAGTTTTGAACATTTTCTACAACTATAATGATCATATTGTAATGTACATGCACCTTCTGGTACAGTATATAAATTCTGAGAGAACGGGGCTGTGTTGCTGTCACTTGCTAAGTCAAGGCATTTAGAAAAAAAAGGCTACTTTTAGAAATTAATGCAATTCATGATATTAACGTCTGAACTATTTGGCTCAGTGATTCTTTTTCATGGAGGTATTCTCAGTGGACTTTGAGTGTTTTGAAGAGATATCACTGACTGATTGCTTGCTGATTCATTTGCAGTGTTAATTACATCAACACGATAGCTCTCTCTGTGATGGATTGGAATACATTGACAAGAAGACCTTTTTGAGCAATGGAACAACCTTTATTCTCAGAAATATTTTTTCCTTTTGCAATCCAGTGATGCAGCCATCCCCATCTAATGCATTTTAGCAATTACACTGAAAAGGTTTCAAAACAAAATGAAAAAAAAAGAGAGAAATCTAAGAAGGATTTGGGGGGCTCTCGGATATTTTTTTTTTTTGATTTTACAGTTTCCCTTGGGACCATAACTATAACAGATATAAATACTCAACAAAAAGAGTGGGCGTCGAGAAATAAAAAAGAGAAAGAAACATAATAGGCTTTTTCCAGGATGGAAAAATAAACAGTTTTTCTCACTGGGATCAAATTTAAGTTAGTGACAATATAACACATCAAAGAGTTTATCACGATGATCTAATCACCAATGAACGGATGTCTGAAATGTTTTAATTGCAGCTACCTCTGAATTGTCATGAAGAGGTAGTCTAGGCATTGCCTCCAAGCCTTATCTTCTGTGATTTCTAGGAAATGAAAACAAGCAAATATTAAACTAGTTTTGCATGTTCTGGTTTTATATTTTAGTACACACCCCAAACAATTCATATATTAAGTGGTGATGTAAGAAAACACTGTGACATTTGCATGATCTCACATTTTTCTCTTGAACAAAACAACACCAGGAATAGAGCTAGAAGTTTTGCCCTCATTCCTTGTGGCTTAACTATCAGTTTCTCTTTACTGTTCACTATTTAGTCAGATATTTTTGGTATGAATGGAAGAGGTTGATTTTCCACTGATAATTTCATCAGTTGGGTAGAGATGTAAAACAAGGGTCATTATGGTTAAGTACAGTTTCTGTTCAGGAGATGTTTTGCAGAGTTCATTATCACCTCAGTCTACAACAACTTGTTGCTGGAGGCAGATAACTGGGGATGCTGTCCACAAAAGATGCGTGCTGTATGCCTGTGATAACCTTAGCATCATTGTTCATTTCCAGAAAAGCGACACTTGGCACTGACAGCAAGGTGGAAGCAATGGCGAAAGGATACAAAGTGAGTGTAGTACACAAAAATAATCAACGTTGAAGCTGGGGTACAATAAATTGTTAAGCCAGATAGGTCGGAAAATATTGGCAAGCCTTTTATAAGCAACTTGACAAAGGGGATTTTAAACAAAATATTAGGAGAACGGCAGTGTTCCTTCCAAGGTATCCAAGTGTTCAGTAAGCCAACGCTTCCCAAACTTTAAATGAAAAAGTACTGTGTTTCACTTTAGTCATGCTCTTTTAACAATCTCTCTAGTTATAATCAGTTCTGTGGCTGTTGTTCCAGGAAAGATCCTTATGGTATAAATTTGCACAAGAAAGACTTTCCTGTTGTCAGATGAAAAGTCCAATTCTCTGTGAAGCTGAAGGAAACAAAAATTTTCTTCCAGTTGCACCTAGAAGGTTCTGACTTTCATGGGCTGGATGCCCACTAGAGCAATATCCTTATTTATTGATGGCAGAATTCAAGTTAAAGTGACAGAACTTTCATCTTACATTCAAGCACTAATTAAAATAAGACATAATTAGTATTTACAAAATATCAACTTGGTATTACAAAAGTGCCTGTCATACATGTTTACAAGGTAAATTAATGGAATTAAAAAAATGACATTTATTCAACTCATTTATTCAACTTTTCTGTAAGAAAGGCTAATTTTCTAGGAAAGATTAATTAGAGAACGGTCTTTTAGTCTTGTCATAGGCAGATACAAGTAAAATCATTTTTAAAGCAAGATGAAATTAATGCAGAAGTTTCTGCTTCTGGTATAAATGGTTGTTTCAAAGTATTGCTTTTAGTGTGTTTAAAATCAATTAATAACAAAATACCACCTTAATTTTTCCTCACTTCATTTATTACCTTTTGTAGCCGTTAGAATAGAAATGTATCCCTAATGTCTGTGTACACAGTCACACATATACATATTATATGTGCATTATAGATTTGTACTCAAGGTCTGGAAAAATGCAGAAATACCTATCACAAGTATTTGTTTTTTTTTCCTCTCCATGTAACTTTTCTCACCACCCAAATGTTCCAATTGCCTCTTTGTCTACTGCACATTTTTATTCCAGAGATTTGGAGGACAGTTTGCTTCAAATGCAGAAGCCTTATTTCTCCCATGGGTACTTAACAGCTATTTGAGAACATTTCTGTCAAGCCATATTATGACATTACCAGCAAACTGATTCATACAGCTATTTTATTAACTTTGTATGCTCTCTTTCCTCTTAAAATGACTCCAGTTTCACATCCCTTCTCAACCAAATAGGCTACTTATCATAGGTTTGCAAATGAATATCAGGAAGATGTTGCTTTCAGTCTTCAAAATGTGAACAAATTAGTTCACATTTCCTGCATAGTTCAGTATTACAGAACAGAACAACTAGAAAAAGGAAAGTGAGCCATCTCCTTACTGAAAATGTTAGAAGGGATTTTTTGCTTACTGACCGACAGACAGATATGAAGAAAGTTGGTATTTTTTTCATTTAGAGTTTCCAGGACATTATTTGTCCTTTCAGATCATCTGGGATTGAAAAATTTCGGCATGAATTGATTATGTGAGGGGATGGTCTGATACCATAAAGATGACTAATCAAAGAGTCAACCAGGTCAGTAGTTATATCTGCCCATCCACATCAAATTATAGTTCTTTTCCTCAGTCAAAGAAGGAAGCATGTATTAGCCATTCAATTATGCTGCTTAGAATTTTTCAACAGCACAATTTCTGAAGTGACATCCAGAGTTTTGGTAGGATCCAGATTATTGGTAGGTGTTTGGTATACAAACCAAAACATGAGACATATGCATTTGTACACTTATCTGACGTAGCATGGAATTACTGTAATATGGAAAAAAATCAAGATGAACAGAAAGTTGATGGCTCTCACAACTGACTTAATGATTACTGCAAATTAACTTGATATTAAAATCTTAATAGGTATTGACACTAGATTTGATAACAGTCTTTCACAAGAACATATAATTAATTAATTTTATTAAGAATCCAGAGAATCATTTCTTCCTTGACAGTATACAGAGCTGTGCTCCTAAATCATTTATAGCAATCCACGCGTTGCTGTTTTCTGGTTAAAAATGTTGTCTTTACAAACAAATTTCTCTTTCCTTCCAGCTATGTAAAAATAGCTTGTACAATTTCTCTTGAATAGTTTGTTTTGTAGTGATTCATGTCAATACTGACCTGCAGTCTTAGCACAGTCTTAGTTGCTACAATCTGATTATCAGGGAATATGAACAATTTCCTAACTGGCTGGCCTTTAGGAATCTCTGTTGAAGCACTGCTGAATATACTTGCTAATGAGTTTGATGAATGGAGAAGATAACTGATGTCTCTGAATCTCAGTCATTACACATTTACAGAGTTCTAAATCAGATGATCTTTCATTTTAGTTCATCTCTTGATAGGAACTTTTCATTGGAAAAATGAGATATTGAAACTGTTTATCCTAGCTGTAGAGAGATTTCTGTGTTTCTGTGGGGGCCATGCCTCACCTTCTTCCCACTTCATGCAGCAGTTTGTGTTGCACTTAGTATTCTAGAAACTGCTCCTGTGAGTCTTATACTAAAGGCTGTGTTTTTATACTTCATTTTTGTAACATTTTGCTGAAGTATTGCTAAAAATTTTGCTTTATATATATCACAACTTAACTATTCTTCCTGGACTTGTATACAAATGTTTGCATTTTCCAAGGTTACCTGAAGCTCTCTTTCTTAACAACAGTACGCTCATTTCCCATGCCTATTAGTTATCTAACATTTATTTCTTGTAAATGTGCAAACATTGACTCATTACTTCCTAATAACATGAATATAAATGTGAAATCAATCAATGTGAAGTCAGCATTCCTAAATGCATTCCAGCTTAATCTTTGGTGAGTTCTAGAAATCTTAACAAATAGCAGTGCTGATGAACATTCGCTTATAAACAAAGACTAGAAGCATGGTTGATTGGGTTCTGGCCACCTGCAGGAAAGTGTTCTGCCAGGAGCTCTTCTACGGAGTGTACTCCAGTCCTTGAGGATACAAAGATACAACTTCTCTGTTGCTTCTTTTCCTCGAGTTGATTCTGTATTGTTTTTTTATGTAAACAAACATTTCTACCCTTGGGAAGAACACTGTCAGTTACTCATACATTTAGGATGTATGTTTAGGATTTCTTCAAACAAGAAGTACGTGTATACAAGGGCTGCTCTGAAAGAAATTCCTCCTATTTTACTAACTTGGATGCTGGTGGTATGGCAGAAGATGTTGAAACTTCCTACTAATATTCCATTTCATTTTGTAGCGAGATGCATGTTGAGCATGTTTGCTTTATCCCAACCTGAAAGATTTTTTAAAAGCTACTCTAAGTTCCCATACTCTTCACTGAGGTAAACAGTATAAAAATCGGTGGCCGCTGTCTTTGTAGTGCTTTCACTGTCTTTAGAACAAGGATAATCGGAATTCCAGGTTGATCAAAGAGAAATAGAGCTTATGATTTAGTTACTTGCAAAAGCTGGGGAACAAAAGTGGAGGTATTGTCTGCCAAACTTAATGAACTGAGCAGCAGCGTATGCTGAGAGCCATGGAAATTATTTGTAACATATCCTTAATGTATTTGTCTGTCATCCTTTGTTTTTCAGTACAAAAAGTGAGTGCTGTACAATGTTGTACAATGGATGTAGAAATCTGGCCATGGAAGTCCTCAGCCTCTGAATTTTCCATGCCTGGCCAAGAAAAAGGGAGGCTTGGTATGCGCTGTATTAGGGTGAAAATAAGTTAACAGCTTGCTCAAAATCCAAGTGTGGAATGCTTTTCTTTCTGAGTACAGAATGCAGAGTGCTAATTGTTAAGTAATTCTACTTACTCATTTCGTCCTTTATAATTTGAATACATGCCATAGATTTTAGACATCTTTAAGCACGTATTCAAATGAATTCCTTCTGACTGAATATTCACTCGAATCACCAGTGAAATGAACAGTACAACGTAACCACAGGCAGTGCTTCCTGGGCATGTCTTTTTTTTCTTTAGCTTTTTATTTCTACTCAAAAACAAATAGGTTTCTGAATGAGACCATTTGCCTCTCTTTCTCTGAATTATGTTTAGTTATTTCTCCCTGCTGCCCAGTTTTGTTGTAAATATTTCTGTATCTCTGAATACTTTTAATTCATAAGTATTGCACTGAATTCTACTGAGTTCACACAGGGCTGAGGAACATAGAGTCATTCCACAGAGTCTTGCACAGAGTGGATTTGTCGCAGAAAGAGGTATTTTGTTATTTTAGTCATAGACACATTTGCACCGCATAGGCCAGCTCTAGTATTGTGAGCAAAGAACTGGGAAATATTGTGCTGCTGGAAGAAAAAGGTTTTTTCAGGCACAAATATTTGAAATTATACACATTAGTAAACCATCCATTTTTTGGCACCCCGAGGCAAGAAAGACCTGTACAATTCAACAGAGAGTTCAACAGAGAGGGCCACTACAATGGCTGGGATCTAGAAGATTTTTCCTAGAGAAAGAAGGAGAAGGAGGTTGGCTCATTCATCCTTGAGAAAACATGATTTTGAGGAACTTAGCAACCTCCCAACATTTTTTTTTTGAAATGATGAAGTGGAGCTTAGGTGGGTGGATGAGAGGCAATGAACACCTGCTGAGAAATACATGGTCAGAAGAAACTAAGTTAAGCTGAGCTGAGGAGAAGCTTTTTCCCCATAAGGGCAGTGATGCAGTAGATGCAGTTGCCTAGAGAGGCTGGGCAGACTTGCCTCGTAGGAGACCAAGGTCTAGCTGGAAAAAGCTCTGAGCAATCTAGTCCGATCACAACAGAAATTTGGATTGAGGTCTCTTTCAGTCCAAATTATTTTATTATCCTGTTATCCAATAATTAGTGAGTAAGCACCTAATTGCTATCTCAGTTCACCTCAGTAAGCCAACAGATTTCTTGGGTACTGAAAAACAAGCCACATGCTCAGATGCTTCAGTGTAGCTTTTAAATAGTCTGTAATTACAGTGATTGTAAAAACATTTTGTATTCATATTCAGGTTCTCCCCTCATCTCCTCAGACACACAGAATTTGGACCCCAAAACCTGTGAATCACATTTTTCTTGAAAAGTTAATTCTTATGTAATTTGCTTTTTGTATTTTCACTGACTAATGGTAATTGGACTAATGGAGTTAACTAATGAAACAGAATGGTTTGAATAAGTGACTGTTATTACTATACTATGAGAGAAGTTCTCGGGCTTGTTTGCATTTCGATGTTAAAATCACAAGTTGTGGTTGTTATGCACTATCTGTGCTGTTAGATATCAAGGATTATAACTTGAAGGTGTCAGATCTTGGTTAAAGTTTTTTTTTTGTTTTTGTTTTTGTTTTTTCTTTATACTTTCTCCATGGGATAAAAACTAACACTGCCTTCTGGTGATCCCCCTTGTTCTTTTCATCTGCCCCCCTTCTCTTTACTGGATCCATGTGATGACATTCCAGTAGTCACTTGTCATGACATCTCATGATAGCACTTTCTAGCTAAGATCCTGGTATGTGCCTGCACTGTAAGTGAATAATGAAATTCTTTTTTTTGTTGTTGTTGTTTTGTTGGCAAGTGCAACATTCCCCCTAGTGACAACAGGGATGGAAAGTGAACTGTAGTCAAAGACTTCCAGAAGCAAGTCCTGTGCATTTAAATGTTGGTAAAGAAGCTCTTCATTTGAAGATCTCCTTTAGTACCATTCCTTTGCTGGCTACACTGGAGACTCTCCAGGGACTGTTCTCACAAATATTGTTTTACCAAGGACCTAGCATATAAGGACAAAGTAGATGACTGCAGGAGGCAGAGTATACCTAGTTCATTCCTCTTATTAAATTCAGATGTCAGATAAAAAGCCCTGTTATTCAGCAGAAGAGTCTTGCTGTCATTTATGTTAGTGAAGGAAGTGTTTTAACCACGAATTGCTTACTACTGTGTCCTATCACCAAGACTAACCTATGCTTTAATGAAATCTTAAGCATCACTCTGTTCCAAAGAGGACATGGAGCAAAAGAGCCTGTGCTGATTAGTATTTTGTGGGAAATGATAAAAGCCATTGCAATTTGTTTCTACACACTGGAAGGCTTGACATCATTCAAGTGCTGAAAACTATTCCTCAGAGAAATTCCATCATTTCATGTTAGGCAGACTTCTGTTCTTCCATTTTGCCTAAAGGTTTCTATAAAAGGGCACATCACCTTTTAATTATTTATTTTAAAGTCTTTTTGATTCACTTTTAATGGAAACGTGTAGTTCTTCAAAAATGAATGAACTCTTTATCACAGACTATAATGAGACTATTGCTATGGTAATTAATTAAAGAGTATGACATTCACCTGGCATATACTATAATTATATTTCAATATTGAAGCTGATATTTGCAACTGGCTGAAACGAATTAATAAAATATGTTTTATTAAAACTATGTGTTGTTGTTATTATTATTACATGGATATCAGATTCAAAAAATAGCCTGTTTCTGGTGGGAAATAATTTAATCTTACATTAAATGTCTTTAAATCGTAATGATGTCAGTGTGATTTTTCAGTGTATTTCAAATTAGAATATCAATCTAAAAGGATAATCTACAAATGACTACCATTTAACTTTTTAAAACTGTGCCTAAATGTTAATATGCAGCAGTAATACATACTGGTAAACATTCTTATGCTAGTTTATGACAGTGGATTAACAATGTCTCAGTCCTGTGTTAGCATGGAGCTAAAATGCTTTCTTTGTTGTTTCGTATCTAGAATCAAAGCAAAATATATCTTCTTCCCGATTCTCACACAAAAATTCCCTTTGTCTTGTTGATCTTGTTTTTCCCAGCTCCTTCCTCAAAACAGGTAAAATGACCTGCAGCTATTCTGTGGTCTTTTATTCTTCTTTGTAGCTGAACAACAGGCTAGACACATAGCTCTTGTCATGCTCTCAGTCTGGCCAACTAGTCACAAATTAACCTCACACTTACTGCTAATTATGTATGAATATGCTTGTGTGAACATTCACTTACACAAATAAACTGAGGGTGCTGTGGAAAAAGCTGGATAATGTTAAGATGTATTTATGTAAACTGTAGAGACAGGAAATGTAAAATGTATTTACTTTTATTCAAAAATAAAATTAAAGAGGATAATGCCTTAAATATTTCAAGCTGGCGAATTAGAACACAATTTCAAGCTGATTTGCTTGTTCGGTTTCATTAGATATCTCCTTCCCAGGACATGATTGCATACACTAGCAGGACAAGCCAAGTTGCCAATAGAAGGTTGTGTCTCCAAAGTTTTGCTAAAATATATTTCAGAAGTAATGATGTATGTTTCACTCATTGCTTTTCTACTGGAAAAATAAGGCTCCTGAAATGTTATTTAATTTCCAGACAAAAAACACAGACCTGTTTAAATAAAACAAGGCCTGGATTACAATTTCTCCATTATGAGGGTAATGATTTCCCAAAGTCAACCATAAAGACCATTACAGTAATTTATTAGATTTTTCTTCATAATACAATTCTGGATCTTTTCAGAAAAAAAAGGTAACTGTATTTTGTGTTCAAGCAAACATGGTTTATTGTCCATGCAATATCGTATTTATTATTTACTAATTTTAGAAACGGAGGTGGAAAAAAATCTTAAAAGCATTAGGATGTGTTGGTTGCTGGCCCCACCTGTGGCAGGAGTCTTGGAGCTTGATGATCCTTGAGGTCCCTTCCAACCCAAGTCATTCTATGATTCTATGATTCTATGATTCTATGATTCTATGATTCTGTGATATGGTTGATGGTTATCTTCAGACTTTCTTACCGTTTTTGTTACAGGAATAAATTTTTATAAATTTCAAGAAGCAACCAGAACATTTTTTCAAATATTCTACTTTCTACTATAGTACTTTGTTCTATTTATGATTTATTTATTTATTTATTTTTAATACAGACGTTTGGTGAAATTGCTGGTAAAATGAGATGTTTGCCTGAAAAGCACAAAAGATAAAGGAAATTTTGCAGTGCACTGTGACATACTCAAATAGTGTTTATCAGCTGTTCACTGCTAGACAAAAATTACATTTCCAGTAAGTACCAGAGCAGTCTGTCTTGGTCTGGTGTTACTGGATAGCTACTTTAATGACTGAATTTTTATTTAGATGACTGCCTGCCTCACAAGTACTGCAAGGTAGAATAAGAATTCAAAATTTCTGTGTTAAATTACATAGTTGATTTGATATCACCAAGAATAAAACAGTACAGGGGAAAGCATTGCACTTCATGTAAGGAAGGAGAAATGGAATGCATCAACACAAAATAGGGACTGTTTGTCTCAGCAATATTACTGCTGAGAAAGATAATTAGAAAGATAATTATAGCAAACTGAATATAAGTCAGAAATGTAAAAAGCAAAAACAAAAATCACAGGTACATACGCAAATGATCTTGTCAGTTCAGGAGATAGTAACGGAAATGTAAACTGTGTGAAAGAATTATTTCCATTCAAATACATCAGTGATATTTTTTGAAGATTCTATCTCTGGGAACAGTACTTTGTCAGGGAGGTACATGTGTTGCAGATGGGCATATCAAGGCAACAACAAACAGGATATCAGATGAAATAACCATCCAAAGGCTGGAAACTAGAAAAAACTGAGTTTGCTGAAATGGAAAAACAAGAGCTACTGGAGAATATAACAACTTCAAAATATGTTTCAAGGGGAGGAAGGTGCTTAATTCTTCTACGTGTTAATTGAATGTGAAACAAAATACCTGATGTAATTTATCCTATCTGAATCTCCAGATTAGTCATGTGGAAAATCTTGCCTGGGAGTTGAGTTAATCATTACTGTAGGCAAATAAGAATCAAAATAAGAAAGATGATTTTAAAAGGCACATTAGATTTGTATGATTTGTATATAAATATAAATTGCCTGCTTAGACAAAGATATTGTAAGAATTTAATAATAAGCACAAAGTCTCCCTCTTTATATAACTTTAGTAGGGTTTTGTAAAAATGTAATTAGTGAGCTCATTCAGTGGGACGGATATGTATTTCTGATATCCAGATAATTAGAAATTAAAAAAAAAAAAAAAAAAAGACAAATAAAGGTTCCCTGGATTTGGGAAATGGAAGTAATGCTTAAGTATTTCAACCTGTTTAGCTTATTAAAAATGGAACATATGGATCCTGTGGGAAAATGTATGGATCTCTAGTCTATGATATTTGCATAAGTTAACTCTCATCCCAAGACCTTATTTTGTATGCATCTTTCCCCAGTCTATATAGAAAGATAAGATGTTCCTGGGGATAATCAGCTGGGGATAATCAGCAGCTATAAATAGGTAAATTCCTGTGCTCTCAATTGCTTCCTGGAGAGCCCCATCTCTGCTTAGAAATAGAGCCCAGGGAGAATTCACCATTACTGAGTACCATTCATAATACCTCCTTAGTTTAGCAGCTGACAGCTGAAAGCAAGAGAAAGACAAATTCAGAGCTTCAAGCAATGACAGTGATTAAGCTTTTGAAGAAACTGTAAGGGAAATGGCACATCTCTTGCTATTTTTAAATAAAAACCAAAAGTCTTTCTGGAAATTTTATATTAGTGTAACACATTCAACCAAAGAAGAGTTAATGGTCTTTCTACAGGAATGAGTAATTGAAATTGAGGGGGTTGTGATTTAAGAAGGTGATCTAATGACTTAAATAGGAAATAGAAATTGCTTTACATGAGCAGAAAGAAATGTTTAATAAAGTGCTTGTCTACTACTTAAGTAAATTTCAGTCTGCTCTTGGATTTACCTTTTTTGATTTCTTTCAAGGCCTGAAGCAGAAATACCTGTTCGTTGACAAACTTGATTGTTTAAGGTTTAAATAGCAAAATACTGTGATTCAGAGTACTGGTGGGACTTGATTAGAACAATCCACAGCATTTTATCTCCTTAGCCTGTCTTTGTCTTGCTTTATTGAACTAACTTTGTATTCCCCTTGTTTCTACACTTACATGTAATAATGAAGCTTTATAAGAGGATCAGTGTCATAACAGTATATGTGGCAGTACAAAATCATTTAACATTTAGGGGAAAAAAATAAAAGGGAAAAGAAAATTAAAGCATAGTAATCTGTAAGCTGTGTCCTACATCCCTTCACTACTTAACTGCTAAAAACCTTCTGCTCTGCTTTATGGACAGGTAGAAGAATGTAGAAGAATGGGATGCCAGAGAGGGCTTTTCATTGTGCACATTTTCAGAAGCTGTTATTTGTATGATCTTGCTTATTATGCCAGTTTTCATGTAAAGAAATATAAAAACATAGGGTGGATGTAAAAAATTTAAGAGAAAGATAACTGCTTGGGCAATAATATTGAGGTAATTATACTGGTTGCAATCTTCCTTACAAACACTTGCTCTCCACTATATGATGAAACAGCTGCTTTCGCACACAGCAAATTTTGCAGTGAAAAAGAGCTTGGTATTATTCTGGGCAGTGGAACTGAAAAGAGCTTTCCCTTCCTAAATCAAACTGACAGTACTTGTGAGAGGAATATGTTTCAGACAGTACTGTGCTGTGAAAAGATAAGGAAATGAGGGGAAAACCAATAACCAGTTGTCAGCAAAATTTATGTTCTGAAAAAGACAAATCAGTGTCCTGAATTTCCTCTTTGGTTGGAACTTCAAGTAAGAAGAAAAAATTTTATGTTTTCATCATGCTGAAACATGATGAAAATATAGCCAAAAGTACCACATCCCTTTTTAATTGTACAGATGCTTTGTGAAAATATTCAGAATGTGCTTTTAGTTTTCATTTGTGTGAGATATGCACTTTCTTCATTGGTACTACAATGTTCCAAGCGGTAATTAAAAAGACAAGATTCTCACATTATAACCAGCTTTTTCTAATCTTCCTGAAAATATATACGGAAACCCAGGCTTTGGCAGCAAAAATTAGATAGATCGATGAATGCTGTGAGCGCTTGCAGCTCATATTTAAACCTGTAAAATCTGGAGTTATTCTTCGCTTTTGAAATTTAAAGCATGTATAGAAATGTCCAAATAGACTCCACAAGCTTGAAAAAATTCCTGATTTGAGTTTTCCTTATATTCCCAAAATTTGGGAATATAAGGGGATACTTCATGAGAACTACTGCCTTATGAAAGAAATACATTCATTTTTATTTCCAAAACTTTCTGAAAATTTCTTAAATTCCCACTATCACATTAAGAAAATATTGCTTTAGTAATGGAGCAATCATCCTACGAACAATGAGTGGGACGGACAGCTGTTTTCTGTGTTCTCGATGATGTTCTCAACAAGAGGCCTTAAGCCATTTTTGGTAATTGTAACTGTCATTGTATTGTATTTGTGCTGTTTTGTATAAATAAATCTTAAATGAGTCAGAAAGTTGCTGCTTGCATGTTCCAAAGTGACATCATTCACTGGAATTCAGTACACTTACAAAACAAGAGCATGGCTCAGTGAGCAAGATTAATTCCACATCATTTTAGTCATCCACAGAAGGATGTCACCACGTAGGGATTCCTTTATAGATGTCATTGAAAAATATGCAGGTTCATATAAACTTTTTAAGTTATCATCAGATTCAGATTCTATTGAATTCCAATCAGTCCAAAAAAGGACAAAAACTAGCCTCAGACAGGTAAGTTTGAAGGAACAGCAAGAAGTCATCTAGACAATTTTCTCTATTTCTCTTTGTGTTTGAAGACAAAGAAGAGCTCCTGAATAAGTTTTTCACTGAATTAACTTTCTATTTTTATTCTTGATATCATTTCTCCTTGAAACTGGCAGTTCTTCCTGAAATCCTTTGCTTCTCAAACTTATTCTCTGCGAAGTTTATCCACCAGTTCTCAGTTAAATGAGATTATCTGTTCTGATATCTGTAGCTCATCTCTGATTGCAGAATTACTTTTTATCTATCTGCCTGGGAGTACTTCCGTCAGTATCATTACTGTCAGTGTGAATAAACAATGTTTGGTAATTTGGCAAATGGGCCTTGGTACCCTGTCAGATGTGGTGGCTTCTGGGATGTGAAATATCCCCCATGATGACAAATCTGTTTGGCAGATTGGTTTCTCCATTCTATTTAGAATAGAATCATTTTGTTTCCTACTCAAGGCTATGGCTGTGATCTCAGAGTCTTTAAGGCACAGGTTTTTTCTTCTCTGTTACACATATCAGCAATTCCTAGCACCTTCTCTGTGGGCACTGCTGCAAACCTCTCTTCTCTCTCCAATGTTTCACTGCTCCTGCACCAAGGAAAGTCCAGCTGCATTATTGCTCAACTAGAGAAGTTTGACCTTAAAGAACCCTGAACAAGCAGTGACGTGGTCTCTGGGGAAAAGAGGTAAAATTCAAGAGGAAAAAAAATCAACTTGGGAAAATTCAAAGTCCAAAGGAATAGAAAATGGTGGCTGGTCAGGATAGCAGCCTCTGGAAGATGACAGTTTTATGACACAGAGGTTTTGCTCAGTGGGGGTTTTCCTCATTTGTTAGAAATAGCATTGACCCTGAGTATTTTCCCATCTGTGGTTTTAACAGACAGATAAATGAAAACATGACCCCTGTAGATTTTGGCAGGGTTTTGTTTCCTGTATGAGTATGGTCTGCAGTTGATGGCCAAGAAAATATGACAGATTTCTACTTGTGGTCTTTTTATTTTTTTATTCTTCCTAATATCTATTCCACAAATCCCTCTGGTGAACACCCCAGTTGCTGCCCCTCTTGTTTACTGGTTAGTTTTATAAGTAAAAAACTCTTTTTGCTGCGTAGTTCACATACTCTGTTGAAATAACTACTGGAAAAAAAAAAATCTATTCTAAAGGAAAGAACATTTTGTACTACTTTCACATACATTAATCTACGTGAATTATTTCTTATTATTATTTATGATTCTACTATTTCTGATGTTATGTTGCTCCACTTCCAACATAGATCTAAGTGGGAAAAAGAACATTAAAGACACTAGAAATTGGAGTAATGGAAAACTCCAAATTCTGTTCTAATGACGAAATTAAAGTGGAAGATTTATTGGGGTGGCAGAAAAAAAGAGTTATGTGTTCTAAAGGAATGTCATGATATTTACAGTTCTCAAATTTGTATCAAGATCTGTTTAAGTTATAACAGCCTTAAATTCTTTTCTGAATTAGCTTGTACCACCATGAATTGAGAACAACTCCATGAACGTAATTGAAAATACACAGACATAAAATGAATTGTGATTGAAGTGTTTCAGTCAGAATCCAAATATCAAGTCACCTCTATTTAAAAAGAGATAAGACTAAGGAAGAAAAAAGTCAAAATATGACATCGGTACTTCCTTTTACTGCAACTGAAATCAGTGATTTAATAAACATTAGACAGATATTTTATACTCTGAAATTATTACTTTTCCCCACCAAAAATATTTCATTTATGTATTTTGTCATCAAATATAGTCATTTTGGTAACTTAACTGTCAGTTTGAGACTTATAAAATTCAATGTAGTCTTGTTTCTTAATATTAAAAGCAATGTTGACCTTACATATTACTGTAGAATTTTCTATCAAGAATGTGTATTTGCTTGTTTTCTCCATCTGAGAAACTCAAGCATCTATTTATTTTTTCTGAATATATACTCCTGGTATAGAGGTGGAAGAATAACTTCTAGCATCCTCTGTCAGTACATCTGCTCCTCATGAGAGCTGAATGAATTAGAAATTAATGACGAAGGAAAGGGTGGTCAGCTGTGGACTAGGTCTTGGTGTGACTAACATCCACCAAGATCAGAAGGAAATCTGCCAGATGGTGGGCTAGATGTATATTTATAATTATGGCAGAGTTCTACTTTAGTACCCCTTTACTTAAACAGAATTGATGTTATTTGTATTAGTGATTTACAGTCTCTTTGCTACTCACAGGAAACAGCTGCATGGGTTTTTACTGTCTCAGTAACTTTGATGTTTTTATTTCATTCAGTGAGCTACAGAAGTACTCTTGTTTCTCATTATTAAATAAGGAAATTTACTCTTACAGTTCAAACATATTACAGCACTGATATTTATGTGTAAATCAAACAAAACATCTGTGTTGAAGGAAGAATATGCCAGAGTATGCATTAACATGTCCTGCATACCATCTTAACATCCATGCTTCCTACTTTATAACGGGAAAAAAAAGAGTAAGTGATTCTTATTTGTGTACAAAACACAACCTTCTGTAAACAAGGTACAGAGCACCTAATTATCTTCTTTAAATTTTTCAGTCCCTTGAACTTCCTGGGTTATTCCTGCTCATTCCCGTAGTGTGATTTCAACATGTTCATGGGGACAAATACATTATATGGCCTACTTCACCTCTGTAGAGCTCCTAGACCCCCAGAATTAGTGTTATATATCTTATTCTGTGATGACACACCTGATAGTCTGGTCTGTTTTGGTCATCAGTGACATACTGTGACTTGGAGGAGCTCTAGACTCACCTGCCCCTGCCTTTCCCACTCAGCAGCCACATCCTCTGTATCTTCCACAGCCTAGACTGGCCTTACCTCATCCTGACCTTGCTTTTCTCTGCTCAAGTCAATTTCTCAGGAGAGAAAGGCATCTGTCTTCCAAAAGCATTTTGTTAGAATATGGAAAGTAATATAGGCCCAGATGATTCCTTGGCTATGAGGAGATTCTGGCAGACATCTTCTGTTTTCCTGACTTGGAGATAACTGAGATTCATGGTGCTCAGACATGCAACTGAATAAAAGCATGTACTCTGGATTCTCTCCAAATTCAGCTCCGTGGTTTTCAACAGACAAGGACTCCTATGTCAGAAGAATCTTGTAAATAAATGCAGAAGCCAGAAAAAGCTTTAAAAACCTTAGGAAGGCTTCAACTTGACCTTTATATGTTTCTGTTCAAGGGTGGACTGTTCTGTATTTCCTGCAGCTCAGCCATCTGGGTGCTTGTGTAGAGGACTCCATCCAGCTAACCTGAACAGACAGCATGTACTGTGTATTCAGCATTCGGTGCTGTTCAGGACAATGTGTGCACCAGTACATTTAGGACTGCATGAACACCCTGGAAGAAAAGAGTGTCTTGATATCACCTACATTTGGAAGGATCTTTTTTCTGGGTACTGCCAAAATATAGCTAATTTCTACTTTGGGGCTCCTCCATGATAGAAGATATCTTCCTTTAAAGGTGATGCAAGATGACAGTAAAAGCTTTTTGTATGTCTTCGACGCAGTGCAAGATTCATTTGATGAACTGATGTCCTAAAGGAGTGTTCAGATGAGTGATGGTGTATGATTTCATATGAAACAGGGACATGCTTTTTTGGCTTCGCAGAGCAGTCAGGGAGACATCACTTAAGACTGTAACACTTCCAAACAAGGCCTTTCCTCAGAAAAATACACTTACGACCCAGTAAGTAACTTAGGTTACTTTTTTCCTATCTTCATTCTCTGACTGCCTGAGGAATCTCATCCTTCATATGCATGTAATTCTAATGAATTAATGAATTAACCACCTTCATTTATTATAGTTTATTAAAAAAAATACTTTTTAAAATACATGAATATTCAGCTTCCATTTTATATCAGGGCCAAAGCCAACTTAAAAAATAACGCTGATAAGGCCTCAGACAAGATAATGAGAACTTCACTGAATGCTTGAAAATGTCATCATAAACTAGTTTAATGTAAGGATGTAAGAAATGCCATCTCTTCAAAATGAACAAAACCAGAGACTGTGGTCCATTGCATGCAAGATAAGAGATTTTAATTATTTCTTTAAAAAGAATAAATATTTCTACTGAATATAAAATACAGTATGAAATATGTAAAGTGTTTGTGCAGGATACGTACACAGGATGGAAGGAGAAAAACAACAAAGTATTTTAAAAGAGAGAAAACACTTTACCATAAGAAGTATAAGATGATGTAAATAAAAATTGTGCTGAGAACAGCTTTGAAATCAGATTTTTAATTTTTCTTTCTTTTTCCTTCATCAAGAGTACATTACATCATTTGTTGGGAACTGTTTTTAAGTAGGATGATGTGGCAAACAAAGAGGAAGCTACAATGTCAAACTGTTAAAAGCATTAATACTGGAATCAAAAAAGGCAGGGTTTTCTGTTAAATGGTTCTCAAGAAGGCACTAATATTGAGTTCTGGGTACGTGCTTCCAAATGGTTTTCTTTTTACTTACTTGGCTATAGAAAATTGGAAAAATTAAAGCTGTATTTTAGGATTTGCACTGCCTAAGAAAACAGCTGGTATCTCAGATCTGTCTTAACACAAGACTACATATTTTAGCAACACTACAACAAAAGTGAAAAATAAATTCAGTGCCACAACTATAGATTGAAATATAAAAGCTACATTGCAAAATGGGACAATGCTGATGAAAAATAAAGAAATATGCATTGGTGTAAATAGTCTAGAAATTTAGATGAATAAGGTAGCATTAGGACATCATTATCTAGTTATAAGTCACATTGATATTTAAAATAAATAAATTTAAGGAAAATAGTTTCAATGTTCTTTACTGAACAAAATTTCAATGGCAAATCTTTTGAGCAAAATGTGCTGAAAACTTGAATCTTGATCTTGAAGATTAGAACAAAGTCTTGACATAGTGTCTGTAAACAGAACTAAGGCAACTTCAAATTGGAAATAACAATTATGTGTGTAATTAACTATTGAAAGCATTTATTGAGGGCTTTTTTTTTTGGTGGTACATTATCACAGGAAGTCATTAAATTATCTTGTATAAGCTTCTAAAAATCTGAGTTTTATTTCAATCACAAGTTGCTATACTCACTGAGTGAAAAGTTATTAATTTATGATTTTATGATTTTATGACAGAAAATCAGTTTAGATTATTATAATGGGTTTTCTGGCTTTAAAATCTATGAACCAGTAATAAATGTAATCATGGAAAGAAACTTTATGCAAAATCAATTTCTGCTTAAATTATTCATAGTTTTGACTAGATATCTCAAGAAAGATAGTTCCTTGCTGGTATTAAAAAAATGCATTCTTATCTACAGAGATTTCTTACGCAGTGTATTCAATGAATTTCACCTTTCTCTAGTACAAAGTTGGAAACAACAGGAAATGACTAGTATTAGATAGCTCAATCTGCACTGATTGCTTTTGAATATTCTTCGGTAATACTACAGAGGGATTACTCTTGAAAATTATTATATTCTGTATTTACCAATCTATAAGAAGCACTATATGATACATTTTATCATAGAATCATAGGATTTGGATGGGACCTTTGTGGATCACCTAGTGCAACCTACTGAAGTTTCCTCACAATAGACTGCACAGGAAACTGACCAGGTAGATCTTGAATATCTCCAGAAAAAGAGAGTCCACAACTTCTCTGGACAGTCTATTCCTGTGCTCTGTCACCCTCACAGTAAAGAAGTTCCTCTTCATATTCATTCAGAACTTCCTGCGTTCCAGTTTTTGCCCATTGCCTCCTGTTCTGGGGACATCTGAAAAGAGACTGTCTCCATATGCTTAACAGCTTAACACACTGGTAAGTTCCCCTCTCTTGACTCCAAGCTGAACAGCCCTAGCTCTTTCAGCCTTTCCTCATAAGGGAGATGCTTCAGGTACTCAATCATCTATGTGGCCCTCTAATCGACTCGTTCTATAAGATCTCTGTTCTTTAAGTGAGTAGCCCAGAACAAGAAACAGTACTCCAGATGTACTCCAGTTCTTCACCCTCAGCAAGTTTGCTGATGACACCAAGCTGTAGGGTGATGTTAACACACCAGAGGGATGGGATGCTATCCAGAGGGACAGAGGCTTGAGAAGTGGGCCCAAGATGATGAACCCCTCATGAGGTTTAAACAAATCCTTGACCCAGAACATCATGCACCTGGGTCAAGGCAATATCCACCAGCAGTACAAGCTGGAGAATGAAAGGGCTGAGCGCAGCCTTGCTGAAAAAGACTGTGGATACTGGTGTGTGGCAAACTGAACATGAGCCAGAAATGTGCCCATGCATCCCACAAAGCCAAACATATCCTGGGCTGCATCCAAAGCAGTGTGGCCAGCAAGGCAAGGGAGGTGATCCCTCTGCTCTGCACAGCGAGATCTCACCTCGAGTACTGTATCCAGATGTGGAGTCCTCAGTACAGGAGAGACATGGACCTGTTGGAGTGCATGCAGAGGAGGGCCACATCCAAGGGATGGAACACCTCCCTTTGAGGACAGACTGAGAGCTGGGTCTGTCCAGCCTAAAGGGGAGAAAGATCCAAAGTGACCTGACAGTGGCCTATCAATATCTAAAGGGGAGCTACAGAAAAGAAGGAGACAGACTCTTTATCAGGGTCTGTTGTGATAGAACAAGGGAAAATGGTTTCAAGTTTACAGAGGGTAGGTTTAGGTTAGATATAAGGAAGAAATCTTTTACAGTTAGGGTGGTGAGGCACTGACACAGGTTGCCCAGAGATGTGGTAGAATCATAGAATCATAGAATCACAGAAACACCAAGATTGTAAAAGACCTACAAGATCATCTAGTCTAACCATCCACCTATCACCAATAGCTCTCATTAAACCATGTCCCTCAACACAACGTCCAAATGTTCCTTGAACACCACCAGGGTTGGTGACTCCACCACCTTCCTGGGCAGCCCATTCCAGGGACTGACCACTCTTTCAGATAAGTAGTATTTCCTAACATCCAGCCTGAATCTCCTCTGGCACAGCTTGAAGCCATTCCCTCTAGTCCTATCATTAGTTACACAGTAGATGCCTAGTCCCTGGAGATTTTCAAGGCAAGGCTCAGCCAAGCCCCAGGCAACCTGATCAAACTGAGGATGTCTCTGTGCTGGAGTAGATGGCCTTTAAATGTCCCTGACAACTCTAAGGGGTCTATGATTCTATGATTCTGTGCAACCTCACCAGGGCAGAGTAGAAGATCACCTCACTTGACCTGCTGGTAATGCTCTTTAATGCTCCCCAGGATCCCATCAGCCTTCTTGTTCACAAGGGTGCACTGCTGATTCATGGCCACAAGGATATCCAGGTCCTTCTTCCCAGTAGGTCAGCCCCCAACCTGTATGGATGTATGCAATTGTTCTGCCCAGGTTTTGGACTCTACACTTGCCCTGGTTGAACTTCACATCCATAACCAAGCTATGAATTAATAATTAATTATTTTTGTAATCACTTATGAATAATTGAAATTGATAAAATTAGAAAGAATGTTTTTGTACAGTTATGACAGCTCTTACAACCAATTAACTTTCAGAAATTATAGTTCAAACTAGTATTCAAAATGATTTTATGATGAGCTCTCAGAGGCCTGGAACATCTCCCCTATGAAGACAAGCTCAGAGGAGAGGTTTTTCAAGTCTCGAGAAAAGGCTGTGGGGAGACCTTCAAGTATTTAAAGGGGGCCTACAAGAGAGATGGAGAGGGACTTGTTATCACGGAGTATAGTAATAGAACAAGGAGTAATGTCTTTAAACTAAAAGAGAGTAGAATTACATTAGGTATTAGGAAGAAATTCTTTACTCAGCAAGTGATGAGGCACTGGCACAGGTTGCCAGAGAGATATTGATGCTCCACCTCTCAACATGTTCTAGGCCAAACTGGATGAGACTTGGAGCAATTTGGTTTGGTGAGAGATGAACCTGTGTATGGCAGGGGCTTGGAACTAGGTGGTCTTTAAAATACCTTCTAACTCAAACCATTGCGTGTTCTATGATATTATGATTTTCCTCTCTAAGAATTTATGGGCATGCACATTCTAAATTAATATTTTCAGATAATTGTGTTTTTTGTTTGTTTAGTTTTAGTTTTAGTTTTAGTTTTAGTTTTAGTTTTGTTTCGTTTGCTTGTTTTACTGTATTGCTAAAGCAGTACAGCCCTGGATGTGCAAGCATGTCTCATGTATGTAAATGCAACATAGAGTTGTATTGAGCTATGTACTTTAGTATTGCTAGTCTTAAGTACATCCTTCACTGTAGCCTGTAGAGTTCTTTATGAAAGGCATCCACAAAATCCTTGCTCGGAATTTAGGTCACCACTCAGCAAGATGTGTTAGTATGATGAGTGAATTCAAAAACTGGCATTCTCAATGATAGGAGACCCTAACAAGGAGCTGGATGGAGTCACTTTTTGGGACTGCAAAATCTATGAGCTTTCCACTGGAATTAAAGGCTTTTTATTTCAGCATAGAAGTGGAAAAGATGGAAATGATGTCTAGGGTGAGGTTCTTCACCTAATGGGTGAGTTTACATCAAAGGAGTAGTCTGATCTTTGGCCAGCCACAATCTGAACACTTTTCTCTTGCCTCTGATGGGGCCGTTAGCTCTTTGAAGCATTGCTGTGGGATGAGACCCTGAGTACATCAGAGATGCTGAGTTCCGCTTGTCCCAAGAATGAAAACTAGAAAATCCACTAAGTAAGTGTGAAATGATGCACGGGAAGGATGTTTCAGCCCAAGGTTTAAAAAGCTGGAAAAGTACAGTTCAGAGACAGACAGGAAACACATTATTACTGTGATAAAGGCTCTACCTTTCTTTGAGGGGAAAAGCAAGAAATTAGAAGGAAAGAACATCCCCTGCCCCACAGATTGGTAGTCACCTAAACATCACGTTTCTCCTATCACTTGCTCCAAGGCCTTTATCTATTCCTATGGAAGGAAAGGCACGACCCAGCAGCCCTCATCAGACAAATGAGAATAATTTTAGTGAGGAAATAATGACAACCTTCCTGCTAAAATCTTACTGGACCATTCATTGACATCTCCAGATGAATTCAAGTGTAGGGCCAGTCTTATGATTTTTGCATTAGTCTGGAGCAAGAAATAGAATTTATCATTTGTTCTTCATCTAACAAGATGGTTTCCAAAGGGTTGGCCCTACTACTCTATCTGAAACTGACAGGAGCTCTTCTGGAGTGGAAAGAAAATATATTCAAGCTTGTCTCTGAAAGTTCTCTCTTTGGGCTAATTGCAACATTTGTACCACCTGCACAAAAAGAAATCATTTCCAGTTAGGATCTTTCAGTCCTTAAAATGTTACAGAGCACCACCAACCTCACTGCACTGTTAGTCACTCAGTCCTCTCTGAAGACACAAAACATGAAGCTTCATGCATCGTGACATGGGATGGTACCTCTTATCCATACTAGTAGTGAATGCACCATTATGCAAACTGAGATCTTGTGGCATATGCCCCTCCCAGGTCTGTCAGGAATCAGCACTTACGTTAAACTATGTTAGAAAAAATTTGCCTTCCTTTAGGTCTTCTTCAACAGCTACTCATGCATGATGTTGTACACTAGATGCAGACCAGAACTGGTGAGACCTTGCTGTGTATCCATGTGAGACAGGTACACCAATGGCAAAACAGCACGGACAAATGAGAAATTTCTGCATCAGAATGTCTACAAGGATACACAGTTGAAAGCTGATCCCACTTTCTGTTCTAAAGCTTTTGGGTTAAGGGCAAACTGAGAAATGACATCAGGCTGGATTTATCTCCGCTGAGCCAAAATAAAAAAAAAACACATTATTGGATGGTGAGAAAAGCAATGGTATGAAAAATTAAGGCCAAATAGATAATGCAGGGAAAGTTGGGCACATTTTATGTCTGTGACATTTCTGCTTGTCATTATCTGTCCATGTACTTAAATGGAAAAAGACAAAAAGACTGTTTGGACTAAATTTATGAGAAACTTACTTTAAAAAAAAAAAAAAAGACTTTGATCTGCATAGTTTACCAATACCTCAGTAATCTAACTTGTATTTTGAATCAAATGTCCCTTTAGATATTTACCTTGCTCTGTAACTAAAGCTTTCAGACTTCTGCTTCTTGGTGGATTCCTGCCATTAATAAAATTATACTGTTAGCAGCCCTGGTTATTGAAAAATAAAACAATTACTATTTTTCTTTTAGAGGAGAAAGTTCTAAAAATATTGCATATGGAATATTTCTTACTGTAAGTATGAAATTATATTTTTTCCAAGTAGAAATAAAGGAAAGTATTTATTCATACACAGACGTTAACCATATGCTCGTTACATCATACAGATTAAACTGTTAGAGTTACATCTTTTGTTAGTTAGTGTTATGATGATTTATTGCAATGTTCAAATAAGTTATTAAAAAATATTCCTCTAGGAAATGTACAGTTTTATGTGCATGTGTGATGTGTGCCTGGTTTTGTGTGTGCATGTTTGGTTTTAACTCATTTACAGTAAAGAAAGGGGAATTTTGAGTATATATTATTGAATAGTCTTGAAATGTGATGGAAGATCATGCCTGCTTACTTCAGCATGTTCCTTCTCTTTGTATTGCTGTGTATTATAACACAAAATATAGACATATCTACAAAACATACTGCTGGTAGCTCTGAATTTTACGTCCTGTTTTTCTGACAACAAAAAATCCTACTATACACATTTACATTTAATTTAATATAATTTAATTAAAACAAAACAACAAACAAAAAAAAACAACAACAACTGAAGAGGTGCAAGAAAAATAGAAGGATGAAGCATTCAAGCTGTTCAAGGTGAAGTGTTTTACCGTTATCTGGATATAATCTCAGCTTGAAGATTTTGATTACAAGGGATATTTCTCACTGCATAGA
This sequence comes from Perdix hodgsoniae, assembly GCA_035772895.1. Taxonomy (NCBI): domain Eukaryota; kingdom Metazoa; phylum Chordata; class Aves; order Galliformes; family Phasianidae; genus Perdix; species Perdix hodgsoniae. The sequence continues at coordinate 7,371,992 of JAPSGF010000008.1, forward strand.
GTAGTGATGTCAATCTATCTGATTTAAGCAAAAATACTAAGTCAGTGCTTCAGTTTGGAGCATTTTCAGAAGCCAGCGCAGAACTAGATTTAGCAAGTTCAAGATAAAAACAGAAAACAGTATCTTGTTAATTATGGACTCAGGGAAGCAGGTATGGCATCAGCAATTATTACAATTAATTTTTCTCATAAAATATGAGGAAAGAGCATGGTGCAGTTGTAGCTATACTTCAAGATTCAGAGATTCTCTTGAAATTTTCAGGAGTTCAAAGTGAAGTTAAAGTTCAGTGTAATACAAACATTTAAGAGCAAATTGAAAGTAGACATCAATAATACTTTATTAACTGATTTAAATCGTATTTAATTGAAGTTTGCTGGCTTATATGATCCCAGAGAGGTGACTGCTATTGGGTGTATTTTCTAGAAGGATAAAAGCCAAGATGCTGAGCTGAAAAATATGAGTAAATTTATGAGTGTTACAAAATCTGTCTATGCATAAAGTGCAAGGCTCAGCACTTGCTCTTCCACAGTGGAGATGGGAATTTCTGTCATTCATAGTTTTTGCCCTGAAGTCCATGACTGTGATGAACCTATGAACACATTTACCATCACTCAAGCCCTGTGCTTCTATTTCATATACACCATGCTTATAAAAACAGATAGGCTGTTAAAATGTTAATTGTAGCGATGGGGTTTCTGTGAAGGAAGAGTGAAAAGCTGTAAGTCTTTTCAACAATTGCTCACATGTGGAAAGAAGCAGCATTTGCCAAACTTGTTATTGTAAACATAGAGTCCTGTGTGGCTCCATCTCTCACACAGCTGTTTACATGCTCATTAAGATATGATATTTTGAGGAAGTGAATATCCTACTATGCGTGAGCAGTGAGTCCAGGTCTGTTTGTGCAGTAGATCCCTTTGCCTAGTAAATGAAATCCACAAATCTAATTGACTGCTTGTCTGTCTTAGCCTGCTGGTAGCTCTTCTCTGCCTTCATGAAGATTGCCTGTAAGCGTGCTGGCCTGAAGAAGGCCACTGCTCTTCATACACTAATGGGTCCTGAAACTGCAGTATCCTGTGACTGAATGTGGATTGTTTTTGAATGGAGGGAACTGCATGACAGCGGGGCAAATTTCAAAATGGAGATTACAATTCAGTGTTTAACATAGAAAGCGAAAAGGGAAGAGAAAAAAACAACACCTAGATATCTTCAGCAGTCTTAGGTCTTAGCAGTGCTTGGAGGAGGAGGGAAAGGACTGTTAGTGATTCTCACAATTAGGCATGAGCCAAGCCATAACTAGGCTGCTGCTTTCTTAGTTGGAGGAGGATGCAGCACTCTGCCCAGCCCAGTCAGCTCTGGCAGCAAACAGCTTTTCATCACCGAGAGACTGTGTTTGGTTGAGCTCTGGAATTCTAAAATGCCTATAAAAGGAAAAAACATTTTACATTTCTCCAAGTCTTTGTGTCTGTGGTAAAGGAAACAGGCCCAGCATGCTGGCAGAGATGAAAACAAGGGGGAAAACTTGTTTTCCTGCCACTGTTGCCTGAAGGAAGATACTCTGCTGATAGGAACTCCATTGCAATGTCAGAGTTATGATGATTCATCCCATTTTGAAAACCGCCAGGCTGCTGGGCCATGTGAAAAGGCCACAGTAGCAGAGATATTGCTTGTTCCAGAAAAAAGATGGCTTTTTTTATTATTAATCTGAAGGTTGGAGATGCATGATTAAATCTATGTTTATATTCCAAACAAAGTAGAGAAAAACACACACAGAAACAACCCAAGGTGAATTTAGGGTCTGTGTCAGATATTTCATGAAGGGCCATGACATAGTGGCCAGACACACATTTAGATCAGCCATCCTTACACTTGTGCTTTCTAATGCCTGATTAGTGATGCTGAAAGAAACAAACACTGTCCATGATAAGCCATCAGGGTCAAATAGCAGACGGCCCTCACAGTCCTGTTGGACACACTGCAAGTGATTAAGTTCTAAGGGAATATACTTCAATAGAAATAAAACAGGAAAGAGAATCAAATTCCACATCTTCCCTGTAAAACACATTTTTCCATCCAGCTTCTCTCACATCTTGTCTTCATGTTACTTTCAGGGACTGCTCTGAGACATGCAGTTCAAAAAACAAGATGTGCTCAAGGTATGCACAGTTTCAAAGGAGAGCACAGCACCAACACAGATTGCCTTGCAAGATGCTCAGCCTGCAGCAGCTGAGCTCATCAGGTGGAAGCAGCTTGCCCTAACTGCCCATGTGCTGCCAAGGAGCCTCTGCTTTACAGAAGAAGGGCAGTTGTTGCTAGCTGAGCATCCATCACTCTGGGAAGGAATCTATACAACTGTACAGAATGCAAGCCTGTAAAGAGATATTTCCATAAAGAAAAGACAGCAAGAAGGCTTGTCTCCAATGTGTAGCTTTTTTTTTTCCTCATCATTCCTTTCTGAGAATAATGTTGTTTATTTCTGAAGATATCTCTACTGTTGCCCAGAAATAGCCCATGTATGTGGAACTTCAGGACCTGCTATAAGAAAACAACCACTTTTGGTAAGGCTTATAAGGAAAATTGAGGGCATGTGTTTTCTCACAGACAAAATGCCATTACTGTATGTTCTTTCTTCTGCAAAAAAATTGGTTGAACAAAATCATACATTTTGGGTGCTCTTCAGGGATTATGAGGCTACTAAACTGGTTGCTGGCAGGACTCTCAAGAGCTAGTGTATACATTTAGAAAATAAAATGAAGCTTAATAACAAGTTCTTGCTACAGCTTCTTTTCTTACTGAAGTCGTAATACACTCTGGTTGGACAAAGTGCTGCATGGAGGATAAGAAGCTTGCTCAAAATCTGACAAAAATCAAAGAAATCATGCATCCCAATCACTGTGACCTATCCTAACTCGCTCTCATTTCTCTTCATGAGATTTAATTGTACATTAGAGGTTTGTTTGCAGCAGGAAATCTGCCTTTTCTCTCACCACCTTGGTGAGCTCAGTAGTGTTAGTGCCTAAGCAAGGGACAGTGTGCAGGCTATAAGAGGGACAGAACTCAGCTCTTTGTAAAGTTGTGTTCCTTTTTTTCTTGTTTTTCATATTCCCCTACAAGGAGGGGCTTGGGGGGTGCAAATGTCCCCAAAAATCTCTCTTGCAAAGTTCATACAAAATCAAAATTTCACTAAATGAAGGCTGAATATTTTCCCAACCTTGATGTGAAGGAATTTGCTTTGGCTTTTAGACTGCAACAGTTGTGAGATCTGGTCTTCTTTTCAGGATTTAGTCTGGAGAAATCAAGATCTTTTGAGTTCAGGTTGTCATCTGTTAAAAGTGCCTACCTGTCAAAGATATTTCAAGGTAAGGAAGAAAAGTTTACCAAGCCTGCATTTTCTGAGCTTTGCCACTATATTTTATCATGTATAATTCTTCAAAACCAGCTTTAAATATATTTAGAACATTTAATTAAATATAAAACATTATCTTTTGGGAGATGTCATGTGTCATTGGTACTCCAGCTACGTTTGTTTATTGGAGTTCACATACAGCAAGACAGGCTGAGACAAGAAGTGTTAGAGTGAAGCTGGTCATTAGGAGAACACAGAAAGACAGATGGAAAATTTATCAGTGAGTCCTAACTATGAAATAAAGACAATTGCCTCAAGTCAATGTCTTGCAAAAGCGAAAGAAGTGATATGAGGAAATGCAATATTAATGGTGGCTATTTTTAGTTTTTAACTATTCAATTGTGTTTCGATGCATTTAATGGTTTAATGTTTTATTAATTATGTATGATGTTGAAATGTGTTTATCGCACAAAGATTTTTTGTGATCTCACATCACTCAAAATCAGATTTTATAAAAATTTCATTGTTTTTCTATACTAACACATCTTCTATAAAGATCTTTCTATAAAGGTCTTCTCAAAGAAATCATCCACATTGTATCTTCAGAAGTAGTATATGACAAAAATAAGAGTCACAAAGAAATGTTAACATTGTTTTTTTATATTTTTCTTTACTTCATTGTACTCATTTTATTTCATTTTATTTCATTTCATTTTTTAATAAAAGGACTGGAATATTGGCAGCATACTAATACAGCCTCTTTGGGCTGTCTGAACATCTTCCTAGTCATTAAATGAATCACTTGTCAAAAGACTGCTTTTGACAGCCTGCCAGTGAGTTATGTGGCCAGTAATCAATTGATATCTAGGCAAGCAGCAGAGCTCCTAATGGGCAATGATTTAAAAGGTTTGAACTACTGTGACTGTTTATAAACTGCTATAATAGTGGTTGATCCTGATCTAATGGAAGGATTTTTTTGTATGATTGACTGACTGTTTAAATGTCAAAATGAAGAGTAGCCTGAGCAGGTAAGGCCTGACTTTCTTGATTTCCAAATCAGAACATTTGGAAATTCTCAAAGATTTCCAAATTTAACTGGATGAAAATGTACATCATACTTCATGTTTATCTTGGGAGCATCAGGGTTGAAAGAGCACTTGGTTTCTTTAGCGGGGGAGGAAAGTGGGATTAGATTCATCAGTAATCCTCATATTTTGCATACAGTTTTTCCTACATCCTCTGGTACAATAATATTTATCAGGAGATTTGGTCTATTTTTTTTTTATTTCAGATATCTTAGGATAAAGTTTACTTTTTCACTTACTCTCTGTTAAATTTTTAATGCACCCAGTGTAATTAAGAGAGCAATTATAACTCACAGGATGAAATCTCAGTCTGTTTGGCAAATAGCAGGACTTAGTTGATTTTAATGGGTGGATACAGTCTTTAGTTTCATTTTAAAATAATAATTAAAAAATTATCCCAATCTCCTGTCTGCAAAAGGATATTTTGCATGCCATGTAATGGTCTCTCCTACCAATAGAGAAAGAAGAGGCTATTTTTTTCTATACAAGCACAGATACATATTCCCTCTCTCTGAATATGGAATAATTAAAGACAAGAGCAGAAGGAAAAAAACATAGTTTCTGATATCATCGCGATGATCTTTCTCTCTGGCACTGCCTCCTGCCCTTCCCCTCTCAGAGTGTTCCCAGAGAGAGCTGCACTGGCACACACTGCTGTTCTGAGTGATTTGCAGGCAGATGTTTCACCTTGTGCTGGCTTGTTAGCTAGCCAAAAATAAAGGGTATTTATATACCCAGGCAGCAAGTGTCAGAGCCCTGAGCACCTCCTTCTCCTCAGAGTTTCTCTGGCTCACCTAAGGAGATGACCAGAGGGACTGTAGGGTCAGCTCCTTGCCCATGCCTCCTGTGGGGGTTGAAGCAGTGGCATGCAATGCCTTTCCCTTGGCAGCTGCTTTCAAGCTGAGGAGATGCAGCATGGCCAGTTATGTGTCATAACCCTGCACACATCCACATTCCTGCCTCCTTGGTGCTGACCCAGACCTACTGGATCAGCTCCCCAGTTTACTCCAGGTCTGCTTAAGCATAGAATCATTAAATGATAGAATGGCTTATGTTGGAAGAGACTCAAACCTCCAAGCTGTTGGCAGTATTGCCACCCACCAGCTCAGGCTGCCCAGAGATCCATCCAATCCAGCCTTGAACATCTCCAGGCATGGGGCATCTTAGCTTCTCTGGACAGCCTGTGACAGTGCTTCACCACTCTCTGAATAAATAATTTCCTCCTAACATCTAATCTAGTTGCAATGAGGTCTTCCCAGAGCCTCCTCTTCTCCGAGCTAAATGAGCCCAGTTCCCTCAAGTTTTCTTCATAGGAGTGGTGCTCCAGCCCTCTGATCGTCTTCATAGCCTCCTCTGGACCTGTTCCAACAGCTCCACATCTTTTTTGTACTGGGGCCCCCAAACATGGATGCAGTAGTCCAGACTGCCTCATGAGGGCAGAGCAGAGGGGGACAATAACCTCGCTCTCCCCACTGGTCATCCCTCTTTTGATGCCACCCATGACACTGTTGGCCTTCCAGTCTTCTGGAAGTACACACTGCTGGCTTGTGTCCAGCTTTTCATCCATGCTCTCCCGTATGTCTGACATTTGCAAATTTGACCTGACAGAACAGGGAGAGGTGGAAAAAGTGAATTACAAGATTGTGTATGTGGCTTTAGCAGGAGATATTTATCTACAGTGAGATAAAAATACCCTTGGGTTTCAGTAGGAACAGAGTTTATATTTTAGTCTGGTCCTTGATTTTAAAATATTTTTCTTTATTTCCAGACAGCTTCTTGTTCGCTTCTACTTTTATTGTACTGTATTATTTTTATTATGATAAGTTCACATAGATTATGGTTGTTGCTAAATGCACGTGTTGCAAGGAATTATTCCTACCATATGCATACTGACCTTAAGGAGCATGAATCATGTATTTAGCCTTTCAGGTGGAAACCAGACCAAAGACCAGTTCTTTGTTCCCACCTGAGGAGGACTAGTACAGTTTTGTGTTCCAGCATTTTTACTGCTTTTACTGCTTTTGTTTGTTTAGTTGGATAAACTAGTTTGGAATCAGGAGTTGAAGCACTACAGCTTTCAACATGATATATTAAATTAAATGGACACTGACTTTGTATTTCTTTAATTGCCATGCTTGAAATGCAGTGCATGAGCTGCCAAACTCTTGCACCAGAAATGATGCTGATTGCTCAGGGTGCCAGTCACTACAGTTGCTTTAAAATAAAGTTTCCTTGTTCACGGCTGAGACAGATCTGGGAACCTAACTTCACAGCTCCATATATGGCCTCAGAATCGCTCATGTCGGAATTATTCCCTCTTGGAGGTGGAACGGGGGGAGAAGGAGGAATGTTAATGTTGTGCACTGTCGGAGCTGGATTTTTTGTATAATTTATACTGCTTGCTTACTTACATACTAGAGTTACCTTGTTAAAACGGTCTTGCGATTTGTTCTGTCAATTCACAGCTGACAGCTATTGGGCCAAACATACTAAAGGAAGCCTGCACTAGAAATCAGCATGGATGGAAAAATGGCAGTCTGTTCCCTGAATACATGCAAAATAACCCTCCATTTTAACTTCTGGCACAATAATATCAACTCTGTTAATTTTCATTCTGATAATACTCAGTTGGGATAGTATGGATTTAATTTTTGGTGACAGCTGCCCATCTATTACAGGTTCTGCCTCTCTTAGTGAGCAAATTATTTTTCCTTTCTAGCGAATCACTTTATACTCACTATTCTTCTGCCTTTAAAAAAGACAGATATTTTCATCCTATGTTTCCAAACTTTACATGCAACTTAGCAAAGAACCTGACTATCTAAACTGTAAAGTTTTTCACAACTTATGTTCTAGCATCTGCTGTGGTGAACAATGAACAAAATAAAATATCCTGTTATCAGAAAAGCTTGGGCCTAATTAGCATTCAAAGCACTTGGTACATTTTGAAATACGACTGCATGAATTTTCATCTGACACTTGCTTAGAATGCAAATTGATCCACATAAAACAAGATATGCCTGAAAAGCACTGACTGTATTTTGCCCTATCAAAATATCTTGACAGGAGGTTCATGACAAATAAATAATGCCTGAATAAAAGGCCACACACACAAAAGCATGATTGATCTGATGGCAATTAGACTTGTGTAGGGCCTGTGTATGAATAACTCATTTTTTACAGCAATATTTGGGATACTGCGAAGTTGCTATGACTGATAGAAAGAAATCTAATTGCATTGTTGGAATCACTTCTCAAAAGAGTATTCAAGTTAGCCTGTATCAAAGTGTTGTAGAACAAACATTCAGGAACGAGGTCTGAGTTATATTCAGTATCCTGGTCTTACAGAATCATTTCTAACATCTTTCTTGCAGTTTAGGGGCCACATAAGTTACAAGAAAAATGGACATATTCCAAAGCCTATAACCATTAGTTTATCATTTGTAAACAATGTAGATGTGGCTTTCATGGAAGAGCTTCTCATTAAAGGCCCCTTGTATCATAAATTGCTCGTCTTTTTGGTCAGAATTAGTGCAGTATATAACCAGTCCCACTGGATCTACAGCCCTGCTGTAGATCCACAGAAATCCCCATGCCATCAATCACAGGTCTGATTTGATGACTGTTTTCTTGGTCCTGTATCTGTATCTCTCTTCCTGCTCTGTGCTTGACTCTTTTCCTTAACAGCACTTCTGCTGCTATCACTTGTTTTAGTTCCTGTGCTATGAAGTCTGTCATAATAACCTAGTAACATTGCAGTTCTGACGTGTAAAACTCCCATCTCTCTTGCACACATTCCTCCTTTAAGCTGTTTCCACTCAGTACTAGCCTCAGCAATTACCTTTGCACTTGAGCTTACCCTAGAACAGCATTCCATTTTATTTACTGGGTTATAAGCCCTTTGCATCTATGATAGGTCACAGTACTTGAGAAAGCATTGTGTGGTTTCACAGTATGTCATGAATATTAATGCTAACATGAAATCCCCATGTTAGAAGAAACTGATTCACTTTTCCCTTTGATATTCTCTTCCATGGGTTGCCTGCAGCCTGACTGCCATTACAGCAATCTCAATTCTGCCACTATCACATTCAGAAAGGACAGAATAGACCACTAGCAGCAGACTACCACATACCCTTGTTGCTTTATCCTGCACATAATTTAATTATCTCCATTCCAGTTCCATGACTACTATATCAAATACACTCCAGTTGCCCTTGAACTTATGGCTTGAATATCAGAACATTACAGTGCATTGTAGTATAAACCACATTAATCAATGCTCCCCAGTTTGTTTCTGTTTCTTTATGAGATAACTCCATTGACCTTCTGCTGAGTGTTACTTCTTGCCTGTTTTCCTCTGCGCAGAACAGTAACAGTATTTGTATTTCTTCAGTGGTTTTCAGAGAGCAAACCAAGGAGCTCTCTGTTGCTAATCATAGTCTGCATATTTTCTCACTATTACTCCTGTCTTATCAAGCATTTCAATCTTCTTTTACAGATCTCTAGCTGGAGATGCAATGGACACAATTAAATCTTTCTCTTTCCAAGGAGAGTCTCTCACTTTTGTCAGTGCAATGGGCACTTTTTTTAAATTATTTTATTATTTATTTGTCTTGAAGGTAATAATTCAGACTCCCATGTCTAAGTGTCTGTAGTGGTCATCATCTGATGCAATATAAGTGTCTCAGATCTCTTAGTAGACAGAGTAAACAGTCCTTGAATTGAAAAACACATTTTATCCAGAGTACTTGGTCACCTTTGTAATGTAGTGACTTTATTGATAAACAGAGGGACAAACAGAATTTCATTCTGAATAGGCATCCCTGCAATTTTCATCTTAGTGGAGAAATCACACATTGTTCATTGTATTCACATTTGAGAAGTCTAGAGTTAGGCTAGATGCTTATTCATTCATGTTCTAAGCTAACTGTGGATTAGCTGACAACGTACAGGGTTGCCGTTTTGCTGTACTGGACCAGAAGACTGCTTCTGATCTCCTACACCACACAAACAAATACTGATTTGATTGCTGGGACCTGAAGTTCTGGCATATGCACAGAAGAAGGAAGTGATTTAAAATTTGCTGGAGACCAGAACTGCGACTTGGATTGTGCATAGCTCTCTGAGAGCTCAGGAGTGTCTGTTGATTTTCTCCATCTGAGAAACTAGTGTAATATTATGTAATATAACAGAGTATATGACAGAATATTGTGTAATATAACAGAAGTATTGTCTTTCCAAACACCTTTCCAATTGTCTTTTCTGAACACCAAAGACACCTTTGACAGACATCTGTGACGTAGAGTTACAATAGTCTGGATGACTCAGTAACAGGTCTGACAAACAGCATATTTTTGGTGCAAAATTCTTATATTCTTTAATGTAAACATAGACTATATTGCCACTCAAGTCATTCATAACATGAAAGAAGCTTCCACTACTTGCTTTCAGTGTAGTTAGGCTGAAAATGCTCATATCTAGACTTTAGGATTGTGTAAAACCACAGGCTTTCAACTGGCTGCTATACCACTTATTTAGGCTTTGTCTAGATTAGGAAAATAAGACATATTTCTAATCTGTTAGCTCCTGTGTATTACTCCTCTTAGAACTTCAAACACTTCAAAGGCCAATGTTAGCCAAGGAGTATATTAAAATGATTTGATAGTATTTCCTTTCCTTAGTTTGGATAGGGCTTCAGGAAAAAGCAGGTTAAAAATCCTTTACAAGCGCAGAAGAATTACTGAAGCGTGGCTTCCTTGTGTTAGAGGTTAGATTTCTGATTGTCTCATACTGTCTGCACTAAGAATTAACATGTTGTGAGGGAGGGGGATCCATGCAGTCAGTGACACAAGGAGAGACCTGCAGCTGTGCCTTTCTCTCTGCCAAAGAAGTGCTTTTTTTTTATGCAGTTATCTGTATTCATGAAACTTGCAGGGCCTGTGAGCCCTTTCTCATAGAGTCAGATTTGGCTGAAACTGGACAGAAATCATTAGAAAGTGCAAGTACAATGAGTACACATAGAGACTAAAGTGGGATATTATTTTCTTCTGGAAAGTAGCCTAAATAGTTAAAATATTGTCTAGAAACAGCTTCTCTCCTAAACAACCACTCTATCTAAACACCAGTCTTATTAGAGGTAGTGCAAAACACAGTCAAGGCCTATTGCTCAGGTAAGGAATGGCTGGCAGGATCTGCTTGTAATGACTCAGTGTTCTATCCTCAGTTTTGTATTGCTATAGGTAATAGTGAGAAACAGAACGGAGACATAATATACAGAACCAGCCCCCGATGACTGTCAGTCATACTTCAGCTCATGAAGTTGGAGACCATAAAGAAGATAAATAAGCCTTTCACATTTGCAGAAGGATGGGTGAATGAGAAGGCAGCAGCAATCATAGCAGCTTAATTATATGGTCTAGGCATTTGGTGGCTTTGTTGCAGATAGTGCATCTCAGAGTGCTTTTTTGATGAGGTATTTCAGTTTTCTCTTCATTTTTCCATCTGCTATGCCCCCGAGTGACAAATGAGTTCTCAAATCACAGTAATAAATGGTCAACATAACCTCTTTTTCCAAAATGACCACAAATTTATTGTAAGAAATCAATGTGTGTTCAGTGTTTTTATACTGCGTGAGTGGGATTGCAGGATACAGATGGTTCTGAATCTCACAAGGAGTAATGTATAGTGTGCACCATACAATTCCATGACAGCAGTTATCCTGCTTAAAGCTATGGAATGAACTATGAGCCTTACCCTGGTTTTGATTAATATAGACACAAAACAGACTACTTAGCAGGGACTACAATCATGCTTCCCCTCTCTGGTGCAGTAGCATTTTATTCACCTTGCTAGAAAAAAAAAAAAAAGCCTACTCACTCTTTATGTCTGGCCCAAAAAACCTTTATTTCTGTTACTCACAGGGTAGCAGGTTCAATTTAAAAAGTGAGAGAAGTACTCACATCAGAATAGAACTACTTTTCCTTTAATTTTTATTTCTAGGAGAGGAAAACTGTAAATCTGGGACTCATACAAGCAGAGGATATTATTGAATCCAAGCTTTCAAACAGCTTTCTTTTCAACATCTTCCTATACACAGATGCCTTACAAATGTCTACAAAGTCCAAACATGTTATTAAATAATAAGAAATGTTATTTCTAATAATTTATATATTGTCTCATACCACAGCACTCTGAAGAGAGAACAGAGGACATTTATTTTATGTAGGTAACACTGTCTTTTGAAGAATCCACAGCTTCCTGTATCCCATTAAAGTAATTTCAAATTTGTAGGACTATAAACATGGCACCTTTCCTTCAGATATGGGTGGAGTTAAAAGCTGCCTGTATGCAATTTGTCTAAAATATACATTATATACCTCTTGATTCTGAACTCTGTACCTGCAGTCTTTACAGAGAGTGTGTTTTTCGTGTGAGATCAGAAACAGTGTTTCATATGAATGCTTCAGGATTTTCTCTCCAGAGCTGAGTTTTCTTGAGTTTTATAAACTCATTTAAGATCAGAAGCTAGACAGAGTCAGCTCTGGCAAAATTTCCTCTGCTCTTTGTTCCTTATTTAGTAAATACAATCTGCAGAGTATGTGGACATTGCTATCTCTTCTGAAATCATTGGCTTTGCTGTACTGAACTGGAAGAGAGATATATGGATCAAAAGAACTCCAGCAAAACAAGAGAGATTGCTTTTGGAAAATAGAAAATAATTTACTCATGAAACTCTGATTTATAATGGCAGCATTAAAACCTGCTGAAGCTTTGTGGAAAACTTTATAAGCCATTTGGTTAAAATAGTATATGTATTTTTCTAAGCTTACAGTGTTGTGTCCCTTGAAAAGATAAGACTGAGAAAACAGAAAGAGCTGTATACAAGCAGGAAATCTGGCTGTTAACTGAGGTGCCTTTTACATAAGACAGGTGGCATGCAAGTTTAGGCCGTCTCTGTACAGCACAGCATAGTTCATAAATTATGAGTATGCTAGCACCTTAGCCCATGTGAATTAATTTGTTTTGCTCATGGAAGCATTTTGCTCTACCATCTTCTGAAGAGAGGAAGCATAGAGAGAGGTGTTGTTCTCTTCTCCTTGGGAACCAAGGACAAGACATATGGGAAAGTCACAAAACTATGCCAGGGGAAAATCAGACTGGACATCAGGGAAAATTCTTTTACTGTGACAGTGTTCAGACACTGGAACAGGCTTCCTAGATAGGTGACTGGTATTCCAGGCCTGTCAGTGTTCAAGAGGCATTTGGACAATATCCTCAATAACTTTCTTTAAATTATGGTTAGCCCTGAAGTGGTGAAGCAGTTGGACTTGTTGATCTTTGTAAGTCCCTTCTAATTAAACTATTCTATTCTATTCTATTCTATTCTATTCTATTCTATTCTATTCT
>JAPSGF010000008.1:7384838-7478952 GCA_035772895.1 Perdix hodgsoniae
CTATTCTATTCTATTCTATTCTATTCTATTCTATTCTATTCTATTCTCTATTCCATTCTCAATCTTATCCTATCCTGTTCCATTCCATTCAGCTCACACAGAGGGTCATGGCATAGACACAAAGCCTATCTGTCTTTTCATGAATCTGACCAGTGGTCCTCAGTGCCTTGAAATTTTTCATCTAGCAGCCCACAGCCTGACAGTTGTTTCTGAATTTTTCTTCCCACTTAACAATTCCACTGTCCATTTGTGTAGCCTTTAGAACAGTGATAAGCAGCTTTTTGTCTGTATCAGGAGGTTATGAACTTGAAACATTTATTTGGTCTTAGCTATATTTGATTTCTAGCCCCGACACTCTTCTACTTATAAGCAGATATAAGCATACTGACACCAAGGTCGCTTCTAAGTGATCTTTTATGGACTTAGAAAGAGTTTGTGACAGCCAGACAAGCTGATAAAAACAGCGTTTTGAAAGATCATATAACTTTACAGTAATCATAATGAGAGCAAGCATATACTTAAATAGGTTGTTTTTACAGTCTTTTGATGGTAATCAGAAAAGTTCTGGAACAGGAGATGTAGCATTAGTCCCAGTGATAAACTTTATATTTTTTGGCAGGGGAGCATATGTTGGTGCATGTCTATATAGATTATTCTTATAACAGCAGTCAGATAAAGCAGAATCAAACAGCTGGTGATTCAGAGTTCTTTTGAGCAACCTGTAGATTGGTCAGCAGTTACAACTGTGAGCTAAATCCATTTCTACTCCTTTAAAACAGATTTAATGAGCTTACTTAAATCAGTCTTCTTAAACTGATGACCTAGAAGACACATGGATCATATTTAAGATACTGGAGTCCTGATCACCCACTTATGAATCAGTCTAATACCAAGGAAAAATATTTAGTCGGGGAATGAGTCATTAAAAATCCCTAAGCATTGACTTCATTCACTTTGAAATATGTATGTGAGAGCCAGAAAGCCCACAGACTGTCTGCATGTTTTAAAAATTGAGTCAGTGATCTCTGATAAGTTCACCATATCATGAAATCACGAAATTTCAGGCTTTTATCTGAGGCCTTCTGAATTGTTTTCTTCCTCCTCCCATCCCCTGCTTATTAATTATAAAACACAACCTAGATATCTGTAAAATTTACTACTAGAAAGTTGGTTTTCATATAAGAGACAAGAAGGATTCAGACACTTAAGTTCTAGGATTTCTAACCTAACCTTACTGAAATCTACTCTTCTTTTTTGGAAGCTGTTAGAGTGAGTTCTGAGGAGGCCATGAAGATGATCAGAGGTATGGAGCACCTTTCCTGTGAAGAAAAGTTGAGGTAGCTGGGCTAATTTAGCTCGGAGAAGAGGAGGCTCTGGGAAGACCTCATTGCAACCTTTCAGCACTTGAAGGGAGCTTACAAGCAGGAAAGGGACCAACTTTTTACACAGCCTGATATTCATAGGACAAGGAGGAATGGCTTTAAACTAAAAGAGGAGAAATCTAGATTAGATGTTAGGAGGAAATTATTTATTCAGAGAGTGGTGAAGCATTGTCACGGGCTGTCCAGAGAAGCTGTAGATGCCCCATGCCTGGAGGTGTTCAAGGCTGGATTGGATGGATCTCTGGGTGGCCTGAGCTGGTGGGTGACACTGCTCGTGGCATGGGGTTGCAACTAGATGATCTTGAATGTGCCCACAATCCTAAGCCACTCTATGATTCTATAATTCTATTATTCAAGAAATCACACTCTTGAAGTCATTGTCTGCCTTGACCCTTGCTGGAATTTTTCCCATCAGTAGGAAATCACATTTATAAAATTTTATACCTTTACTCTCTCCAAATACTAAGAAATTCCAGCAGCAGATATTTTGGGTTTAAGCATCATTTCAAAAGAGCAAATATTTTGTTTTTGAAGAGCATCAAATTGCACCAGTCCCAGAAATGTCTTTAAGGGTTCATGAACAACTGAACACAATGGTAGAAGATCATCTCTGATTAGGATAGGTTTTAATTTAAACTTAGTGCAAAGTCTTTTTTTTGTTATGAATTCCTCTTAAGTGGTAGAACTTACCACTTCAGTGGTTGAACACTGAGTAGCAATGTCTTCTGCTGCTCTCTTCTACTGCATTTATTTAGGATTCTTTGAAAATGCCGTAATACAATTGAGCAACTTAGGACTACGTCTTCTTATAACACTGTGCTAAAATCTAGGAATCTACTGGGATCCTTCCATCTCCTTTGAGAATGTCTGTCTCCATTCTTTAGGTCACCAGATTTTGCATGCAGTTGAAAAAAAAGAACAATGGACACAATCCTGTCTTGAGCCTGCTTCTATCCTAGCTCTAAAAATTTCCATTCTTTTCTATTGTTAGTAATTTCATTTATCTTTTTCATGCAGTATATGTAGGTCCCTCTGAAAATAATGCCTCAAATTTATTTCCGAGGAAACAATAGATATGAAGTGTATAATAACACCATTTAATAGAGCAAATTTTCAATTACAGGAAAATATTTTTCAGTATAGTCACCACTAATTGCTACGTATTTTTACCAGTGAAGAACAAGAGACTGCATTCTGTCTTTTTAAAAATCTGCACCATTGGAGGTGATCCACTTTTTTACAACTAATATAACAATACCATTGCTGAAACATCCACAGCCTCATTGAACTAGCATTAACTGAATGATTTCCATAAACATTCAGCAAACATCAATGAATTCCAGTGTATGATTTTTTTTTTCTGCATGGAGGAATTCAGTGACACACCTTTGCTTCATACACACTTCCATGTCAGATGCCATTGTATCACACTTCTTCTCTGCTGCCATCTGTCACACAGAGACAAGTGTAATGGAATACTGGCAGGAAAGTTCAATTTCTACAGACATACCACCAACATCCGCCTTTGACATCTTGGGTCTACATAATGAAATAGAATGCATTACTTTTGGAGCTGCCCTTGTATTTATATCTGATTTTTCTTGCTTTAATTAGTACGTGTCAAACTTCACGTGAACTTACGGATAGGATCCCTCTTATTTGATTATATATATGTGCAGTTGAAAATGTGAATATACATACATCTGGGCAACTCGTTTAGATTTAGTGTCTATAAGAAGTTGAAGTAGATTGCTCTGTTTTCATTGTCCATTTTAGGAAGAAATGATTCACTCCTTCTAAGGGCATCTCTCCATAGTAGATAACTACATAGCCAGTGTTTAATTTTAGCATCTATCCTATGTAATATGTGCATGGTTGTTTTTCTCTGCCATGGAATACAGTAACATTTTTCCTTTTAATTTTCCTTCCTCTTGGCACTGACAAGAGCTATTTTTTATCTGTTCACAAACATATTTGAGCGTAATATGTCTTGTAAACTGGTGTCTTGTCAATATAAAAGCATTTTGCCTGGTAAATACCACTGTAAAAGAATTACAGACAAAAACCATGTTCTTTCTAGCAGCAAAATACTCAAAACTTTAGGTTCCAATGTAACAAAGCTTACTTGAAGATATCAAAGACCTCAAGTGCTTAAACAAACCTTCATGTCTTAATGTCAGGTTGTTGATAACTAGTATGCTATGTAACAATTTATTTTTTATGTTCAGATATTAAGTTCAAGCATCTTAAATAAGAATATGAAATAATAATTAATGACCTTACTCTAGATTCTACGACTTCTTAAATTTGTTCCACTCATTAAACTACTGAAAATCAGGTCCAGGATAATGTTCTTGATCAGACATGGAATAACTTCTGGAGATCTAGCTGCATGCTTCTGCACCTTATAAAAAAATGTAACAGTTCTACACCTTGACTTGTTTGAAGTCCAGTGCCAAGAGCAGTTTTTCATAGATAATGGGCAGCTTGATTAAAAGACAACCAGTCAGGATTTAAAAGCTTCATTAAGTTTCCTGGCAGTACTCTTGAACAAAATCATAGAATAAGCTATGAATCAAAGCAAGAGTAGTTGTGGGAAACTTATGTGTACTAGTTAATGTATCATGGAGGATAGCTGGAGAGAACAAATAATGTAAGTTGTTCCTTTATGCTGTTTTAGACCTTTGTCATGCAATTTGTATGATTTACTTTGCCATAAGAACAGAATGATGAAAATTACTTAATTTAAAACACAGTGAACTATAATGATAGGAAAGGTATTACAATCATGAGGGGAACCACCATTCTCCAGAATTTACTGGTTTGTTCATAAGCTGATTCGACTGAACACTTCAGAATCACTGCATATGCAATCAACCATCTGTAGCCATGGAAGGTAAATATCTAGGTAGGACTGAGTGGAAAACAGAGCAGCTGACATGTTGTACCATGAAGCTGGCTACTGAGTAAATAAATGGAATACAGTTAACCGGAAGCCTTTCCATTTCCTGCTTATATCAGTTGGTGTGAAAGTGTACAGAAAGCAGAGACAAATAATTTCTGTTCTTGTTATCACTTTGCATTAAATAGTGTTATGACTATTAATTTCTGGTTCTGGAATTTGCCCATGCCTACTTCCATTTTGTGTAAATCCTTAATTTCTCTCCTGGATCTGGAAATTCAGTCTCAAAAACTGGTCTTGACATGCAGTGCTTTTTGTGAAGCACAAACTTTTATAATAGTAATATCAAAATGTTGAAAAAATTAGTCATGAAAATCACACTAAAAGCCCTTCAAGGCCATCTATTGGCTCAAAAGCCTAAATCATTCCTGTCTCATGAATGTACAATTCATATTATTACTTAAATTAGATGCACTGAGGTAGCAAAAGCAATATGCAGTCACACGTTCTCATTCAGAGTATACTTCCATTGACATATGACATGATTTACATATGTAGAGCACATATAAAATATCAAACCAGCAGAGTATGAGCTTCTTATCATCTTAAATTCAATTTATATATGGTGTTTTTCATATAATGATAGAATGGTTTAGGTTATAGGGAACCTTATAGATCATCAAGCTCCAACCTCTTGCTGTGGTTGGAGTTGCAATCTCTGTTTTGCTACAAAAAGATGAATTTTATTTAACATCATACTGGATTTAAATGAAGCCATTCATTAGCATGTCTTTTCTGTCTCTAATAAATATGAAAAACATATTTTGCATACCCAGACCTTTTCAAATTATAAGAGACAACTAACTTATTGTTATGAATGTGACTAATTAATTTTCAGCACTGGAAATTGATTTTTACATATGTTCAGAATAGATCTTTCACACTTCAGACATACATGTTGGCTTCTTATACTGATTGAAACATTTCATGGCCATGTGAATTAGTCCTAAAATTTGTACTTTTTGAAATCAGACTTGCAAAAGTTCTGTTAATTCAGTAATTCTTTCATAACATGTGACTTTTATATTTATCTTCAAAAAATCATAGAATCACAAAATATCCCAATTTGGAAGAGATCCATAAACATAATCAAGTCCATCTCCTAGTCCCACACAGGACCACCCAAAAAATAGACCATATGACCAAGAATGTTGTCTCGACACTTCTTGAACACCAGCAAATTCAGTGCTGTGACCACAGCCCTGGGGAAGGGATCCCCAAATTATCATTTTCACATTTTAGTGTTAACATTTAGTGAATCAAAATGAAGACTGTCCCCCACTCTTGCAATAGTGGTGAACTGATGGATGTCACCATGGAGTGTGAAGGGAGGATGAAGTCATCAGAACTTTTCAATGGGTGATAATCAGTATTTCCAGAATCATTTCAATTCATATCCAGCATATCACCAAATCAGACACCACACAGGATGCAGAACAGATTTACCAGAGAGCGTGGTCAAACATCTCTGAGACTGAGCTGCAGAACAGGTTTCTGAATCAAATAATTTAATTATGGGAAAAAAATATTTTGCACTTACTGCATATCAGAAAGACTGAAGGATGCTTGGGTAAAAGCTTTTCTGAGCATTTTGATATAATGAAGTCTTCCCTTAATAGACATTTTGTTCTAACTTTTGAGTTATATGTTTTACGTTTAAACTGTCAGTGGTGTCATTAGAAACTATAAAAAGTGAATTCTCTGCGGTGATTTGGCCTTCAGCCTGATGGTTTGGCCGAGTGTACGTTCTTTATTCATTGGTAAATGTCAATAAGGCTGTAAGCATCTTAAGCCTTTTCACTGCCTGTCAATTTGGGAACAGATTTTTTAAGGAAAGAGATTCTAGCATGCTGATTTGTAGTGCGATCTCAGACACTCTGAATCAGTGCTGTCACACACAGAAGATCTAAATATAAATGAGACACATCAAAGGAAAGCAATATCTGGAAAATAGAAATACAATTATTACTTTGCAACTTAAATGAGGTAGAAATAGAATTGTCCCAAGTGCTGAACTGGCCTTAAGCAACACTGGAAGATTTCTGTGTGTTCGAGACTGTAGTAAGTTTTCTCAGTTGTCCTACTCAGTGTCACCAAGACAGAATTTAGCTGTTGAAGCTGAGAAGAATGCTCCAGGAACACCCTTAGTGACTTGCTCAATTGTGCTATCCTCTATATCTGCAGGGCCAGTGTTCTGCAAGCTGGCTCTGCAGATATCATCCATATTAGGATTCCTTGTCTCTTCCTCTCTTGAGTGCATGCCAGCATGGGAGGGGATAGCAGTGCTCAGACTTTTCACATCAAACCTCAGCAATTACAGCATTATACAGGGCTTTACCTTGGAATCCAGTTCAGAGAGAGAAAGTAGTAGGAGTCCCAAATCATTGTTTTGGGCCAACCCACACTTTTTGCTGAATGCTTCAAGCTTGCTGTATTTTCCTCCTTATCTCATGTTTCTCTTAAAAAAAAAAAAAGAAAAAAAAGGAAAAACAAACAAACAAACAACAACAACAACAACAAAAAACATGAGTATACCAACATGCTCTTGCAGTGTTATCCTACTTCCAAGGCTTTGGCAAACAGCTCTGGAATGGCATGGCTGTAGCTTTGGGATTACCTTCTGGGAAATAACTGTTTGAGCCCCCTGGGGGCACAGGAACTCTATTACGGCTCAGCATTAATGTTGTTGCAGGAAATGACAAATATATTTCACTCAGTTATGTTTATTATTATATATATATTTATGTTTATTATATATATATATATATATATATATATATATATATATAATGTTTATTATTATATATATTATTATATATGTATATTATTATATATATTATGTTTAGTAGAAATTGATGTGGCTTGAGGAAATGACAAATATATTTGTTTATGTTTAATAGAGACATAACATTTATTGATAGTATGAGGTAGATCAAAGAAATGAGTTTTAGCAGTGCTTGATCATTAACCAATGTGGAGATTAATAATATGATTGACAACTGTTGATAACTATCAACTTGATTACAGATTTGTAGATGATAAGATTTACATAAATGCACCTTGATTGACAACAAAACAAAGTCACATTGAGGTACATAGCTCAGTCTTGCAAGTGATACATTGCCAACTTTTCTCCCCTCCTTCTATGCTATTATCATCCTAATGAAGTATAACTTTACTGCTGCTATGAATCCCATCCCAGTTCATGTCTCACTTCCTTCATCCCAGATCTAAGGATTTGGGGTATGAATCTATCCCGCCTATGAATTTAAATTCATGGCATCATTTCTTCAGTCACTGTACAAGTGTCACAGCCCTAGGCAGTCAGGTCAGCAGAAAGGCGAAGTTTTGGAAGAAATAAAGTTAGTAGTATATTTTTAGTAGGATGTCAGTATTAGATATTTTCTATGCCTGAGAGGTCGTGAATACTACCTTCCTTTTTCTACCTCTGAAAAAGGCAGAAAATTGTTCATTGAAAGGCAGTGAAAATATTGCCTTAATTCAAGGCAGCTCTTGGCAGGTCTGAGACATTGCTATCATATTTATGAATAGTCACCACCCACAGAGATGGCTCAACTAGAAGCAAGGACGTGGCTGGCTGATATTTAAATGAAATTTCTGTTAGCAGCTCAGGTAATAAAAAGGACAAAAAATCAAACATATACACGCACATCACCTATCCACCTACTATCTACTGACTCACAGGTAAAAGTAGAACTGAACTTTGCTACCTAACGGACACAGCAGTGCGAAAATCACCTGATCTGGATGGGAAACTAATTTAATATCACATATGCAAAGCTCACTGATCATGCTATGTTTAATATAAGGTCACATATGTAACAGCTTGCAGTCAGTAGAATCTCACAATATAAAAAATATTTAACCTTTCTCTTTCAACGCTATGAGCAAAGTTATGTATTTGTTTAAATAGATTCTGGACTTAAAATGTAAACCTTAAGGGAGAAATTATTATTATTTTTTTTTCTATAAATCACTGAGTTTATTGTGGATTTTATTTGGATTAACTTTGATTTTTTTTGATGTGTATTGCATTCTAAACTTTTTTATTATTGTTATTATTTTAATGCATTGTTTTTCCAGCCAGCACAGCACTGCAAACTGGAATTGAAAAAATGAAGGCGCTCAAAAAAGACATCAACATCAAAAAAGATAAGAAAGAAACGTGCTTTCTGTCATTGATGGCATCGTGGTCAAATCATAACCTTCTGAGACTACACCTTCACATCAAACTATGAAAGACTGGAATGATGCAGAAAGAGCACCATTCATTTAGACAGAACTGACAAGATGACACAGCTTTATTCATGCATCTAAAAATTTTCAGCTTCTTTAGCTGATAGACTTCAAGATATAGAGTAAAAATAGCATGGGTAACAATCTACATCTTTTACAACAGAAAATATTCACATTTTTACACATCATTCTGGCTTTATTCTGCAAAGAAGACTATGGGACCACAAATATTGCAAAAGAAAACTTCTTATGTATTTTCAAGTAACTTCTTCTCCCTCCTACTAAGTTAGGATGAGGGCACCAACTAACAAAAAAAACAACTTCTCAGTATTAGGCAGCATGGAATACTCCAGCCTAGAGCCTGTGCTTTGCTTCATTGAAGTAAAGGCACTGTAATTCATATCAACCGAAGGAAGGATGTGGCTATGTGGCTTCAATCAGGTCAGGTAGGCTGGGAATCTGGACCACAATGAATTCAAGGTGAAATTTGCTTCTTCCAGAACTAAATACAAAATAAATTTGTTACAAGTGATTTGGGGAATCTTCTATATCTAAAGTAGATGGGGAATGGAAAATAGAAGCAGAGCTTCAGTAAGCTCAATTAGATGCTCAATGAGCTTCCTGAGAAAATGTATCATTAAGGGATAATTTAGTTAAGTTTAGCTCTGCTTCATGCCATTTTCAAACAATGCAGATAATGCAAATTTGTACAAATTACTGTGCCATTGCAAGATTTCACATTACTTTTTTTTTCTTAGCATACTGCCACATACATTACTAGCAATGTCACATCATCCTGAGAACTAAAGCAATAGAAAGTTTACCCCATCATGAATCATCAAATCATAGAATCACAGGGTTGGAAAGGACCTACAAGATCATATAATGCAACCATCCTCCCATTAGCCATTGCTACCACAAGCCAATAGACCATATCTCGTAGCTGAAAATTCTCATAGCTGAAATTCTCACAGCTGAAAATTCACATATGAATGTTTATAAATAAGGCCCAAGGAGTTCACAAATATCAAGTGTCTCTAGTAACTATACAACAGAAACTTGGATGAAATCTATTTAAAATAAAGTTGAAATACATTATATCATACTACATCATACAATAAATGGATTGTGAATGCATTTTTTATTGTTCTTTCTTAAATACGCAAAATGTTTCACTGATAATTGTCGATATACAAAAATTATTTTAAGATAAATAATGCATTAAGAAATTACCACTATCTCATACCTTTCTCCTCATATTCTGTTTATGCTTTAAACACGTCCATATACACACAAAGATACATGCTTTCCTATTACCAGCTATGTGTTACATTTGCTTCTCTTTTGAATATGGTTTAATGAGAATGTGATTTAATGGAAAGTAAAAGACTTCCAGTGATAATGCTACTGACAGAACATCCTGTCTCCCAGACGTTTTTATTGCTGGCAAAGATGAAAATAAATTGTCTCTTGTTGCTCTCTAACATGTATTTATTGATCTGACACACAAACTGTACCGAAAAACTCAACACATAACAAGCAGAAAGTAGAAAGCTTGCTCTGATTCCTATTATGCATCCTCTCTGTCTCTGCAGTCACCTGTACTGATGATCTTTTTAAACTAAATTATGAATTATTTTACATGAGAAACACAAACCCATTCTTTGTAATTAACAGAATTCCTTTATAAATATTTAATCTGGTCTGAAGTAGAAAGACATTAAATAGTTGGAGATAGTAATGCATTTGTGTGGTTTATTAGATTGCTGTGTGTGTGTCTAGAAGAAAATTGTCAGAGCTGGAAAAAGTATTTTGAAGCCAAAGGCAAATATCCCTTTTGTTTAAAGTGAAATTATCTCTGAGTTTAATATGAAGAAGATCAGTGGTATCCTGGCTTGTATCAGGAATAGTGTTGTCAGAAGGAGCAGGAAGGTGATCATTTCCTTGTAGTTGGCCCTGGTGCGGCTGCACCTTGAGTACAGTAGTCAGTTTTTGCATTTCAAAAAGATACTGAGGCCCTGGAGCATGTCCAGAGAAGGACAATGAAGTTGTGAAGGATTTGGAGCACAGCTCTTACAGGGAGCAGCTGAGGGAACTGGGATTATTCATTCTCAAGAAGAGGAGGCTCAGGGTAGACCTTATTGCCCTCAACAATTACATGAAAGGACACTGTGGCAACGTGGAGTTTGGCCTCTTCTCCCACATAAAACGCAATAGGACCAGCAGTAATGGCCTTGAGTTGCACTAAGGGAGGTTCAGTTTGGATATTACAAAAAAATGTCTTCTCAGAAAAAGTGATGAGGCACTGGATGAGGCTGTCTAGGAAAGTGGTTTAGTCACTGCCCTGTCCGTGGAGGCATTCAAGAATAGTACAGATATGGCACTGGGGGACATAGTTTAGTGGGCATGGTGAGAAAAAAAAAGTCGCATCACAGTAAAAATACCAGAGTCACAGTCACTGTGATTCTCACAGTTGGCTAATCATTATGACAAAAAATAAAATAAAAACAAAATATTGAAGCCATTTAGCTCTGAAGAAAGAGAATCTGTAGATCCCTTTTTCCAGTCCAGACAAGTTCACTGGTTAAATCCAATGTCTTAACCAATCATCTTTCTAGACAAGAATTTTCAATATTTAAGGTAAAATTTACATTATTAATTCAATCTTTAAATTCCTAGTTGAACACAGATTATGTTGACAGGAATTACGTTTTCACAGATCATATCAGATTTGGAGACTCTCAGTAACTGAGAAATTACTGGATGTCTCTAAAAAAAAAAAAAGTGCAGAGAAGTAACAGTGTGTTTTGCTTCTACAGTGTTTGAGGTATTCATGTGTTCTATAAGCCCAGAGACATGATAGAAGAGAACACATTGATCTCAGGCAGATTTCAATGAGACAGCTCTGTCACCTTTAGAGAAATATTTCCGATACGTTCCAAAAGAAGAGGTGAACCAGGGTGGATTTACTGAAAGTCCTTCATTACTCATCACTGGCCTCCCAGTGCTTCTGTTCCTTCCTGTCTTGTCAAGCATCTGCTACTAGGATAAGCTCCAAAGCTCTATCAAATCACTTTTTTTTTTTTTTTCATTACAATTTAAAAGAAAAGACAGCATGAATTCTTCCAGGATTTTACTTTACTATATACTTGGTCTTTATCCACCACTGTGAACTTTTAGTGTCTACATATATAACCATCAGTGTGCAGACTGCATTCAGTGTGACCATGGTTCCATAGGCATGGCTTTGGAATATGGAATCTAATTATATGTTATGTACTCTGACACTTTCATTTAAGTGAGGAAGACTAGACGTTTTTGGAACAGATCTAAGATTTTTTTTTTCTTATAATATTTGGCATACAAATATTCATAAATTCATCTTAAAAAAAAAAAAAATATCATAGAATCATAGATTGGCTTGGCTTGGAAGGGACCTCAAGGATCATCAAGTTTTGTTATGACAGTTGAAGACATCCATGTGATTCAGACAGCTATTTAATGAGATAACAGGTGAGAAAATGTTTTCCATGTCTCTTCCACATAACACAGAGCTTACTGACTTGAATTATTTGGAATGTGCCCTGCATCTCCAATTTCATCAGCTGTCTGATGTCTGACCCATAAAATTGCTGGGACAAAATAAGCAAAGTGATTTTACAAACACTACCCCTCTATTTTGAACACCAAGAGAACAGACTTTTAAAGTACTCAATTCTTAACAAAACAATTTTGACCAAAGTCAGATGAAGATTATTACATATGCAATAATGTATGTGGAGCCAGAACCTGCAGCCTTCAGCAATATCTGATTTGAATCATTGTTTGGGATTTAGACACCACAGAAATCACATAAATCCATTTTAGGTACTGTCATGAAAATGTTGAGCATAGTCTCTAGATTCTTAAAATTATATTGCCTATAAATAGCAGTGTGCTTGGGCTTCCTTAATCTGGCTAAAATGGAAATGAATGTAATATGTTGTAAATAGTGTTATACAGTGGGATCTGAATCTCGCTTTGACACAAACTTTGATTTAAAACATCTTAGTAAAAAATGGATGTTTAAACAAACACAGCCCAGTGTGAGAAAAAACATCTGCAAATATCCTGTAGAAGTAAGATCAGTATATATAAGATCTGCGTAATACTTTACACAAATACTTTTTTGAAATGTAATTGTAGTGAATGATTCATGAACATTTGTATTTCATGATTTACAAATTGGCTGTTGTTAAACTCTATACATTGGCCTTTACAGCATCTCCTCTATCTTCTAACTCTAAGGTACAGTCCAGTGTTTATTTGGTATATTATGGAATATAACATATGATTAAACATTTAAACATAAACTATCCCATGAAAGATAATCTTTTCAGACTGTATTGGGTCACTTTGCTTCTATGGATTGTGATTTAGGCATATGAAGGATGTGAAATAATATGTAGGAATGCGCTAGGATTACAAAGAAATAATCCTTGTAATATAGTGTCTCCTGGAAGATTCCGCAGAGATTCAGAAATTACTTGGAAGCAGTTATCTTCATTTTTT
This sequence comes from Perdix hodgsoniae, assembly GCA_035772895.1. Taxonomy (NCBI): domain Eukaryota; kingdom Metazoa; phylum Chordata; class Aves; order Galliformes; family Phasianidae; genus Perdix; species Perdix hodgsoniae. Next base: position 7,397,991 of record JAPSGF010000008.1, read on the forward strand.
ATTTTTTATTTTTTATTTTTTTCCCTTAGAGAACAGGAGAGAGAATTTTCGTATCTCACCTGTTATTATAAATAACCTGTCTTTCCAGGACAGTATATTGAAAAAAGTGAAGTTACCCTTTTCAAAAGTATTCTTTGGTCTAACCTTCTTCCCTCTGAACTCTGAATTTCATTATTTAATCTGTGTTTTTGTTTCAAAGTGATATTAGCATCCTTTAAAGGTTAGTAGCATCCCAGCTTTGTGGTGACACTGCACTCATCACCTCTGTGATCACATCAGAATGTGCCACGGCTGTTTATGATTTACATGTTCTGGAAATGGAGAGATTATGAGCATAACTTTGCAAAACTCGGAGACAGTGCAAGTTCCACTTATGGTGGCAGACCTAAAATGGGTCTCACAACTGTTCTGAAAGACATTAAAAAGGTAAATTGGAAGTATAATTTTTAATGTTTATTTGTATTCCATATTGTCAAGGCTGAGGTTTAAAAAAAAAAAAGAAATCTCACTTATCCGATGCACTCCAGAAAGATTTAAGGAGGTGAGAGCAAGGAGAGATTTTAGTTATGGATGATCTCCCTCATCTCATAAAAATATAATAGGCATAATATTTATTTGGATTTTATAGAATGAAGAATAATGTATTTAAAGTTGAAAATCTGAAAGCCTTTTAATTTAAATTATTTATGGTATGTATATATTTAAATCTGTTGGAGTGCTGATTACGAAAATAAAAATCTGATTTTAACTCTGAACATCCTTCTACTATTGCACTTTTCTGGATACAAATACTTCAAGAGATGTTTGAACCAGTTGAATCAAATACATCACTGCCAGCAAATGCAATAAACAGTAAATGACTATTCTACATTACAGATTGGAACATATGTGACTATTTTGAACCTCAGAATTTAACATCAATTTTATATAAATTTATATAAAATTGATTCTTTTGACATTGAAAATTCCTGGGAAAAAAAATCCTGGAAAATAGTTAATTACTTCTCTCATATTAAATCTCTGAAATGCACAGGGAAAAACACACAAACAAACAAACAAAATCCACTACTTATAGAGAATTTTGCCAACGTATCACATAAATATTCCCTTGTCTGCAAATTTCTAAATGAGTCATAAACTTGTCTTACTCTGTCCTTCTCAAGTCAAAGTGGGAAAATATGCAGCATATGCCCATTCAAATGACTTGATGTTTATGCACTATGTCATATGTTCTAATGGACAACTATAAATAAATTGATTTTTGAAAGTAATCTAAATGAAGCTAAGAGCTAAATCCAAAAAAGGAGTTATGCGCCTTAAGTAAGACTTGGCAGAATTTGGGCCCCCAGTAATCCTGAGAACCACTGAGCAGCATCTAGTTAACCCTAAATACTCTTAAGAGTTATACTATTGTCTATTTTTGAAAATTACTTTTCACCAGACACCAAAGCCTGCTTCTCTGTGTGCCCAAAGTTGCCCAGATTTTACTTTATATCTGTGCTATTATGCACTGAACTCGTCGTGCTTGCTCAGTGGTTCCTGCATCATAAGATGTCTCTGAATCCTGCAAGCTAAGAAAGAAACTTAAGGTTCCCTTCCAGAGAAAGAACCTGAGTCATAGAATCATAAAATCATAGAATTATATCATCTAACTTGAATCTCCATTCTTTGTTTAAAACCATTCTCTTGTCTCATCACCATCTTCTCACGTAAAAAGTGAGTTTATCTCCTGTTTATAAGCTCCCTTCAAATACTGGAAGGCCTCAGTGAGTTCTCCCCAGAGCCTTGTCTTTGCCAGTCTAGAAAACCCCATCTCCCTCAGCCTGTCCTTGTAATGAACATGTTCCAGCCCTCTGATTATGTTTGTGGACCTCCTCTGGATTAGCTCCAACAGCTCCGCATCCTTCCTGTACTGGGGGTCCCAGACTTGCCTGCTCTCAAGGAGTTCTTCTGGCAGACTGTACTTACATCTGGGATTGCCCCGACCCAAGTATAGCACCTTGCACTTGGTCTTGTTGAACTTCATTTGGTTCACAAGTCTACTTCTCAAGTCTGTACAGGTGCCTCTGGATGACGTCCCTTCCTTCAATCAACTGCACCTCTCAGCATAGCGTCATCAGCAAAAAGGCCTCACCCACAGACTACCCTTGATCAGGTGGCCTGTAGTAGTCCCCAACCATCAGGTATCCTTTAATGGTCTAGGAGTCATTGACTAATGTTTCCTCAACTTCACTTCTCTGTCCCAATTCATGTTTTTTTTAAAGTAATATCATAATTTCAGAGGAAAGTGAAGCGAGTGTTCTTGCCAAGGTAGCCAAGTGAAGGGATCAGCTAGTGGGAAGAAAGTTGGATTTAAAACATCTTGGAAAGCAGAAGTAACCAATACTGTCCTTTCCATCTTTTATTAGTTGTATAATACCCAAGCTACTGTGGAAAAGATAGCTGTCACATCTCAGATCGGGTTTTGAAAAAGTGACACACTTGCAAAGGAAGAGAGTAGTCTTTAATCTCCACAGGAAAAGTTCAAGGGTGAGTACCAATGCAAATTATATGTTTCCTCACACTCTTGATTACCATCCCTTGGTCAAGAAAGTTGGGTGTCCCCCTCTCCTTATTCTAAGGCAGACAGATTCCATGCAGTACTAGGATCCTACTTTGTTGATTAGGAGCCTTCATTACTTGTTATTGGAAGCATTACCATTTTGGTTTTGAACTTCCCTTTTATCCAGTGTCTTACTTTAATGATTTATTCATGACTTTATGTTGGTTAATCTGATCTGGTCTGCTTTTAACAGAACTTGTAAAAGCAGCGTGGTGCTACTTGTTAACCATTCTTCTCAATGGCAATTTTTTCTTCCTTAGTCGTGCTGACATGTCAAATAATACTTTGATTCCGCTTGTTTTTATTCATAAAATAAACCCAAGAAGTTCAATGTGCTTTTTTGAAGACTTTTATTCAGGCTCCAAATTCTTTCAGTGCCTAATGGTCTTCAGAGATAGTGATCGATGCATAGAGGATGGCTGTATAATGTCCTAAGGAAATAAACACCGACACAATCAATTTGATTTCAGAGTGCCTCTCTCCATTCTTGTCTTCAGAAGTGCTGCTCTAATTACAGATCCATCCAACTTCAATATCAGTTTTCACAGGGCTAATTCAATCATACACAACTGATACAGGCCAAACTAGCCCCTCTCTGCATGTCCGATCTTTATTATGTAGAACAGCACATTAAATATTTCATCTAATCTGGCAACAGAGAGCAGCAAAATGCAAAATGAAAATGCAAACTGAAAAAAAAAAAAAAAAAAGCCAGCAGAAACACTGCGGGATATGAGGAGCTAAAAGGTAAGAATCAAGGTAAGAATCGTACTACCTGCATTTGGACAAGCCTACTTGAATCATAATTGAAACTTCCAACACAGAAAAAGGATTTGTGTCTAACATGCTTTAAACCTTTAATTTACAATGAAATGACTTTTATTCTCATTTTGTCTCTCCACTGACTTCCCAGGGAATTCATGAAATTTAGAAAGACTGTTACTTCACTGTATGTAAAGTGAATCAGCACTGATCTATATGAGAGAAATGCCAAGTTTCTAGTCTAGGCATCCCACACACACGAATACTGAATTACTTAACATGATAAATAAACCATGAAATATTTGGAAAAAAAAACGCCAAAACTTTATCTACTCATAAATATATCTTTGTGCACATTCAGTTTAAAAGCTGTCTTCAAACTGTGTGGAAGCAACATTAGATTAGATTATTAGATGATGCAAATAGGAGCTTTCTCCTCTGAAGTGCACAAAATTGATAACTTCCATTACCTTTTATCCTTTCTTCCACTGCCACTTTGTAGAAAGATCACAATAAATCAGTTCCAAAAGCATTTTTAAGGCAGTTTAACCATTTCTTAAGAATTCAGCCTAGCAGGAAGCTGGATGGCGAAGGACATTTCAGAAAGCACTACAGATACAAAAGTGATAATAGATAATGGCAGATGAATATGAAAAATATGATTCCAATATTTTAATTATCTCTATCTAAAATACAAGTGTCCTTTCTTGGTGTTGTTCTTGTACACTGTGAGACAATGAATGCATGAACTTCTGAGTGCCTGTAAGGCTCAACTGCAAATTTAAACAATATTAAATAAAACCTGTACAGAATGTCTCATAATATTATAAATATATATGTATGTATATGACTGTGGCATGCAAACTTATTCAAAAAAGTAAACCTTTCTGAAAAGCCGTCATTACGTGCTCTTTCCAAAGAAACTGACTAATTCAGAGTGCTAGTTCATAAAACACAATGCAGATCTCTTGTCTGAGAAAATTAAAATATAGCCAGATAAAAGAAAATGAGTTTATTAGGCAGCTTCCCATTAAGTCACAGTTAATCGCACTTTGGAATTGCTGAGTCAAATGTTGTATGTCTATATTAGGTCTTCCTGAGGTTAATTTTTCAAAGACATCCATGCAACTCAGCAATTAAATACATCCATCTCTCCACAGTTGTGTTATAACACAAAAAAAAAACATTTTGGTTGTAGTTTAAGGAGATCAACCGGTTGCAATTGGAACTATCTGTATGCATATACATATACATGCATATACATGTACATGCATATCAGCTAGGGAATTAAAGATGTATGTGATGGGAGTTATTAGAAGACTGACAGGTAGGCCAATTCTAAACTTCAAAAAAGATTTGCAAGACAGAAATTCATAAACATTACATTCTGTGCTTATAGTTCTTACTGATTTCCAGACATTATTATCATGTAGTAAATGCAATCATCCCTTATTATTCAAATCTCAGAACTCTGTGGAGCCAATCCTACACTGCTAGCAATTATGGCTAAAGTCTACGACGGCCTTAGCTGCTTAGATCAAGGTGACTGACTTCAAGAACTTATCAATAGAAGAAGCCAGAAATAAAGTAGGTAAGTTCAAAAACTGTAATTGTCAGGTGCCTTTTCACAATGTGTCCATATTTTCAAGATTTTTTTCCATATCCCCAGTTTGAATTGTACATCTTGGTAAGAAATTCAGAAACACCTTGTGTTGTGGCCTCCTTCTCACAGCAACCTCCTACAAGAATTTGGTAATAAATGGGAGAAATTTATTCTCAGAAATAGTAGTGGGGCCGCCCAGGGAGGTGGTGGAATCACCATCCATTGAGTTGATTGAGTCATCATCCATGGAGGTCTCATTCAAGAAACATGAAGATGTGGCACTGTTGTTGGTGTGGCTCATCTTGTCTTTTAGAAGCATTTAGAAAATTAGTGTATCTATCCAGCCTGTAAAAGGGAACTTAGCTAACTAATTAGTTAACCAACCAGATCTGAGAATGGGAGAGGTAGGGTCAAGAACTCATGACCACTGCAGACCTCTCTCCAATGAGGAAGGCATAGTGTACCCAAGTGTTTATAAGGGATGTGCCTTGGGATGCACATTAAGAAGGAAGTATCTCCTGGGCATAGAATCACAGAAACATAGAATCATAGAAGCATAGAATGGCCTGGCCTGAAAAGGACCACAATGATCATCTAGTTTCAACCCCCTGCTATGTGCAGGGTCGCCAACCACCAGACCAGGCTGCCCAGAGCCACATCCAGCCTGGCCTTGAATGCCTCCAGGGATGGGGCATCCACAACCTCATTGGGCAACCTGTTCCAGTGCCCTTTTCACCCTCTGGGTGAAAAACTTCCTCCTAATATCTAACCTAAACCTCCCCTGTCTCAGTTTAATACCATTCCTCTTTGTCCTATCATATCCACCCTTGTAAACAGCCGTTCCCCCTCCAGTTTATACACTCCCTTCAAATATTGGAAGGCCACAGTGAAGTCTCCCTGGAGCCTTCTCTTCTCCAAGCTAAACAATCCCAGTTCCCTCAACCTTTCCTCATAGGAGAGGTGCTCCAGCCCTCTGATCATCTTAGTGCCCTCCTCTGGACCCGCTCCAAGAGCTCCACATCCTTCCTGCACTGGGGGTCCCAGGCCTGGATGCAGTACTGCAGATGGGGCCTCACAAGAGCCGAATAGAGGGGGACAATCACCTCCCTCTCCCTGCTGGCCACCCCTTTTTTAATGCAGCTCAGAACACAGTTGGCGTTCTGGGCTGCAAGCGCACACTGCTGGCTCATGTCCAGCTTCTTGTCCACCAGGAATCTGACTATTAACTAAAGCTTGTTTCTCCATACCACACTGGTCTTAAAGAGTTTTATTTGTGCCAGGGTTTGTCCCACAAGAGCACTTGGGGACATGGTTAGTGGGCATGGTGTTGATGGGCTGATGACTGGACTAGATGATCTTAATGGTCTTTTCCAACTGTAATGATTCTGTGATTCTAACATTCTGGAACTGGAGCATTGCAAGATAAGCAAAATACACAGTTAGTATATATCCTGTTAACTAGCATGGCAATACTATCCTTATTGCTTTCCTAGTTATATTAGTGTGCTTGTTCAAAACAAGGTTAGATTCAAAACTAGCTACTATTAAAGTCTGCATAGTGATTGTATAAATTATGGGTGCATCAGGCATCTGTTTTAGCTGCACAATTACTGCAAAGACAGTTTACTTATCCTTACTGTGTTTTATGCTCTGCTCTGCTGTTTCAGGCACTTTCTACCAAAAAGGCTACTTAGCAGGAAGAATGTACTATGACTAACATGGTTCTCAATACCTAGGCAATTACTCTAGAGTGTAGGCTTATTTTTTGGAACATATGACTGCAGTAATGCCATTTTTTTTTTTTTTTTTTTTTTGGTGGTGGTGGTGGTGGTAGGAGGAAGGATTATTCTCTCATCATCACTCATTTCCTGACAACTTTAATGCTGTATGGGTAAGACTGTTTATGGGGAAAAAAAAAAAAAAGAGAGAGAAGATAGAACAGAGATTTTTTTTTTTTCTTCAAATTGAGCTATTAAATATACAAGTATCCATTAATATAATTTTGAATATTTTTTCATCTGCAGTCATCTGGGATATAGAGTGAGGGCTTTGTGTACTGTTAAAGTCTTACATTATCTACTGGTCTAATCAGAACTGAGATGTAGGTGGGCAAATAAGTTCTGAGGCACAAAAAGAACATGCATCAATAAAAGGCACCATTAAGGTATGATAAATTAATGGCAATGTACAGATACTGCTGAATTATTCTCCCGTTTCAGTCTTACCTGTCTGCTGGGGAATCTCTTCTACATTGAAGGTCTGGAAATTATGCTTATGTAAAAAATAGATTTCATTATGAATATTTGCAGGTGGGTTGAATAGATCTTCAAGGTCAACTGAAGGAATCCTGAAGGAAGATGCACTATATACAGATGTTATGTATATCTTTATAACTGTCATTAATCAGAAAGCTTCCCTACAGAAATAATCTAGAATCTCCTTTAGCATATAAAGAAGAATCTTCATTTATGTCTGTGAGATATCATTGGGTAACTGTGCCTTCATAAACCCATCCTGATGACATTTAATCAAAGACTGCATTCTGCATCTTTAGTTGCAGCATACAGTGCAAATACAATTCATGATTTCAACACTTACTTGCAGTGTGAGGGTTACGCATCATGATGTCTGAACAGCCTTTTTTTTTAAAAATTAAGTACATCATTTTAGTTTGTTTTATAATTGACTTATGTGGTTTAGAAAACACATTACACTATAACCAGGACTCAGCAGGTAGATGAAAAGAAAAGCTAAATAATAAGAATTATACAGCTCAAAATCTTCTTTTCTTATTCCAATGAGGGTGGGCTGGAAAATTTTTTAAAATGAATATAAATAAACCACTTCTTTAAAATCACTTTCAGACACCTAAATGGAAGACTTCGTAAGAAAACCTTGTCAAATAAGGAAGTACAGACAAAAAAGAAATGTTTAAAGGTTTTACATACAACCTTCATACATACTTAAAATAGTCTACAGTACATAATAGAGAGGAAAATATAATGCAGCCAATGTAATAAATGTTTTAACATAAATTCTGCATCATAATTCAGAGCACAGAATAATGAATTTGTCAGAGCATTAAAACCCCAAGTTCCCTATCTAGAGGCAAAGAATAAAATGAATTTTGAGAATCAGTGCTGTCAAATTGAAGGGTTTTTGTGTGTGTGTGTGTGTGTGTGCATGCGTAAGATATTTAACAATAAATGATAAAGTGAAATCTGCTCTAAAACTGATATAAATTTAATTTACTATTCACAAAGACTAGAACAAGATTGTTTTTTTTTTAATTTTATTTTTAAACAGATTCTCTTCGTGTCCTGATTTATAAAAATATCATTTACAAAGTCAGGCTGGAAGAAATGCTTAATTAGGGTTTAAGCATTACATTTAAAGATTTCATAAAAGCATTTTCCTAAACATTAATGTATTGGAAATTTTTTAAAATACTAAGTAAAAATTCAAGCAAGAAACCATTCTGTTTTTTTGAAAATACAGTTATTTTTTGTCAACTTTAAGAATTACTTATTTTTGATGCCTCTTGGAAATTTTTATGCTCACATCGCAATATTTGCCATGTTCCTTGTTATATCAAGTAAGCAAACAGCTCAGATCCTTCATCAGAAGTGGACAGGAGTAAAAAGTCATTGATATCAGATGCCGATTATACCAACTTTTAAAGGGCTTAAAAGAATAGGCCACAGCCAGAGAAATGAGGTCTCTAACTGAAACCAGAGACTTAAACAATTCAGTTTGTATTCAAAGGATAGACTCCTTGATGCTCCAGACAGATAAGAATAGGCATCTTTGTGCAGATATCTTAGGTAGGTGCAACAGAGCAATCAAGGAGAACAAGAAGTACCAAAGAGCAATCTGTAAGACAAGGAGGTTCTAGAATCAGTACCACTTATATGCAAACTGAAAGACCCCTACCAAGAATCTCTTGATTGACAGATGCAGGTGCAATATTGGATTTAATACACATTGATAGGTAGGAACTTTGTGGAAACTGTATGAATGTTCATATGTTAAGGGTATATACTGAGGGTAATTTAGCTCTGGGGTGTGCATGCTTTATGAAAAAAACGCCACGCATTCAGCACTGTAATAAACCATTGTTGGCTTTCTAAACTATAATTTGATTTGGAGAGTTTACTTGGTTACAGTTTTCAGTAGCATTACTGCCATAAGAAGTGATTTGGGTAGCTCATGTTGCTGGTCTGTGTCTTGGTTTCCCCCTCACTTGTTTCTTATCTCCACTTCATAAAATCTGCAGCACAAGGATTGTATGCTGACAGTATGCCTCTGTGAGATCCACATGCATTTGAGTACATCCTGGGAGCTAAGAAGCCTTATTTGAGACAGAGTATTTTTTTAAAAGGCAGTTTCTGTCACTTCAAGTTATTTTTATTACCTCACCCATCTTTTTCTTAATCCCAATAGTGACTGATGCCTAGGAGAAAGAGGGGAGATTGAAGGCATGACAGAGGCAGCTCTTAATAATACAACTCTATTAAAAAAAGTAAAGCTGTTTTGAATTTGTAAAGTGATTTTTTTTTAATTGCTTGTCACTACTGTTGAAACATCCAGAGCATAGAGTTGTAAGGGAGCCTGAAAGCTGGTTGGATGCTCAGATCAGTTCATGATAAAGTCAGTTATGAAAACCAATTAAAATGCCTCACAGCTATGAAATTGCAAGGTATTTGAAGGAGAAAAAGCTTCTATAGACAAAGATTTCAGGTAAGGTGCCTTCTGGCAAGATTATCTATTTCTTGCTGCTGTGAAACCAATGGAAATGAATTAATGGCATAGTTGTCGTACAGACAGTCTGCTTTTCACCGCAGTGGACAGGAGAGAATTATCAGTTCTCACTAATCAGCCAAGCCACAACTGCAAGACAAAACAACTAGACGTGCAACTAAATCGAGATAATAATTCAGGAAGAGATCGTGGGGGAATTTTCTCAGGCTTTCAGATCTATCATTCACAGCTCATGAAGGTATTGTCTCCGGCTGTTCTGTGGAAGAGGGAAGTACTTCATACCAAAAGGAGGGTAGAGAGCTCCACAATGTAAAGAAAGAATGCTTGAAAAAAAAAAAAATAAATAAAAATTCTCTCAGGAAAAAAAAAAATCTTCATTTTCCCTTTGCCTTCTTTCTTTTTTATTTTTATTAATTTTTTTTTATTATTATTTTGCTCCCTTTCTTTCTTTAATGGAGCAGGATTTCCTATTGATTTGCCTTCTTTGTAAGGCTTATTTCTGTCTAAAACAATGCCATGGGCATTTCCAAGGGCATGGAAAGTTTATTTATAAATGCTATTAAATACAAATGAAAAAATTAAACATTAGAAAATTGTTATAGCTGTTCTAATCTACCTTGCCTCATGGAATGATCAGACAGACTATCCTTGTCCCTTCTTCAATTATTTGAACTGTTAGTTTAAAACACAAGCAGACAAATGAAAAGTTGTTTAGCACATCTGACAGCTTATGAGACTGCAATAAATGCTTTGTTTTCAGAGATATGGGGAAAAACTATGAGTGTTGCCATCTTATACCAAGGCATTATTTATGCATGTGTTTTAGTTCTGTGGATAGCAACAAGATGCAAATCTGCATGCAAAAAAAATATTTCAGTGTGTCTCAATACGTAAATGAGGTCTTCCAGTGTGTTTCAGAAGCTGCTTGGGAATGGCCACCATTTATGTATGGTGCAGCCTGAGCACAAGAGAAAAGGCTGAATCTTACTTGTACTGCCCTGCTCACACGCTTTGACTCCAGCTCAAAAGACTCCCCTGGAAGACCTAAAGAGATAAATCAACCTTTGGGTTTTGAGCCATTTCAATAGAGTTACACAGTAATTTAATGCCATATTAAATAGAATGTATTCTTCCTAGGGCTAATGTCTTCTCAGTAGTTCCAAGTAAACAAAAATAGTGCATATTTTCACATGTGATTATCATCTTGCCTTCTCTAAAAATTACATCTAATACTATTTATTGATATGGATCTGGACCTAGAAAGCTGTTCAGACTTCTAGGAAAGATTAAGGTATCTGCCTTATTGTATCTCATACTTTCCACTTCTTTTCTACAAGAGGTTAGCAGGTGTGGATTGTCAGATCTGAGCCCCCCAGCCCATGATTCATACGGAGAAATTATGGGTCTTTAAGGCTCTGTTGGACTTAGCTCCTAATTGCTGGAATTTCAGCAAATTTGGATTTGAGAAGTCATAATCTGTGCAGTTTTCTGAGTAGGACAACACAGCTTTGATTTCACTTCCATCAGGATTTGTCCGGTTTCACAGTGTTTGAAGGGCTGAAGGAAAAGGATAAACGGGTATGGTGACAAATGCAAATTCAGCACTCAGCTGCCCTCATTCTTTCACAGTTCTTTGACTGTGAGCTCATTTAGTCATGGAATAGAAGACTTTGGCCACTTTATGCTGTTCCTTAATTTGTAAAGTGGCATGTGTAGTATGAAAACTATTGTTACAATTTGTCCTTAACATCATTCCAGGCACTAGAAAGTAGGAATGACAAAACGTAATTCACGCCAATACAATAGCACGAAATCAGAATCTTCCCCAAAAGTCTATTCTTTACACTTAGAAAATTGTTTTCTTTCCTTTTCTTTTATAGAGAAAACCTTCAAGCACATACCATAAAACTGAAGATACAATAATTCTGTCTCCCAGGCTGTTGTTCACTTCCTCTCTGAAACAGTCTTCCACACAGGGATCTCATCCTTTACTATCTTCCCAGCATTTAGTATGTTTTGGGGAGGTATTAAATACTAAAAGAACTCTTAGCCCTGAGCTTTGCAGGGGTACCACAGACCAAATAGAGTACAGAGAATCTACCACAGCGTGTCTCACAATGTCTCAAGTGCCTGGAGCTGATTGGAGGTGCAAGGCTATTTGTGCAAATCCTGACAAAAGAAGAGGAAGATGTGTGATCTGACTTTGTGATTCCCATTTGTCAAGTCAGAGATGAGACTGCAGAGGGGCTTGAGAGAGCAGAGGAATACACTGTCAACACCTCAGTATGTGTAGTTTGAAATAACTAGACACCACAAGCCATGGTAGGTACATCTGTTGAAGGCAAGGTATTCTAAATGCTCCTGAATGATGAAAATGGTTAAATCTCAGGAGAAGAGTAATGTATAGTACTCTTTTTAATGCCCTTATTAAAGTTCTTAATGTTTGTGAACAAAGTTGTTCTTTCTTCAGTTGCTTCCCATCAGCCTTGTCTTTAAGCATTGACAGTTTGGATGTGATCTGTTTTATTTAGAATGTATAGGGTAGTGAGTATATAGGACTCCTTGCATAACTTTCTTTTTAGCACTGCTAACACTTCAACCACATTTCACCACTGTACCTACCTATGTACTTATTCAGTCTTACAGAAATGAGATGATCTAGGAAACTATGCAACACAGGATTTTCTAATCTAAAGAAAAAGGCTTCAGTCAATTTTTTTTTTTTTCATATTTACTTCTGCATATATTGAGAGTAAATTCCCTGAACCAAATAGGAAAATCCTGGTGTAAATTGGAAGAGAAACATATTTTTTTAGTTCTTGTAAATATTCCCTTAAGCAAATACTTTTAAAGTGCAGATCTGATTGAATTCTAAAATGTTTTCACCATGGAACAAACAGGAGTTGAAAGAGGATTTTTAACCTTTTTTTTCTGTAATGTTCAAAATTACCCTGTGGTAACTAGCTCTTTAACACCCCCTCCCCCAAAACAAAACAAAGAAAACTAAAATCTCCTTCTTCCCCAGAGCCTTAGGGGTTCAAATTAAGTCAATCAAAATCAAGACCTTTTGTGGGTTGAGAGGAAACGCTGTTTTCCTCTGAAATGTATGACCTCAAATAGGTTCTTTTCTTTCTAATCTCATGCTTTGCATGCTGTGAAGAATGAAATGCATTTAAGCCCTTGACTCAGCCTCCCTTTATGACTATATGAAAGAACTGGTGAAAATTGCAGGTGAAATTTTATAAGAAAGAATAAAGCAAAACGTGGTCTTATGCAAGTTCACCTACTCCTAGGGCTCTTTACATGAGTACACACAGCATGGGAGATTACCTACACTGATAAAATTCAAATGTTAGAAATCAATTAAGCTCTGGAAGAATATGGGAAGACAGACACATTTTAACTGCTTTGGGAGAAGATCTTCCTCTAGAACTACCTCTTCAGGGCCCATAGCCTTTACTCCAGAGCCACTGCACCATTTTCCCCTGCCCATGATCTGTGGGAAGCTGTATCTCTTTTCTGCTCTGTTCAGCATAGCAGATTTTGGTGTGTGTCTAGTGACTACTTGATTGCTTCTCAGGGAACTTCTCTGCTGGACAACTTTTACCCATCTACCTGTGGTAGATAAAAATCTTTCAGGTCTCTCTGACATATACAATGATTTTAAATTACTTGTGCTCTTCAGAACAGATGTCTATGTCTATACTGGTAAAAGAAATGTGTTCATGACCACAGCCTGGAAGAATGCAGTTCATAAAGCACCTCAAGAAATATTTTTCTTCTCTAAAACAGGGTGAAGACACAAATACTTCTTATCACTAGCATTGCTTTCTCCAGGGTAAACTACTGAAACATTCCTGGAAATGGCTGAAAGACATTTAAAGTATCATTCTAATAATCTTAATATATAGACTACTATTTCTAGCACCCAGTTTCTGTACCCCTTAAAGTTAATCCTTCAACCGCCACTGCCTACCCCCCCAGTGCTCTCAATATCATTCTTATTTTTTTATCATCTTTCTTGTCACTTCACACTGTTAGGACATACGCAGCTCCACAGCTCTTATTTTATTCCCACAGATGTATGATTCTTTTTTTCCCCTGTTTTTATATCTTATTTCTCCTCAGACTAGAAAGAAGTTGTTCCGTTTTCAACTTCTTAATACTTGTCTTTAACACTGCTGGCCATACTCTCATCATAGTGCTTTGCGAGTGAGATATGTAATTGTAAAAGAATATATATGTTACAGAATTATGCAAGTTGCCTATACAATAAAAGATACATAGCTGATAAGAAGTGGAGAAAAATGTATTGGAAAACACCTTTCTGAGATAAAAAAGTCTTATGGAAAATTCTCATATTTCCTTAGTGAACTAATGCTTAAGTCTCTAGAGCTGGGAGATTTTCTTACTAATCATTGTGTAGAATGCTCATATTTCTATCACTACTCCAAACAATATACCTGTGATACTTTTCAAATGAAAAAATGAACTTCTGAGTATGAATTTCCTCCATCTTTCTGTTAAGATTTTCTATCTTGGCCTCAGAGAAGATGTAAAACATGAGTTGAGAGGTCTGAATATGAGATCTCTTCAAACTGAGTATGAGAAGACTGAATCTCCAGCCACTCACAGAAATCTGTCATCAGGCTGGACTGGAAAGGTGGAAGGCTGTGGACCAGAACTGATTTTGGACATGAAGGCATGCACCAAGCATAGGATGAGAGACACAGAAAGTTAGAAAGGAGAGTTTTTTCAAGGTCACGTTTCCAGTGACAGAATGGTAGATTCCAGCATACTTCTGTGCTGAGCTTTTTCCTCTTTCATATTCAGCCAACACCAATCAAGGTTTCATTTGAGAAGTGGTGTTTCGTGGCATTCCTATTTCATGAGTAATATAGGAAGATCATAAGCTTCTTTTTAAAATAACTATATATTACCTTTTTCCAAAAATGATGGTACTATGTGCTTTTCATTTCACTCTGCATGTCACAATCTGCTGCAGTTTCCTCTGATTTACTGATTTATTTATTATTCAATATAGTCCTTCTCTTGAGGAAAAGTGTTTTGCAAGTAAGCACATATATTAGTAGCATGCGTCAAGTTATAATTCAACTGTGTTTTAAAAGATTTATTTTAATTATTGCTGGGAAAATGGACTGAGATGAATATAACTCATTGGCTGTGTATGTCTATTCTCTGCCTTCATATGTTGCATAATTCTTCGGTTTGTTTCCATGTATGTATGTATGTATGTATGTATGTATTCTACCTAGAGTGCACTTAGAACTCCTTTAACTGAAAACCATAGTAAGATTATGGCACGTGATGTTTTGCAAGTAGTAAATAAAATGAAGACTAATGAGATGGGTGCTCATAATTTCATGATCCTTATAAAAGGCACAATATACAAAGAGGTGCTTTTATGAGGTCTTATCAAACTTATCTGATATATGTACAGTGTAATAAAAAGTATCACCTTCCCCACTGCCAACACACCTGAGTCTGTTCTTATGTGATTGTCTTTCAAAGTGAAATATTTTGTGCTTATATTTCTTTGTGAGACACTTAGCTAACAAGCCCTGAAGAAGTAAGTTTCAGTCTCTGGAAAGTATTATGTGTTCAGATTTCTGAGATGCAAGACGCATTTTGTCTGAAATTTATTTCATTTAGCGATAGGCATTGATAGAATAGAGCAAATGAAAATAGACAAAAAGAAACAAACAACAGGAACAACAAAACCACCAGGTGTGTATATTCATCAACAGATTCTCAGCTCCATCACAGACACATTAATAAGCTTTTCAGGGTAATCTGTCTTCCCCCCTACTAAGAAGTACTAGATGACATTTTGCTAGATGCTTGACCAAGCTGTCCCAAACTGAATCCCACACAAAATTTCATGAGCAAATAAAAGGAGTCACACAACATATTCAACATGATTCACAGAATTTCTTACTAATGTAAGTAATTTGAAGTATCAATTTGTGAGGTTTACTAACCCTTTTATTTCCTGCCTTTATCTTATTTACTTGTTCATTTAATATTTTTCTGTCTTTCTATTTGTCCAAACTATTGGTTAAAACTTATGTTTTTATCAAACCTAGAGAAAATTTCATGTGGATTCCATTCTTGGTTTCTCTAATATAACTTACTTATGTATTTGGTGATGTGTTTGAGACTGCGAAAGACAAACTAAAAAGTCTCTTTTATGAGCCATTAACTGACAATCACAACAAAATAACTTCTGATCATTACCAGCTCTCATCTAGATTTAGGCCAATGTCTAAAGAAAGGAACATTGTTCCATTTCCTCAAATCACCCTGCCTTCTGCTACAGGTTGGATGTTTTTTCAGAAAGGAACAACACCTAATACACAGAGCAAGTCAATGGGTCATCTAAGGTTGAAAATCTACCAATTTAGCCAAAAGCGCTGATCAGAGTGATTCCAGTCCCATATAGACAGCAGATGTCAGTATTTCTTAAGGGTTTTGTGTACCACAAAGTAAAGTTTCTTGAGGTTTTGTACAGGATTCTGGGTACTTGTGAACATTCCAGAGATCTAAATTTGTGAGCAACAGATTTTGTTGCTTTCATCTCCTTATTTTTAAAATGTGTTGAAGGTGTTTGTCACTTAACTGAAAGAGTAACAATTTAAAAATATGCATGGTCTCGATCTCAAGAAGTGCTGAGTAGTCTGAACTCATATACAGCTCTAGTTAGGGATGAAGGAAAAAGTTACTTTCATTTCTAATCAGCTCCTATTGAAGAACTCCAAATGAGAATACAATCTTGAGATATGGAGGGTATAATTAGGCCACAATTCACAATGGAAACCTGCTCATTTTAGAGGCAGATGAAAAATGCTATAAATATTCAGAATTGACGTGATTATGTATAGAACGAAGGCCAAAAGTAAATATTTCCAAGCGTAGGATATTATTAAAAACAGCTTTCAAAGATCTTGGTAAGAAGATGTTTTAATTAAGATTCTTATCCTGTTTAATCAAGTACATATATTTGTGTAAGTCTTTGAGATCACTCACATGAATTAACCTGTATAAATAAACCACATTAAAATTCAACAGAAAGGTTATAAGGTCTTTACTGATTCTTCAGTCTGTATAGTTTTGATTGCTGGATAAGCACATTACAGCCAGACCAGCTGAAGAGCTTGACCAACCCCTTAGTTTATCAAAAGAAGATAAATTTACATTCAGTGATCTGAATGCTCAGAAAAAACATAGCAGATGTAAACGTTTTTAACGTAGGGAGTAAAGATCAAAGAATCTCCCATGGTGCTCACAGAGAACTGCTACAGAACAAACATAGCTCCAGAAACTACTCACCATTAAAACCATATCAGAAACACTTTGCCCTTTTCCAAAATGTAATGTAATTAAGAGGGTATCTTTAGTCAATAATAATGAAGATATAGTTACAATCTTCCCCAGGACTAGGAAGAAAATCAGGCGTAACAAACTAAATACAAAAATTTATAAATACATTTGAATTATCCAACTTTAATTAAGTGAAATAGTTAACATTTCTACCATACCTGAATTCTTCATATATATAACCAACAGACCACTTTGTTTTCTGAAAGACCCCCGAAAGAATATAGAATTAGAGGCTTACTTTGATACAGTTCTTCTTCTTGCAAGTGTGAAGTCATTTTTAACAGCATACTTTTTTGTGTTTTGGATATGAGTTAGGAAATTCTCTGAATGAGTCACAGTCAGTTATTATGAATTAAGGTAGAAATGGTAGAAATAGAGATTTTAGACTGAACTACTCAATCAAGCTTCTCTGCAGATTCACTAGAGAGATATAACTTGTTTTTGATTGTGATTCCTATGACTACAGACAGATGACAGAACAGACAGTAGTTCAGTGGTCTGCAGAGCTGAGCTGCTCCATTTCACATACCTGTCTGCTGAACCATTCTACTACAGTTAACTAAAGCATAACTTCCCAGAGTCATCTAGCTTTGATTTCAAGACCCAAAGTAAGGGGAAGCTACTTTTTTTTTTCCTGTGCTAAACATTTTCTTTTTCCTATGAGTTATACTCAGGTATCAAGAAAAATAAATGGATAATAAACAAACAAACAAATCTTAATTTATACTTAGCATTTCCCTGGTTTGTGTTTTGTCTCGTATTTCTCTCCCTAATGGTTTAAGGAGCTGAGCTTCATTCAATTTCTCAATTTAAAATGTTTAAATGCTGTAATCAAGTAACTTCTCAGTCCTTTACACAAAGTAATATAATCTCTTTAAGTGCCTCATTGTTTTTCTCTAGACTTAACCTAATTTTTATGCCTCATTTTCAAACTCTCATGCTGTGTACTTTTTTGAACTAAAACAAGAAGAACATAGAATCAAATGGTTGATGAATTGAGGGGATCAGATTTAATGCACATTCAGTACAAAACAGGTTAACTAGCGTTAAAACTCATGTAGTGAGTTTTACCACTCAGATTAAAAACGTAGTGTTTGCCACTCAGATTAAAAAAAAAAAAAAAAAAGTATTAAAATATTTTCTGCAAAAGAATTCCTTTAAAATGTACACGATAGTGATGCAGTATGCTACAGAACCGGGTAGATGTGTTTTGAATCTGTTTATATTTAAGTATATATAAATTCTTCAAATTTTATCTTCAGTTATCTTGTCAGTATGTTTAAAGAAATAAAAATCAAAAATCAAAAAATCAAAACACAAAAACAACAACAAAAACCAGACAAATCCACTCAGTCAATGTAAAAATGAGCAGAAATAAAAAGAGAGTAATATGACTAAGATGTTCAGTCAGGTTAAAGTTAATACCATGAAGGGTACTGAGTTGTGAAGCTTGGCTTATTGGCTATGTTCTACTGTTAGTACAGAGACAGGATAAATAAAATCAATGTATTTAATATTCTTTAAACAATGCCATTCTCTAAGTTCAGTCCCAATGGCACTTGACTGACTTTGGTTCCCTATTCTGGTACAAAATTGGCCATATGAATTCAAGTGATGGAAATATTAAATATTTCCACATTTAAATTAGTTTTGACAGCATAGCTAAATATTTCCCCA
This sequence comes from Perdix hodgsoniae, assembly GCA_035772895.1. Taxonomy (NCBI): domain Eukaryota; kingdom Metazoa; phylum Chordata; class Aves; order Galliformes; family Phasianidae; genus Perdix; species Perdix hodgsoniae. The sequence continues at coordinate 7,416,797 of JAPSGF010000008.1, forward strand.
TGTTCACAGATGTCGTACCTCCATGAGCTGTTCAGTTCTGCTTATACATAGTGGCTGTGATACTGATTCTTTTGTCTGGGAGTAGGATTAAGACTCCCGATTTAAGGGAAATCCTCTAGGCTGTTTTAAAGTAAATAGTAGATGGGGAAAGGTTTTATGAACAATCCTATTAGGCGTTAATAGGATCAGAATGATTACCTCTCCTGTCATGCTGAAAATGCACCCTAAGAGATTGTTTCCATGCTATTTACACTTAGGTAACCCCTCAGCAGAAGTTTCAAATCAGCTATAACTTTTGAAGTATCACAAGCCTGCACAGGGCAAAGAGATATTATGACACAATCTGAGAAGAATGAGCTTTTACATATGCTTGGTGCCCAAATATTTGGGTTTTTGCACCATCTCACCAAAGCTCAGTTCTTGTTTCTAAGGAATGAGAAAAATAATATTCACCAGAGTTCTGCCTAATTTCAAGAAGTAGAGAGCTATTCTTGATCAAACAGCCCTGGCTGGTCTAACATGAGTCAGAGCTGGGCAGGGATTCAGTGTGCAATAGTCAACCAGACTGATATCCTCCTTCCACATAGTAATAGTGTTCTCCTTGAAATATGGCATAGAGCCAGATTTAACCAAATCAAATTGTTCTTTCAGGAAAGAAATATCAGTTTCTACAGACAACTGTAAAAAGAGAAGGTGTTTGTAAGTCCCGCTAGCTCCTTTGAAATGGCTTGTAGTCTACCGGCCTCCTGCCAAAAGTGCTTTTCCCAGGGTTCTCATGCCTCATAGGACACGCTGCTTATGAGAAGGCAAAGACAATTTGCACATGTATATACAGATAATCATGTGTGAGAATATTTACATATTCAAGTGCAAGTGTGTACACATAAATACATAAGCACACACATGTCCATACAAACACATTAGCTGGTCAAGAAATAAAACTTTTGAGGCTGTTCAGTACTGCCACTGTCACATGCAAGGATGTAAACCTTTACACTTTGTTCTCAAAGTCATCAACACAGAGTTCAATACTATTTGCTTTAACAGAAAATAATATAATATTTGTAACAAAACAAAACAGAAAAATTGTAAATGTTACAAAATTTGTAATTCAGAGATGATCTCTGAACACGTACAGATATAAGAATGAACTCTTGTGAGTTATCAGTCATCATGAGAAGTAATTCAGGCTTTCTTTCCTTAAAAAGAAGAAGCAGTCACTCTTCGCTGCTTGTTACTCTTATGTTAATGTTAACCATAATCATAACATAATATTGATCACAGTGTGTGTTCTGTCAACGAAGAAATATTGGGAGGCATAAGTAGGAGATTGGGCCTCACACAGTTTTTGCAGTAGATCTTCACTGTTCCAAGCAAAAGACTGCAAGCAAAGACCAATAGAGTGGTCTGTTCACAAAAGCTCAGGACTTTGCTATAAGACAGCAGGCAATAGATTGATGCACTTGGATTGGGAAAACAACTGATGCTACAATGATCAGTGTGATAGTCAGCTGTGAAAACACTTTGGCAACTATGGTTGAATTTAATCACAGTGAATTAGAAGTTCAGGCATGGATCCGAAAGCCAATTATAAATTAACTCTTTTGACTGAAAAAGAAAAAGCAGAATTGAATACTTTGTGTCTGAGTGGTGTCATTAGACAGCACATTAAACTGATATTGGTCTGAGGTACTAACAAGATACGAGTAGCTGAATGATTAAAATTGTTCTATATTTACGTATTTATGTTATTTTTGATTGGATTTTCTATTTCAAAGATTTTTCTTTTTTTTTTTTTTTAAGCTTCCTATCAGCTTCTCTTATTCTTTTCTAGGCCTCATAACTCCTTCTCCAGATGACTGAGATAAATTCCTAGATATTAACATGGGAAGTGAGAGCAACAAGTATCAAAATAATACAAGGTGGGCTTGCAAAACCTAATGCACAGGCAATGGAGGCTTTCAATGAAGAATGACTGGAGTCAACCTCTAAAAATTGAATGAGGGGTGATTGCTTCAGCTGGGAGACTGAACAGCACCTGATACTGTATGGACCACTGAACTGAAAAAGTAATTAACTTTACAGTACAAACCAGGAAGCGTAACAGCCACAATATTCTCAAGGACCTTTTCAAACAAAAAACAATGAAGATGCTCAGGATTACTAAACACTGTGTATCTTCACAGGTGTATTTAAATACTGCCCATTTTTTAAAGGTCCTCTCCTGATACCTGGCATATTACTTCACCTGACTTTGCTTCTGATCTAATCCTATTCATACACAGACATCTATATAGCAAAGTTCTGGCTTGGTTTCTAGTCCTTATTAATTTTCTTACTCATAATTTAGACACTAAACAGCAAGAAAAATCCTAAATATTGCATGTCTGTATGATATCTAACAATAAGGGAACTGAATCTACATCTTTCACTGTTTTCTTGACCCATAACTCTTCTGAGTTCAACTCCTTCATCTCACATCTCTGTCTTATTTTTCCTTTGCAAATTTGGATGCTGAAAAAATATTTAGTTATGACTAAATTGACTGCTTGAATGTCAACATTTTAGGCCCAAACATAAATAGTAAATAGTTTAGTAAATATTTAGTGTAGACTAAATACATAGACTTGCATGGGGACATTAGATGTGTGGTGACAGAACTACAGAGTTGTTTTCAGATTCATAGAGGTTAAAAATCAAGGAATAACTGGGTTAGAATCTGAGATACTATTTCTTATATTATTGGCTTTTGAAGCTTTGTAGTGGTATGCCTAGAAAAATATTTCTTTATATAACTCCAGATATTCTGTCATTGCGTTTTCACAGAATTATGAGACTGCTTAAGCCTTCAGAGAGGATAAATTTAATTTCACTGAATTTGCTAAGATGTGCTCTTCTCTTTACTTGCACCCCTGAGAAAAATAAATACGCCTCTTCCAGATCAACATTCTGACTTTAGATCTGCAGGAATCTGTTCTTGTGGGATATACTGTCTGGAAAAGAAAATGAAAAGAAATTTCTACAACAAATATTTAACTATTGCGCCAACACATCTAGGAAAGATACTAAGTCAAACAAAACCAGTATAAATGCAAAGAGTAAAAACATTTGTCTTCCCAAGATTTTCATCTATGCCTTTGTAAAAATAGATGAAACAAACACGGACTACAGACTATATTAAATATCCCTGAAAACTCCTCATAGTACTCGCATTATGGCTAGAATCAATGTCTACCCTCTGACTGCCTTACTGCTCCCTCTGTTCTGCAAACAGTATTAACATTTGGTGCGTGATTATTACTTTTTGCTGCAGCACTGGAAAATGGTATCACAGAAAGGGCTGAGACTCAGAACATTCAAGGCAGTAAGTACCTGACTCATGCTGGGACCTGTCTATTAGATCTAACTGTTGCTGAGTTTTCAGGCTTGAAAGACCTTTCAACATCTGTGCAAGTTTTTCTTTCAGGGCACAAAGGTTTTCCTACTGGAACTGCTGAAGCATTAAAAAGACATGCTAGATGCAAACCGTCAAGGTGATTTGAATTTCCATTCAACACATAGAAATCAGCATTAGAACTAAGGGAAACACTGAGAAATGTGTGTTAGCAAGTGAGGTCAGTAGCTCTGAACTACATTATATTAAGTCTGCTGATTAAATAGATTAGACAGGCGATCTATGATTTAGCTTAATTCATACTGAACTTATTCACAGATTTCCTCCTTTTAGGGAAGGAAGGCGATCTCTGCCTGTAATAAGACAAGGGGGGATGGTTTCTAACTAACAGAAGGAAGATTAAGGGATAGATTGTTGAGAGAAGCAGACTTGAAGTCGTCCAAGGCCAGGTAGCCTGATCTAGTGGGGGGCAACCAGCCCATGGCAGTGAGGTTGGAATTGCATGATCTTTAAGGTCCCTTCCAACAGAAGCCATTCATTCTATGATTCTATGATTCTTACCAATAGTATGGCTTTCTTCTCCAACGTAATCCTCTTTTGAACTAAATGAACCGTTTCTCAGTCCGCTGTTCTGCAAAGTCCTGGAATTCTTTGCTTATATCACACAGAGACTTCCAAGAAGTGCAGAAGGACTAATGAGAATGAATCTTTATTAAACAACAATAACAAAAAAAAAAAACACCTTATTAAGAGCACCATAGAGAGAAGTATACAAGTCTGATAAGTGTAAACAGCATTTGAACTGGATGTTTTTCCAATACTTCTTTAGAAGTTGTCTTTTGTGCTTCCTTGATAATATTCACATACTATCACAAAGAGCACAATACAATGGAAGGCTCATTATGAGATTTTTATTTAAACAGATCTTTTTTCCTTATCTTTTCTTCAAATCTTTTTCTTAAATAAACAGAATCATCTTTTTCTTCTGAAAGCTCTTGAAATTCCTCATAGCTCTGAGTTCTGTATTTCTGAATTCAAGTCTGCCACCATTGCCTCACATTCTCATCCCATAAAATGAGTAGATGATCAGGAGGGACAAAATGCTCCTCACTAACAAAAATAAGCCTATCAAAAAGCAGTAGAAGTATCCACTGGAATGCTTCTTTGGTGTCTATTTCCAGTGAGTACCTTCATGCTGTTTCTTTGTCACCCAGTAAGTCCAAAAGATCCATTTCTGTAAGATAAATTCTCAGACAGTGGTCAAATAACTTCAGGGGGAAGGAGGGAGGGGGGAAGAAAAGAAAAAAAAAAAGAGAAAGTAAAAAAACCTGTCCTCTGTGATGTCTATTTCATCACATAAGAATTGTGCATTCAGTCAATTAATACAGTTAATAAGGAGTGCTCAGCAATCTGAGGCAGCTTCACTGATCTGTTACTTCTTAAAATGAATCTCTGCATACAGAATAACACAGGAAGCTTGAATCAAGTCATTGGTTCTCTGTTGATGAGTTTTCCACTCCAATAGACTTTGGAGACATTGATCACATTATAAAGCAACCCTTCACTAAATTGCATCTTTTTATGTCCTCTCAAGTGTGCTTGCACACCTCGACTTCTGTTTTAAACCATCATTTCACAGACTTACTAAAATGAAGAAGCCTCCCGTTCTGCCCACCTGCTTCTACCATGAGCTGTGAAAGCCTCCCACATTCCTTACTTCATGTTACAATTAAAGCAAATATTTGAAATACAAATGCTCTCTGCTTCTCCTTCTGTGCTCTCTTATTGCTCCTCTGTCAATTTTCTATTACTCTTCTGTACTGCCTAAGAAGACCTTGAGTCATTATTGAAAATCGTTTTTCTACTTCTTCACTCAAGACTTTGGCTTAGGCCCTTCAGGAAAATAAATAAATAAATAAAATAATGACAGTTACTCTGAAAATAATGTCTCCTAATGTATTCTGTTGGCCCATGACTTTAGAGGTGGATGTTGGTGGTACGGCAGAAGAGACGGAACCTTCCCACCAATACTGCATTGCATTTTGTTGCTGAGTGACAGATGACAGCAGAGGGGCACTCTGGCAAAACGGTGTCTGACATGGAAGTGTGTATGAAGCAAAGATATGTCACTGAATTCCTCCATGTGGAAAAAATGGCACCCACTGACATTCACTGATACTCACTGAATGTTTATGGGGACCAAGCAGTGATGTGAGTACGGTGAAATGGTGGCTGGCGTGTTTCACCAGTGGTGACAGCAATGTGAAAGACAAGAAATGTTCTGGATTCTCTGTGTTCACACCTTTATGATCTCTGCCAGATGTCCTTGCACTACAACTATTTGCTTTTGAAGAAGATGCATTTTAGTCTGGTTTACCCATCCTTTGGTTGCTGTTCTGTCCCCTAAAATGATTATCACACTGGAACTAGCTTACAGCTAACACATCATGTTCTTATTGTTTTAGATCAGTCAGCATGGCTCCAAGTATAGGAGGGCAGTTCCCTATGCAGCCCTTACCTGCTGCCAAACCCCAAATGGAATATTTTGAGATCACACCCACAGACCCTCACAGACACATCCTCTGTTCTGTCTACCATGCACAGCTGAGCCAAGAACTTCAGCACAGGGACAGAATAAAATTCAGTCTTTGATACCAACATCCTTTCTGTAGACAACCCAAAGTAGGTTAAAACTCAGCAACACAGCTACCAGAAATGAGCAGAAGGATGAGTTCATATTTTTCCTGTCAGTCAACTGTTTGCTTGAAAACAAATAGCAAACCAACTGCAACACACCGTGCTTCTGCTAAGACGCTTGCTACATCTCCCCACCCCCATCATGATGGCTCCTCTACAGATCTGCTGAAATTCCACAAATCAGCCACGCTGCAAGGTAGTGGGAAGAATTTTTAGAATGATTGGAACTTTTACAGTTAGATTTAGTTTTGGGCTACTTTTCTGTCATGCCTATTATTCCCCTAATCATTTGTTCTAGGTTTCTGAGACTTTGACAACCTTGAAGGGAAGTTGGCTGTGAAGAAGAAAAATTCTGAGGTAGGAGGTTGGAACTGCAGTGATTTCATTGAAAATGCTGCCTAGAGCTTCAAATTTGATTACACATTCACATATTTAATTTAGAGTATCTTGTCTTGAGGCAACTCACAAGACCTTTTGACCCAATAGTAGGAGAGGGGTAGACAGGTACCCTACTGCCTTTCCCTCAGTGACTGACATAGGAGGGAGTTGCCCTGGAGCCCTGAGAGGTACTGCTGAGAGCTATGCCACTCCCAACACCAGGAATGCCTTTCACACATCTCCAGTGTTTGTTTCTAGCTTTGAGAAAATTACTCTGATTGGCCTGGAAACAAAAGTCCAATTGGAAGTCTGCTCAAATCTGATCTATAGTTCTTACAAGGCATGGCTGTTAAGAAATTCACTAGGAACACATTCAGACCTCCTGCTTGGTTGTTCTTCATTTGATGTTCAGTATAAAGGTGCTACTTGAATCCACTGACAGCATGAAGAATGAAGATTTGGAAGATTTGGAAGACATAGGACTGTAAGACTTTACTCTGGTGATCCCATATAGACAATCCAGTCTGTTAGGAACCAGAGCAGTCATTGGGAGAACAGTCATCTGCCTAAATACTTTTGTTTGTTCCTTCCTCATTTGCTTGCCTGATTGAAATCTGAAACCCCTCCATTGCTTTATTTGTATTAATTTGAAAAGAATGGAGCCCTCGTCTTGTTTGTTGGTATGTTCATAGCTGTGAATTAAAACAGACAAACAAACAAAACAAACAAACAAAAAAAAAACAACACTGAAAATTGAACATTAGAAATCAAAAGTGTGAATTAGAAGTACATGTGGAGTCCGTAATCAGTTTTATCTTTTGTTTACATACTCTGTGATTACAGTTACATATGTGGTATGTAGGAGATGCTGCCAAATAGACCTACAGACAAGCAAACAGGAGACAGTATAATAAGGAAATACATTATTTTTTTTCCTTGTACATTTTCATGAAAGGCTCTGAAAGCTCTGAAAAGCTTTCCTGTAAACAGGCTTCCCTCAGTAGCTGTTTGATTGTACCGGGATTTTGACAGGACACTGAAATGCAGCAGTGGCTTACAGAAATAATTAGTAATACCGTGTAGTGATATAAACCAACAAAATCTGAGAGAAAAAGGCTTATGTTGACAGGCAATACATGCATTTACACACATACACAAAATGTTTTGAAAAACAAATTGGTGAATGGATCTGATCGAGAACATTTCTCCTTAGCAGTGTGGTGCTCAGCTTGCTCCTGACTGACAGGACTAGGCTCTCAGCGGCAGTAGCTAAGCACTGCTATCTCTGATTAGGAATATTGCTACTGCAGCTGCTAGCCTCGGGTGCCTTTTTAAGTGTCTGGGATATTCCTGGAGGTTTGAACACAAGGACTTGCCTGAGTGCAGCAGTGGCCTAGAGTGGAATTTCACTACTGAAGGTCAAATTGGAAATCTAGAACGGCTATCAGAGAAATCTTCAGTGTATGTCTGAAGGAACTAACGATCCTCATGTCCACTAGATTCAGTGGGACCAGATCAAGTTCATCATCATAAATAAATAAAAAAGTGAAGTCTCCTACTAAACTCTTTGTGACTTCTAAAAAAAAAAATAAATTGTACGAATGATCTAATGCTTTTTGGAATATATGTGTTTGCTTACAAAACTTTCTAGTTCACTTTGTGTTTAAGTTAATATTATCTCAAATAAATAAGTGATCATTTGAGCCCTGTGTTTATATTTATATATATATAAAATACATTACCAATTTTCCTTTATTTGTAAAAACGGATGCCTCAGAATCTTCCTTTAAAGGCACTGAACTTCTGTACAGATGCAAGAATCTGCTTCCAGAGAACTCCTTTTTGTTCTTTAGTCATCAAGCTTCCTTCCATTATTCTTTCTTATAGGGTACCTTATCGCTTGAGTTTTTAGACACTATTGTCACCCTTAGCTGTCATACAAATAATGTGTTTGCATTTTACTTGAGAATTAAAATGTAAAACCTCATTATCTAGCAGCCAGATGATGCAATGCATTTATTTTAGAGTTTGGTTAAATTGAAAGTTTAATGTGCCTAAAATCACAACATGAAAAATGTCTCTACAGATGTTTACAATACTGATAAGTCCTAGTGTAGAAATATACTAAAGTTTTAGGCTGGCTGACTTGATACATAAGTTCCTGATTCTGTGTACAGTGGAATAATCCAGTGGTCAGTTTACATTGGCAGAGAGCTGGATTTATCAGGCTGTTCACATGATGGATGGGGGTGTTCTGCACTGCACCCTGTACCGTGTTACAGCAAGTAAACAGCAACAGCCAGTGCATCCACTTTTTCTTTCTAGTCTTACAAGCATAATTGAGAAGTAGGTGGTTTGTGACACATTTTTTTCACGTTGCTGGAAGAGAAGGCAACCTTCTGCAGAAACTTTGCTTTTTAAGGTGATGTCCATTACAAACGATTATGCTGGAGCTTGCTGATAGCAGACAGCTCTGAGTGACAACTCCGTCGTCTATATACAAGCTGCTTACCCACAACCACTGTGTCCACCCAACCTGCTACTGTTGCATGTATGGGAATCTCAGGCTGAAGCTCTGGCATACAGACACTTGGATACTATGGTGTTCCTCCAGGTCAGGTACACACAGCCATCCCTACATGCTTCTGTGAGGAAAGCCTAGATCCATACAGATGTTTAGAAAAGTTTAATGCAATTTGCACAAGCTTGGGTTGGTTTTGTTGGTTTGTTTGTTTCATTCTGGGCCACCCAAGTGATCTGCTGAATTTTGCCATGCATTGTGTCTGCCTCTCCTTTTCTTTTTTCTTTCCTCCTTTCTAAACACTGTGCTTGCTGTCAAGGAAACCTGCTGAAGGAAGAGAAGTTCTGAAGGCTTGCACATGGCTCCTGTTGCTAAGGAAACTACTGACATCGCCTGCAGACCTCCAGTGCAGAGCTCTTTTATGCAGTTGTGCATTTCAGGGCTGAGAGCTACATGGGTGAAAAGGCTACAGAGAAAACAGAATTGCTAGTTTTCATTTTGTTTGATATTGTGAAGGTCTTCAGCATTTAGTGCCTGAGGCTCATTTTCTGTACCATAGCAAAGAGAATGTTTCCTGTGTTTCCTTATCAATGCTGAGTGCCTGTGTTCACAAACATCTGAAAATTAATCAAGCAGTCCATAACTGCCACATCCAATTGCCTTCATTCTCATCCTGAGTTATTCCGAAGAGAGAAATGGGAGAGAAGCATAAACAGATGCCATATGTTTAGAAATGCAAGTGGTGGTTCTTCAATAGGTTTTGTAAATCTGTCTAGCTGGTTAAATAAATAAATAAATAAATAAAGCATAGCATGTTCTTTCTAAGAACAATAGATATTGCTATGTATACTTCTATGTATACATTTTGGCTCCCATTAGAACTGGATTATATTTATTAGTTGATCTTCATGGGCTTCTCATCAGTTATGTATGGACACATTAAGCTTTTGACCTCTTACCTACTTCAGTTACACATAAATTACTCTCCTTCTAGCTAGCTTTGCCAATGTTTTTATACTGATGTTGTAAAGATTCAAAACTAATTACTCAAATGAATTATTGATCAGAAATAAATTGAAATCAAAGGGCAATTAAGAATTAAAGATGTGAAATAAACAAAGTTTTATATAGCAAACCAGTGTATTGAGTACATATCCTGAGTGTTTCCTCTTGTAATAGGTACAAGGATTCTTAATCCATTCCTGAGCACTATTTGCAGTGTGTGAAGTCTGATTATAAGCTTCCTTATAGCCCTCTCTTGGCCTCGGTCTTTGAGGCACTCGGTACAAACGCTAATACTCAAGCCAGAATGCACACATTTTGTGAGACTGGACAAATGAAAAGCAGCTGCATAAATTAATGACTCATATAGAGGATTTTTATGGGCTTTGGGATTATACTGGCAGTAGAATGGAAAACAGCAGCTGGCAATTAACTGAAAGCCCAGCTTTTACCTTCCCTTTTCAAAAAGTAGTTGAGGTTGCAATGTGTCCATATGAATACTGACCACATTATCATAGAATCATTAAGGTTGAAAAAGACCGAGATCATCCAGTCCAACCACCCACCCACCCCCACCGTGCCCAGTAACCATGTACCTCAGTGCCACATTCACATGGTTCCTAAACACTTCCAGAAACAATGCCTCCACCACCTTCGTCATGAAAACAATTCAATTCAGCAATGTGTCCAGCATTTCTGTGCTCACCAGCTGCAAAACTAAGGATTTAATCACATTTTATCTATGTGTTCACTGTGAGCAATGAGTCTGTGAGGAAGACTCACTGCTGATAATTTTGGACACATATTTGAGACACTGTTTTGCAGTTTTCCATGTCCATCCTCCGGAAACCGTGCTAGAGTGTTCTGTTGTTACAACTCAGTGATGCATGGGAACCGTGAAGAGTGAGAAAAAGCTTACAGATCTAGCAGCATTCTAGCATTTTGAGAGGACACCTTTGAAATTTAGAGCATTCATATCAAAATTAGGTCTGTGCTGGAAATATCTGACTTATTTTCCTTTAGGTATACTTTCTGTGCCACAGGAGTCATTAAATAATCAGAAAAAAATAATTTATTTTTTCCAAAGACATGAAATTAACTTTTTTTTTAAATTTTATTTTACTGTGGGAAAAACAAATAAACAAACAAACCAAAATTATATCCTCCAGAGAATCTTGAAAATGGAAGAAAGAAGCAGCCCGTCTTTTCACTATAAATCTAGAAAAGACTGTTAAAGAATGAAGTAGTGTCACATCCTTGGTTGAGGTCAGACAGTGGACTTCACATAGCTTGGTCCACCCTAACTCATATGGCTTTAAAAAGTAATAATAAAAAATAAATTAAAAAAAAAACAAAAAACAGAAGACAGGAGAGTCTTCTATCATCTAAACTCAATCAAGCTCTTATGCTAAGAGATGTTATCTTCAGAAAAAATAGGGCAGGGTGGATTTTGAATCAGAAGTGAGAGCCCGTATTTTTCCCTTTTATTTCTTTTTTGACTTTCCTTTAAATCAGGAGTAAGTAAATATCTGTAGAGTTTGAAGTGCAAAGCCATATTCTGGATCTAGTAACTAAAGAAATATAGTATATAATATAAGACTGTAGTTGGCACCTGAAAGTTCATTATGCTCCCTGGTGTTGCTCTGCCTATGACAGGATGACGAACAAACAGAGCTCACTGGCATTTGAGTACTAGAATAATGCAAAGTGTTATTAAAAAGGGAAAAAAAAAAAAAAAAAAAAGCACAAAGCTCTACTTAAAGACTTGCTGTTGTTGCTTTTTACTGCTTCAACAAAGACAAATTACTTCAGTGGTAAAAGTGTTAAATACCATATAGTTTATTCAAAGAGGATTCTTTCCAGCGAAAGAGAGAGGAAAAAAAAAAAAAAAAGTATATACTCACAGCAACACTTCAGAGAAGAAATGACAGTATAGCAAGAAATGGTTCAACAAGATTAGGTGTTGCAAACTTACCAGAAAGGACAGGAATTCTCCCAGGGAAGCTGTTAGTCCTTCACCTCTATGCTCTTTAAAATTCACGCAGGCAACTGAAATGATTCCACCTGAACCTGGCAGAGGGCCTTTAACTCAGTCAAGCATCACTTTCTAATTAGACTGCACTGTGGACTTACTGAAGTGCAACACTTTCTTACTCCTCATGATCCAAGAGCACCTTAAAAATGGAATTTAACACAGCTGTGAATTGACAGAGTTGGGAACTGGTTTGTCTTTATACCTACTGAAAAGCAGGTGTTCTTTCCTGTGGGAACTTCCACCATGGATAATTTACCCAATATGATTTACCCTGCTATTTCTTTTTCAAGATTTAAAAAAATACAATCATATTACTCATCTGTATGAGCTGATTTTCATTTTTCATGCACACATCCAAAGCAAAAATCCACTTTCACAAATCGTAAAACTGTGGTATCTCAATATTTGTAGGAAGAAAAAAAGAGCAACACACAAAACCTGTGAATACTAAACCAGGTGTTTCTGAACTTCCCTGGTTAGGGACAAGCAATAGTTATAGCTACAGTTATTTTTGCATGATTTATGTCAGAACTTGGCAAGTCATAAGAACAGATCACACAGTGGCAATAGGCAAGTTTTCTTCTTTAAGGAAGCAGAGCTACATACAGGTAGAACTGGAAATGAAAGAGCTGTGGTTGAAGAAAAAATATCAATATTTGACTTGTAGATGATTATTTTCTTCTTATGATCTTTCAGCTCTTTAAAGATACACATTTTAAAAGGCTTGAAGATTATTCATATTGCAATACTGGTAAATTATGAAAAAAAAAAACAACTATTTAACCATTTTGAAAAATGTTCTGAAAGTTGAGATGAAACATCTATTATCAGAGCCCCACAACACAGAACTCTATTACTTCCCTTAGCAAAGATGCATTTAACACAGCTTACTAGATATTTATATCTTTTTATTAACTGCAAACAGCTAATACTGAAATAGCGTTAATCCGTCAGGTCAGAATGCTCAAACTCTGAGCAGATCACAGAATCACAGCATGGTTGAGGTGAGAAGGGACCTCTGGCAGGTCTTCGCCCATTCCCCATAAGGGACACCCTGAGCAGGGTGCCCAGGGACACGTCCAAGCAGCTCTGGGAGATCCCCAAGGAGGAGACCCCACAGCCTCTGGGCAGTGGGCAATGAAGTGCTCCTCCTGTGCTCCAGTTTGTGCCCATGGCCTCTGGTCCTGGCACTGACCTCCACTAATAGAGCCTAACTTTATCCTCTTGATAAAGAGGATAAGGTGTTATCCTCTCAGGTATTTATGGACATTGATGAGAGCCCCCTGAGCTTCTTCTTCTCCAGCTGAGCAGTCCCAGTTCTTCGACTCTTCTCAGAAGAGAGGTTCTTCAGTCCATTCACCATCTTCATAGCCCTTCATTGGACAATCTCCATTATGTCCAGTTCTCTCTTGTAGTGGTCCCCCAGAATTGGACGTTACTCCAGTTGTCTTTTGACTAAGAAGGAGGGGGCAAAGAACACATCCCTCAACATGCTGGCAATAGTGTTTCTAACGCAGTCAAGGATACCATGAGTCTTACTCTCTACAAAGTTCTTTCATTGAGATGAATGGCAGATCTATCGCTAGAATTTGGATAGGAAGCAGATGTTACCATAGTGAAAATGTCCAGGAATAGATTGACATTAGTTCCTGAAGTATCATTTGTCTAAACATTATAAGAACTCCATACAAAGCAAAGTACCCTGGCCTATCTGGTTAGGAGCAGCTTTGCAGAGGAAGAGCAGACATCTACCCACAGTATTTGTGAGGTAACAAGGACTCACTTTTGCCATAAACCAATATAAATGTATGTTGTAAAACAAAGTGCTGAGAACATTTTGGCTAGAAATGTTTTATTATTACTCTCACTTACTTTTGCACTTATAAACATTAAAATGTGTTTAAAATCTGGGGAAAAAAAAAATTGGATCCTTTTTTGTTTTGTTTCCGTGTGCAGTTGACAAGCTTTTTCTCTCCCTAACCAGGGGGAGGGAAGCATAAATCTTCTAAAGCTGAAGTCATAAATCCTGCAGCAATCAAGGTAAGCAGGGGATAAAGTCAACTGGGAGTTGGAGGGTGAGCAGGTAACAGCCAAGGATCCCATTCCTGAAAAGATTTCTACAAGTGTATTGGTGTTAACACTTTGGGATGTCTCTCACTTCAGTGACAATAATGACAGCAGATACAGAATAATAACAATTGCTTCTCCCACCCCCCTCTTTTTTTAATCTTTTTTTTTTTTCCTTCACTTTTGCTTTCCTTGAGTTAAATTAACCATGTCTTACATTTCTACGTATAAAATTTGCCTTATGCCAGCACTTCTGTTTGAGATCACACTTCAGAACTGCACCCAGATGGTTTAACTGGGAGGATTTCACTTCCCTCCTAGTGGTGTATAACCACTAGTTCAGATGTAATCATTGTGCAGCTACCCTATTTTCTCTATCACTGTAAATGGTCTTTAAAACAGTAATACAAGTGTCCTTGACAGAGGTCACAATTTAGACACCCGTCTTCATGGTTTTACAGTGACTAGAAAGTTTCTCTTTTTTGGAAACTCTTAGCATTTGCTGACTATGCTATGTTCTGTGTCTCTGAAAATACACAGGTATGAGCAATGAGATGATGACAACCTCGAAATACAGCAGTACTTCCTGAAGAGGTGGAAGTGATCAAAGCTCATTTATTCCACCAAGCTGTTGTTTGCACTCCACTGTGGGTTCAACCCTAGTTTGCTGCTGGATGCTCCCTCACTTCCTCTGGGTGGAAGAGGACGGGAGAAAACAAGATGGAAAATGGGCTTTCCCAGAGCTGACACCAGCTTGGCAGATGGCTCAGCTGTGTCCTGCAGTTTGTCTGTTAAGAATTGACTTTGTTCAGCATGGAGAACCCAGGGTTCTTCATGAAAATGCAGCCCTCCTCCCCAGCTACCAAAACCTTGCCACCTAAATCTTACACAATCGATGAAAACTACATCATAAAAGAATAAATCAGAAGTCATAGATACCATTGCAAAAACAGAAATACTGCAGTGAGAGTGAGCAGAATCCCAGGATCTTCTACCTTCCTGATGCTAATTACCTAGAACATCTTGTCTGCTCCTCTCCTAAACTCAGGGACTATTCTTTTTCCTTCTCAGATCAGACACTATACATGGAATCTTTTTTTTCTTTTTTTTCTTTGTTGTTGTTGTACCACGCTTAAGAAAATTACTGTAAAAAAATTATTTTCATTGTATGTACGTTTTAGCAGCTCTAATGATTGGAGAAGTAATTTTTTTTTAACAAGAACAGATTTTAAGACAAAATCTTAATTATTTTCTTATCATGTCATAGGTTAAACAGAATTTCACGCAATGACATATTTCAAAATGTGACATTTAGTTGAATAATTGTTTTGAGTTATGCATTTGAATAATATCTGAATATAATATCTGAAACATATTTTTTCCATGTTTATTGCCAGTTTATCTTCATGTAAGGCTTAGCTGGATGCATTCCATGAAAAATAAACCAGCCACAGTAAAGACAGGCAGCTGCTTGTGCAATCTGTCAACATTTATATTGGAAATGAGTATTTTACAAGTAGTTAATCTCACCTGAATTATAGCTACAGAACTAAATATAGTTCCTAACTGTTTCAGACGGGTGCTAAAAATATGTTTTTTACTGTTTTTTCTTTCTTTTTTTTAATGTAGGTGCTAAAATATGCCATATTGGAAAAAAATTGGCTTCCTTATTTTTTCAGTGACAATTCCGTTTATAGCCATGCTAGTACATTACCGCTGAAGCAGAAGCTGAAATAAAATGTTTCTCTTTCTCTTTGTCAACATATTTATCACCACTAGGTGATTTCTCTAAATATTATAAAAGAAAAGTTTGTTTTTCGGCATGCACAGTTGAGTACAGTGCTTCAGCAAACATAGCACAGTGGGTTATAGCACTGTTTTTCCTTTAGGTCTTTAGTCTCTCATTCTCATTCACAACATGTAACATATAACATAGTTTATATATATATATATATATATATTTATTTATTTATTTTTCTTCCAGTTTTTCCAATGTACTTTTTTGCCATTCAGTCTGGTCCCTAGTTACAGGAAAACAATGGCAAGTGATGGATCCTCCTCTTGGAAAAATCAGGAAAGGGATCAGGTTGATATTACGAGTTCATGGAAAAGCCACGCTGTCTGGAAAGAGACACTACTGTGTACTGTGTCTGTGTATCTAGAGTACCATGGTATGAGAGCAGGAAACCATGAAAAGATCATTGTCATCCAGTTAGCACAACTCTCACCCACACTCTTCTGTGGTTTCAAACTGATGCTAGGATGAGATGTGTGCTATCCTTAACACTGTATAAGTAATTGAGTTGCTCCTGATTGCAAGGCAACCCCTAAATTTTAGTTATCTCACCACTGGTGGTGATGCCACGAGATTATAAGAATATGTTTACACAATAAACTAAACAGCAAAATGGCTTCAAGTTTAGGCCAAGTGGCATGGAACAACTGCCCCTATATTCACAAACTTCCTCACCTTCCAAAAATCCCTTTTAGAAATTGTCCCTGATCTTTTCTGAATTCCAGACTCTCCAGGAGAGTCTCAGAGCTGACTAGGTGGCACAGGTAGAATTTATGCCATCAGCCATTCTAATAGTCTGGAGGACATAAATTTCCATATTCAAGTAATGTTGCCTGATACCATTTAATTTGTTAATACAATAAGACCTTGTTTTTCAACTGGGTATGCATGAGCAGGACTTTGCTTCTATACAGAAATGTAGCCAGAATTCTGAATGGAAATAAAATACAAACACTGCAGGTGCAATGGGATTGTTGGTAGCAAACTGAGAAGAAAAAATGAGTTATAAGTGAATAAAATGATTAAATCATGGCCAATTTGGAAAACTGAAAAACAGGGGGGACTCAAATGAGTTACTAGTAAAAAAAAATGATTCCAGCAGGACTTCAGTGTGGTCAAGATTTCAGTCAGTTTCTGAAACTGTGGTATCCATAATTAGTTTGGGTTTTTTTGGTTGTTTTTGTTTGTTTGTTTGTTTGTTTTTAAGAAAAGAGCAAAGGAGAAAGAAATACTGCCAACAGTCTTTTAAGTGGAGCGTGGAATAATAGTTCTGTACATTTTGGTATGTATATGCAGAAATCTTTGCCCGAACTTTCATTTCTTAGGAATGTAAACCTAAATTATACCTGTGGGTTGAATTTTCTTAATGTGTTCTGTTTTCCAGTCATTTCTGAAACACTCAGCTAATTTGTGGGAAGAAAAAAAAAGATGTGCTGTAGAAATACATAATAGATCGTTTTGTGTTTTTTTGTTTGGTTGGTTGATTTTTTTTTTTTTTTTTCCCCATGAAATGAGTGCTGTAGACTTGCAGGTTTTGCTGAAAAAAATCCAACAAAAAACAACAGCCTCTTAAAATAATGAACAGGCTATGATGTTGATCATAAATCTTCAGACATACAACAGGTGGGCATAGTTGGCTAATACTTTAAGACAAACAAGAAAGCAAAATCACAAAAAGTAGGTGCCCCTTAGCAAAGAAAGACACTGTTCAAAATAGAGAATCCTGACCAATGTTTCTAGCACTGCTTGATTTTGAAGTGATTGTTAATTAGGGATTATTGGAGTCCGACATATTTAGTTTCTGTCTTTTCAATAAATCACTTTTAGTAAAAATAAAATATCTGTGTTTTCACATTCAGAAACACAAAATTCAAGCAGGAAGGAATGATATTTTTATTAACTAAATTAATATGAATAATTAGGGATCTGTAACTGATATTTTCAAGGTATGAAATATTTTTTTTTATTTATAACAAGGAAATAATTTTCATATATCTGGATTTTAAATGTAGTTTCTATGACATTGTGTTATGGTTTAACCTGGAGGTGGCTGAGCACCCATGCAGCCATTTATTCACTCCTCATCTTCCCACTGGGATGAAGGAGAAAGTCCAAAAAACAAAGTGGAACTCATGGGTTGAGATATTAGTTACTAAGTTAGAGAAAAGGAAAAAGATAATAATTATTACAAATATATGTGTATAAGTGTATACAACAAGCGACACACAAGCAATTGCTCTCACCACCCCTCTATAGATGCCCAGCTTTTCCCCTGAGCAGCAGAAGAGAGCAAGATGAACTCCCACCTCCTTCAAAACTCCTCCTGCATGATGTCATATGGTATAGAATATCCCTTTGGTCAGTTTAACAGAACTCTTGCTGAGAACTGCCTTGGCTCTGTGCAACACTGCTTAGCAGTAACTATAAACATCTATTTGTTATCAACATTGTTTTTCTCCTATGACCAAAACAGCATCATACTAGACACTCTGAAGAAAACAATTTTGCCCTTGCTGAATTTTTTCCATCTGAATCTGACTGTCTTTTAGCAATCAAAACTTGAAGCTCTACATGTGGTTTTGCAAAACACTCAATGCAGTTTCCTTTAAACTGAGCTTAATGCATTATAACTAGTTCATTCAATTTGTCTCTGACTCCGGACTGAACTCAGTAAAAGGGTTGACTTAGAAAGTGCTCTTTTATGTGCTTTTATGTCTTCCTATATGAACAGGCAAATGAGAAAACATGAGTTAAAAGCATTATTAGCTGTACGCTCTTACCAGGAGGAAAAAAAAAAAAAAAAAAAGGAAAGAAAGAAAAAAAAAAGAAAAAAAAAGCAGGGGATTTCATTCTTTTTTTTTTTTCCTTGAAAAGAAGAAACCTCTACTTTGCAGATTAAAAACAAAAGCTAAAATAAATAAATATCTACTAGACAAGATATTTGTAGAGATATCTTCATAATAGGAATTTTAATTAAATTTCAGGATCTCATTATTTCAGTGCTCACAAGGCACTGAAAAAAAAAAAAGAAGTTGCTTTCTATCATTAATTTTTTGTTTAAATACGAATTGAAATCTAGACAGCTCTTAACAAATAAAGCAGAATTTCCAAGTGTATATTTATATGTGGTGCTGGAGAGGAAATAATTTCTTCCATGAAGCATTTGAGGTATAAGGATATTGTTTATTCCAATTTAATTTATTATTTATATTTAACAAAGAAGATGATGAACTTTATTATAATTACAACCTTTTTCTTTTGGATCATGAGCTAGCATGTGCTTCCTTCTCTTATTTTTTGTTAATGAATTTAGTTGTTAGATTTGAAAACAAGAAGGATACTGCTAATTCTGGTGTTCACCTCCACTGCATGACAGTGAAATTAACAGAGTCCTGGATGAACCAGCAACTGCAGAGTCAAGTTTCTAAGGTTACAAAAATCCAGTTATAAAAGGAGCAAAGCATCTGTAAGTGTGAGGCAAGAAAGCTTCACAGAATCATCTGGCCCCCTGCTGTGACTTTAGACCCTTCTGTAGTTCTCACAACAAAAGTATCATCTGTTTTCCTTGGAGTAAAAACATATTGCTTAAACTCAAGCAAGAAGATTTGAAGGATATTCCTTGATAAGGTGATCAATCTTAGAACATTTGATGGAAATTAATTTTGTTGAAACTGAAAATGAGAGCACAGTTGGAAGACTTAGGAATGTAAGAAGTTTGGAACAGAAATGCTAAAAAAAAAAGATGCACCAAATAAATATGCACTGAATATTAAACATGACTGATCATTAAAATAAGCAATTCTTTTAGTTCTTCTGTCTTTTTTGTCTCCAAATGATTATCAGTAGTTACTTTACTTTTCCTATGAGGAGAAAGATTCATATTTAGAAGTTCCTCAGGGAGATTTTATCGCTCTCTATAACTGCCTGAAAGGAGGTTGTGGTGAGATTTGGGTTGGACTCTTCTCTTGTGTAACTCGTGACTAAAGGGAATGGACTCAAGTTGTGCCAGGGGAGGTAGAGATTGGATAATAGGACAAATGTATTCTCTGAAAGAGTAATGAGGCACTGAAATTGGTTGCCCAGGGAGTCACTGTCCCTGTATGTGTTCAAGAAATATTTAGATGTTGTACATGTGACATGGTTTAGTGAAGGACTATTGGTGGTAGGTGCATGGTTGGACTAGATGAGTTTTTTTCCAACCTTGGTGATCCTGTTATTCTGTGATTCTAAGCGATAAACTCTTGAGCTATAGCTTTTTAAATCACCATTCTTTGGGCAGTTAAGAGAAAGGGATAATTTGGTGTTGCTGGCAGTTTTCTCCTGGTATTTCTTTTCTTCTTCATTTAAATGGACTCATCCATTACCCTGAGTATATCCGAAATATATATCTATATAGATAAATAGATAGATATGAATAAAAAATTAATCTAGATATCTGTGGAGTAAATTATACAGTTATATTTTCAGCTACGGTAATATAACTTAACCTTCAGTTCATAGCATATAAAAATACAAGAAAAGGTGTTAAAGACATGTGGCCTATTTCAAAATAGTTGTTCCATTGATGAATACTGATCTGTAAAGAAGGGTTGCTCAAGGCAAAAAAAGTTCACCTCATGCTGTCCTTTCTTTGAGGTACAGCTTATGGATGTAGTCTTGGAATACTACAATTAAAGCTTTTTATCTTTCTTGCTTTTTTTTTTTTTTTTTAATGCACTTCAGAGACTTTTTTTTTCATTTCACAAGACTAAATTGGATGTTTTGGAACTCAGGATGTGACATCAAGAAATATGCAGGGTTAGAGTGTATATATACATGGGAACCTGTAGCAATAAGAGAGTGCAAAATACAGACAAGGCAATTGTTAGGTCCACAAACAATCTGAGAAATTAGTCTCTATTGTCAGTCACTCACATTCTTTCACTTCTTTGCTAGCACAGCCAGGAGATGAAACATCAAGCTTGGCACAAGATTGGAGACAAACAATGGAAACTGCTTTGTGAACTACTCAGGTTTCTGTAACATGTATATATTATGTTTTCAGCCCAATAAATATCTGGAGAAATTTTATATGTTATCTATGTCTACGACGTAGACACCTGTCTTGGAAATAAATACAGTCATGCTGACAGTGGAGAGAAATAAGAGCTAGCAGGGTGTAGCTAAACTTCCTAAAGATGGAATTTTGGAATACTGATAGAAGGATTAGCGCAGCTATAGATCTCTACAAGTAAAGACGGAGAGAGAAATCCCAGCTTTCAAACACTGTTTTGTACCAAAATTGTAACAGTTGGCATGCTACCTAAAATGCTATCTGAAGTTATCACCACTGTCATCACCAGAGCAGACATACAAAATATCCCAACTCCCTACTTTTAGCTAGTCAAAAAATGAATCTCAGTGATTCACTAGTTATTCAAAAAAGAAAAGAAAAAAAGAGGCAAAGAATGTAGGTTATCTAATCAGAGAATTAGGTCTGTACATTCTCTAATTTCAAAAGAGAAAATAATCAATAAAGAGACCAGCCAACCAGCATAAACCCAATTTTTTCTCAATGGAAAGTAAATTATGAAAATTAAGGAAAGATAAAAAAATTGTTGAAAAGATACAGCTTTTCCAAATATGTATCTATCATTTTAATTCCTCATTTTTAAGCATAACACTGCCTCCTTTTTAGGTTGCAGATTAAGAAAATTAATATATTGCAACTTGAAATTTGAATATTGCAAAACTGTGACAATAAGTCTTATTTCTGTAATAGAAGGAAAGGAAATGTTTACAAAATGCTCTTTATTGCTAGTTTCAGATCAATTCTGCCTTTCTAGTAGCTGCAGAAGGCCAAATTAATGGTTTTGAGAGACCTTCCAGAAATGATCAGAACCTAAATAAGCAACTTGCCATTAGCTGTCACTCAGCAGACAGTGAGTAGGTGAAAGATGATTTTGTGGTTCAGACTCAATTCCTAAATAATGATCCCTAGTTTCTTTTGAACTGTCTGAAAATCAGAAGTGCTCAGAAAGGAATTAGAGAGGATGGCTTCTCTACTAACTCATGAGGGGAAGGACGGATACCTTACAAACTCATTAAAAACTTTTCATGATGGCAATCCAACAGCTGGGAAATGTGAACAACCATGGATTTTGGTGTCAAAGTCAAAACAGAGATTCAGCAATATGATGAACAGTTCCAGACTATGAGTGTGAATCAGTCTAAAATACTTCATTGTTGTGCATCTAACTGCTGTCAAATCTGTGAATTAGACAATTCTAATAAATATTTTGCCTGAAAAGTGTTGTCAGGTATGTGTAATTGATTTTTATGGACACATCTTGTGACTATATTTGAGTAAGTCCTTTAATTCCTCTGCACTTCATTTTTTATATATGTATGACTTACCCATAAACTGCAGGGATGTTGCCTTACACAAAAAATAGGGCAAACCTGGATATACACAGTGGGGCTAATCTAGAGATACGTCTGCTGAATTAGTTCAGTAAACCATTTCATAACCCGTAACGTGTTATGTGATGTAATTAATAATTTTTATTTGTTGAGGCAGAATTTCAGAAAGCTGAATTCTCAAAAATTACACCCTGTTTTGAGGAAAAGTAAGACCATAAAAGCAACACTTTCTTCAACACTCTTTATTCAACCACTCTTTAAAAAAAGAATGAAAACATTTCACTGTTTATTTATCTATTATAGGAAAAAGCTGTACTGTTTCAATGTAGAAACATTTTACCAGGTGATGATGTCTTTACTCTTGAATAAAAGAGTGCAATAGGAAGAACCAAAGCTATAGTGCTAAGCATTGAGTCCTCCTTGAGTTTTTTTATGTGTTTTCTGAGTAAAATATGTATAATTCTATAAGAAGGATTTTTTTGTTGTTGTTGTTTTTCTAAAGATGTTAGGTCTAGGTTCCCACAGATATTTTGAAATTTTTGGTTAATAACTTGCCAGTCACTTCCCACTGATTAGTAAAAATACACTCAATGTTTTTTCACTTGATGCCCTAAACTGGTTTTAGGAAGACAGATATATTTGTTGCTTATGCCATGTTTCTTCACACACTTCACTGAGTCAGCAAGTAGACCTCACTGCACTCTACAACTGCCTGAAGGGAGGCTGTGATGAGGAGGGGTTTGGCCTTTTCTCCCATGCAATAAACAGGACCCAAGGAAATAGCCTCAAGTTGTACCAGAGGAGATTTAGATTAGACATAAGGAAGAACTTTTTCTCTCAGAGTGGTCAGGCACTGGAATGGCTGCCCAGGGAGGTGGTGGAGTCGCCGTCCCTGGCAGTGTTCAAGAGGCGCCTGGATGAGGAGCTGCGAGATCTGGTTTAGTGCTTGTGGTAGCAGTGGTGAAGAGAGGATGGATGGACTAGGTGATCTTGTAGGTCCTTTCCAACCTTGTGATTCTATGATTCTAAGCCACAGTGCAAACAGAGACTCACCACTTACAACTTCTTGCACTTTGACCAGATGAAATTAGTGACTGAAAGCCTAATCTCAATAATGAATCAAAACTGTTGGGGACAGGATTCAAACAAACAAAAGAACAGCTGTGTTTTGGTCATCTTGGTGTATGGTGAATAAAACAGAGTGTGGCAGTCTGCATTCCTCACTGTAGTGTGTAGGATGGCTTTAAACCATATAAATCTAAGGATCTACTGTCATTGTAAATATTGTGGATAGTTGGCAGATAGCTGCCAAGATTTATCTGAAGCTCCAGAAAGTTGTAAGAGGCCTGACACACCATATACAAGTAGTATATATTTTTATACATTTATACATATAAAGAAATATGTACACCTGCCTATATCTTCCACCCACATAGGCAAAGGAGATAAGCATCTATATTTATGTATGAATATCAATATGTATTTTCTTTTTTAAAAAATAAATGTTATTAAATAAACAATTAAATAAATGTTATTAAATATTTAAATATTTGCATATTTATTTAAATGTAAATTTAAATTTTATTTAAATAAATGTAATTAATTTTCTGCATCCTGGAATGAGGCTTTATTGAGATTGTTATATGAACTGCAACTTCCATAGTGAACACTATGTCACCCTAGCTGACTCTTTAGCCCTTCCCTTGACAATTAATGTATATTACCTGCTCTCCAGATTACATCATTTTTAGAATTTATGCAGTTGGCATTTTACAAGTATATTCTGCTTTTTCTTTAATGTAGATGTCCTGATGGGGTTGACATGTTCTTCCAGATAAGTGACAACAACCAACTGTTTTCACCAACAAGGTCTTAGTCAGCATTTCTCTGTTTCTGAAATATTGTCAGCCATTTGCTAAGGTCTAAGATTTTTAACACTGAGATAGTTAAAGGTACACAGTTTCTTCTCTGCCAGAAAGATAAGTGGTTTTGTTTTGTTTTGTTTGTTTAACAGTTAGCATTTAGCTAGCAGGTGATGGTTGATGGTGGCACGGAGATAACCATGATTAATCAAACATTCTGCCTCCTTTCTCTTCTTTATAGATGTGAACTGAACACACAAGCAAGTCAGTCTGGGAAGCAGGTTCTTGCTCTCCATTTTGCTAGAACAGAGTCAAAATCCTACTTTTCACCAGAAAATCTCAATTTATTTACTTTTATTCCCCCCCCCCCCCCCCAAAGGACAATGTTTTTCTGACTAAACACCTATGAGATAATTTGTATCTTAATTTATAAACTAAAAAATTGTGTATTTTATATGAGCAAACAATCACATGTATAAGTTACAAACACTGTATACATTCAATTAAGAGTTTTAAATGAATACCCATTTTCTTTTAATAAAAGGGCTGATATACAGTCATGCAATCAAACAGTCATACAATGATTATATATGTATTCATATTTTATGCAGGAGAGATTATTTGTTCAAATTAAAGCAAATTACAATAGTTGCTATTTCTCTGAGGATTACTTTGTATGAAAAAAACATATAACCCTAAACCTGAAGTCAACATTGCATTAAGGGCTAGCAATCTTGTCCCATTTCAATAACCTCTGATCTCAATTGGATAGGAATATGTAATGATAATATTTTTTTTATGAAAAGAAGGAGTTGTGGGGTTGGTTCTTTCTTCCTAGTAAAAATCTTGGATCAGTCATGTTGGATAGAATTCACCTCATCTGTCTTTATTTGGACAAATGTTAGTCATCCAGTATTGTTTACTTTTCCTTCGTTTCCTGGAGAGAGACAGACACATACAAAAGATAGCAAAGCCACTCTCAGGTGTGTGTCTATGGGATGAGTTGTACTTCAGAGCATTTTACATATTCCTGTTAACTATGAAACAAACATAAACAAGTAGTTTAGTTTATGTTTAAATTCTATATAGCTGAAGTTGTGCAAAATGAACACAACATTCTTTGTTTCAGCATGACTCAATTCTTCAAAACAGTGTAATTTAATCCTTACATCCATGAGTTTTAACTTTAATCCACAACAAGTTCTAATTACATTGTGACTATATATGTTTTTATTTACAGGGCACATCTACTGACATCTCTTACATTTTTCATATAATAGGACAACATAATTCATTTATTCTATTCTCCAGAGGAAAATTTTATTTAACTTTGATTCTGCTTTGTTCATTCTCTCTGGACATTTCTTAAACTGACAATGGAGAGCACAGTTTTCCAGTAACTACCTTAAAAATGAAATAAAATTTAAATTTCTTGAATTTTCCCAGAAATGTTAACTGCAACTCAAGACAAAGTTAGACAGAAACTAATGAAAGCATTTTAAAATTCCTTCTAAGAATCTTGGAAGCACTGATTAAGGAGTCTGCTAGGTATAGGATATTGATTTGAGAAAAAAATCTTGTAATATCAGGAAGGTTCCTGAAGAGTGGAAAAGGCTAATGTTGCACTCACAGTGTTGCTCAAAGTAATTAAAAATAGACCAACAGACAGACCAACATCAGTAAATATGAAAATGGCTGACACTCTGTTAATGAGCAATAAAGGAAATTATTAATAATTTAAGGAAAACCATTAGATTGTCTCTGAGTAGTTTGTTCTTTTAATGGTCCCAGTTTGGTTAATAGATGTAATGGATGCTAATGTAACATACCTCCACATTCTTTGAGCTCTTGAGTCAATATTTTTTGATACTTTGATTAAGAACTAAAGTGATCTGAAATTAACATGGTGCACCAAATGCACACATTTAAAATAGTCATGAAAGATCTCAAAGATGATCAGACAATGAGTCTAGTGACCTTCTAAGAGAGCAGAAGGATCTGTAGAGATTAGTTTGTAGTTTTATGAATGATGAAGTTCTTTTCAACAATCTGGAGTAAAGCAAATTCAGTAATAAAATTTGTTGATGTCCCATTATTGGAAAATAACATGTAGAGAGGAAGATAATAAGTTCACAGGTTTGAACAAATGATTGTTTTTTTCTGATGAATAGAAGCAAACAGTGTGATTTTTCATTCCGTCACTGGAAGTTAAGTACCCGGAAAATATGTGTGTCATGGTTTTATGATTTTTGGCTATCGGTATTCCACATCATAACATCATGTAGTGCACTGGGATTTAAAAAGTTAGTGTTCCAGTTCCAGGCAAGAAGGACATACTACATACCCCTGAGGACTTTGTGTTATTTCTGTTTCTGTTTTCCACTTGGTGGGAAAGATAAATAACATCCACAAAATATTTTCTCTCCCCTTTTTTGATCTCAGCAGTGTGTGAGCTCTCCGGACCGTCTCATCACAGCATTAGAGTAAGACCTTCAGCTTTCGGATACTCTCTCTTATGTTATTTCATTTTATTAACTTCAGTTCTAATTCTATTTTATTATATTGTATCATAGTGTGTTATCTTGCATTCTGATATCATATTTAGTAAATTAACTTTCCTCCTGAGATCATTGCTGCTGTTCTGTTTTTAGGCCCAGATCCCATCTCCCTGTCCTTCCTCCTTTCCCTTTCCCATTTCCCAGGGGGTTCCCCATGCCATTAGTCACAGAACCAGGTTGAACTGACCTGTAAACCATCAACATCCCCCCACACCTCTCCTTTTGGGCCAGTGGGCCTGTGGGTCTGCTGTCCCCCTGTCACAGACACAGATAGGTCTAGATTACTCTGTGACAGTAGTGCTCCTGGGGAGGACTCTGGAGTGTTTGGAGCAGTGACAGCTGAACCCCTTACAGAGTATCTGTGAAACTAGTATGCTGCCCAAAGTGGGACCTGCATAGGTACTTTTCCATTGTAGTGAGAGAGCTATGAACATCACCTAATTACATTTTTTGAGGGTGTTGATAGCCTGGAGACTAAGAAGTAAAAAAATCTTGCCTTATAAAAGCATTCCAGGAGTTGAAGCAATCTAGATTATCAAAGACTGCAGACTAATAAAGACTTTCCCTACGTACCTACAAAGAAAGTAAGACATAGTTAATGGGTACATTAATCTAGTGGGTAAAGTTATAATAAGATCCAATCCATACTGGAAAATAAACCTAGACAAAGCAATGCTAAATTAAAGAGGTGTTTTTCAGTTTTCATCCTAATGATTCACTGAGACGATTTATAATAGCTCCCAGTGGATTCTCCTGCCGCTGAAAGCTTAAAACTAAGATGAGATATTTTTAAAATTGAGGTTAAATAAAAGTGGATGATGTCACAGACAAATTTCTGCTAGGAACTCTAAACTGAGTTTTTTAAACAGCACTGGATGATTGTAGTTGACATAAGAGACGCAAATACTTTTATCTTTGAAAATGTAAAAAAAAAAGAACTCTTAGCATCTGAAATTCTGTCACCGGCCTGGCATCTTTCATGATGTGCAGTAGAATCAAATACTAAATCAAGATCTCCTGTGTTATATACTGTTATTTCTCACCATTTTGAGATAATTCAGATGCAGCAACACTGATATTCAGAACTGATATTCTGAATAATTGAAATACAAATGTGTTAGCAAAAGCTTTTTTTTTTTTTTTTTTTTCCCCGATTCCTTCTCTAACTACTTCTAAGCAAACAAAACAGAATTCAGTTCATGGTGAATGCCATGTATATTGTCAATTAATTTTGGGTCAGAGAGTTGTTACTTATAAATAGTACTTATAGATAATACTTCATAATACTTATGAATCATTTGTAGGAATAAATTCAAAATCTCTAGTTTGAATGTCTTTTAACTCTAATTATTTTTTTTTTTACAGACTTGCTAAGATGTCTTGCCACATAGGCTACCCTGTTTAATGTCTTTACTTGATGATAGTCATAAAATTATTATTTATTACACCAACAGCAGCCAGCATCTCATTCTCCAAAATGGCTGATGAAGCCTTATGGAGAGCTGTTACTTGTACATGCACTTTATTCTTTAGCTGAAAGCTGAAGCACCATGATATTACACATTTCTTTAATCCAGAAATAAAGAAAATAAAGAATTGTCATCCCTTTAAGAATAAGATGCCTTGATGTTTTATATTTGACTTGAATTCACATCTATGCATAAAACATATACAAGCAAAAGAATGACATGCAGAACTAAGGGCTTGAGATGTAGACCAGACACAGTGGTACACCAAGTTCTTCTGGTAATCACAGAATCACAGAATCATAGAACGTCTTGGGATCACCAAATTTCAACCCCCTGCCACAGGCAGTGTCAACAACCTCCAGATGGTTTAAAAACATTTGCCCTTGTCCTATCACTGTGTAAAAAGTCGATTTCTCTCCTGTACAAACTTCCTTTAAGTATTGGAAAGCTACAAGGATGTTTCCCAGCAACCTTCTCTTCTCCAGACTGACCAAACCCAATTCTTTCAGCCTATCTCTGTAGGGGAGGTGCTTCAGCCCTTTGATCACCTTTGTGGCCTTCCTCTGGACCCTCTCCAAAAGCTCCACATTTTTCCTGTGTTGGGGGCCCCAGACCTGGATGCAGTACTCCAGCTGGGGTCTCACAAGGGCAAAGGAGGGGAACACAATTACCTCCCCTGCCCTGCTGACTATCCTTCTACTGATGGAGCCCAGGATACCATTGGCCTTCTGAGCTACAAACGTACATTGCTGACTCATGTTAAGTTTTCATTAACCAGAAACTCTAAGTCCTTCTCAACAGGGCTACTGTTTGTATATACATCTGGAATTATTCCAATCTAAGTGCATAACCTTGCACTTTCCTTTGTTGACCCTCATGTTCACAACAGCCCACCTTTTGATTTTATCAGTATCCTATGGATGGTATCCCTTCCTTCGGCTGTATCAGCTGCATTGCTCTGCTTGGTGTCATCAGCAAATTACTTAGCGTGCATTCACCCTATCATCAACGTCGCTGATAAAGATGTTAAGGAGTATCAGTCCCAAAACAGAGCCCTGTGGGACATGGGTCATCACTGGCCCCCATCTGGCAATAGAGCCATTAACCACAAACCTCTGGATGCTACCTTTCGACCAATTCCTTACCTACTATATAGTCCACTCTTCAAATTAATTGTTCTCCATTTGAGATAAGAATGTGGTATGGGACCATGTCATAGGCTTGCAGAAGTCCACACAGATGACATCAACTGCCTTCTGGACAAACGTCCACCAATCCTGTCACTCCATTATAGAAGGCCACCAGATTGATCAGGCACAACCTTCCCTTTGTGAAGCCATGCTGGCTGACTCTGATCACCCATCCAGCCCTCGTGTGTCTTAACATGTCTCACAGGAGGATCTGTTTCATAATCAACCCAGGCACAGAGGTGAGGCTCACTGGCCTGTAGTTTCCTGTATCCTCCTTCCTCCCTTTCTTGTAAATGGAATTAATGTTTCCCTTGAAACCATGACTTGTTCTATTAAGCAGATGGGGCTGGACAACTGGCTGGCACCACAGGAAAGAGAGACATGTGAAAAGACAACAAAATATATGTGAAATTGAGCTTTAATGCTTTGTTTCCTCTAATCCACCCACACTTCAGATGTTCAAAAAAGGCCTCATACAACTTAATTATCTAAATCTGTCCAGATATAATCATACATTTCCCAGCATTTTTGAAGCACATTTATTTTACATCACCTTTATTCATCCTTGTTTAGTTAAAAATGAACCATTTTTAAAACTACAATGTAACTTCAGTTGCCTATCCTAGATGTCTGAGATGTTTTTTTTTTAAAAAAAAAAGTTTCTTACAAGACGTATTTAAATAAGAAAAGGCACTGGAAAAAATATGGAACAGGAAAGTATTTTACAGACACGTTACAAATTATCATCCTTTGCATCCATAATAGTGTAGGTGGCTGAAAAATGTTAGGTATGTAGTAACCTATGAAGAAAGAGTTACTCAGTCTCTTTCCTCATGTGGTGCCAGCACAATTGCTCAGTAATTTAAAATATTACCACAAAACATCCTAAATATTTCTTGGAGTGTTTCTTCCCCCATAAAAGCGGGCTCAAATCAGAACCATTCACCCACAGACTTTCTGACAAGAAAGCTGGAGGTATGAGAATTCATGTCTCAGGCAGTCTGCAAACCAAAACTGGATCATCAGTCTGAGTAACATGCAAAAAAAAAAACCAAAAACAAAAACAAAAAACAAAAAACAAACCCTTTCCACAGAGCACTTCAGTTGTGCACAGGAAGGATTTCATAATTTAGGGCTAGTGCTTCAGTATTTCACTCTAGTCTAATATAATTGAAACTTACTGGCTTCTTTTCCATCTAAGCTGTTGTATTATGAAAGCATTACAGAAAATATCAGATGTTTTGTGATCTGGGAGCCTTATGCACAATGCATAAGACAGACTGTGAACATCTCATAGCAGAGTTCATATCAGTTCATATTGTTTGTTATGTTTCTTAAGCCTATTATTCAAGAGAATTCTTTCAATCAAAAAAATAAAATAAATAATAATAATTAAAAAAAACAGAGTTCAATAAGAGACCAAGACTTTGCATCCAGAACCATCACCTGCAAAATTCTGCAATATTCTGCAAGTCCTATTAGCATCACAGCCCCTCGTCCAAGCAACAGGTCCTACTTGTAACCACCTCTTAGGAGTCACTGCATGCTACATTAAACAGCAGATTTTTTTTTCATTTCACAAACATTTTTATCCTGAACATTTGTAACGGGTAAGAAAACTAAGAAAAGAAGACGAGAGGGAAGGGGAGGGAGAGGAGGGGAGGGGAGAGAAAAGAAAGCCTCTGACTTTGGGTGAGCCGGGACCTCACCTCTCCACTCAGCAATGTTGATTTTTTATTTTTTTTTTTTCCCAGATGAACAATGGAGTGCTTAGTTATCTTAAAATTATCAGTTTTAGCCTACTCTGGTAGCTGTACCAAAGATACAAATCCTGTTCTGGCAAGCAGACTTAGGTCACACTGAAAGTAATGCCTCCTATTTATTTCCATGGAAACGAAAACAAAGAGCACAATAACACTATTTGACAGAGCAATTTCTCAGCTACAAAACACCGTCTTTCAACACAGTCACCATCATTAGCTATGCATTTTTGCCATCAATGAACAAGAGCCTGCATGCCACTCATAAAAATCTGTACCTGTGGAGGTGACCCACTGACAGTTTCCACTGCTGAAATGCACTACCTGTCTCATTGCGCTCACCTCCACCGTCTGGCTTCCATAAACATTCAACAAGCATCTGTTAATGTCACTGGGTGCCATTTTTTCTTCATGGAGGAATCCATCGACACACTTCTGCTTCCTACGCCCTTCCATGTCAGACGCCATTTTGTCACAAACCAACAAAATGTAATGGGATCTTGGTGGGAAGGTTCTGCCTCTACTGCTATACCACCAACATCCACCTCTGAAATAAAGTTAGAGGCATTAGTTGAATAGGAGATGTCGGAGATCTAGGAGCATACCACTTCCAGGTTCTTGAGGGAACTAACTTTCATTTCCAAAACAAACGTGCCAAAGTGCTCACCACAAATCTAGGAACTTCTTAATAGGATAATACATCAGGCATCCAGACCAAAATAATTCCAGACTGATATGTTGGAAAGTAAGCATTTCAGGCCCAGTGAACTAGAATTTTCTGCCAAAATACATTTATTTGGAATAATTCTCACTATCTCTAGCTTTGTATATCAAAAGCATTGAATAAATTCACTCTAATGTTATGGTTGGTCAATTCTGCAGAGAAATTAATTTCTTGGGATATCTGCCTTAGTGGACAACACTTATGTTGTAATTAAATATTTGGAATAAGATTTGAATTACCGAGGCAACAAATCACTGGTTTCATTTTCTCCGTACAATGTTTCTGTTTTACTTTCTTAACTTTTGACAATTCTATTTAGTTTCTATTTAGTTTCCACTGAAATGGTTTTGATTTTTTGTTTTTGTTTATTATATTGGCAGAACCTGTGAGATGCAGCTATTGGTATTTGTTATTTCAGTATCTTCTTTATTGTACAACATCATCCAAACTGAAATATTTTGCAAGGAAAAGAAACATTAATAAGTAGTCAACATCTGAACAAGAGAGTTTATGCAAGATTTGTTACAGAACCAGACTTCAAAGCAGTCTTAATCTGTGCCAAATCTGCTAATGAATGCAATTTTTCATGTTACTGTGTACAATACTTTATCCAAATCACTACGTACACATTGTGAAGATCAGAAGAAAGTCAGCCATATAGTACACAACATATAAAAATAGCAGTACAAAATGTCAAGTTCCTAACTTGGGAGGTAAATGAGTTCAAGGAAGATTTGCCCTGGGTTTGCAACCTGACTTTCTACCACCATAGCTGTGACAGTCCAATTGTTACTAAGGATGCTCCTCTGCTCTTGAATTTCACAGTCTGTTTTTCAAAGTGAAACAGAACAAACTTTGAAATACCGGTCTTCAGACTTCGGCAATCTAAGAGCTATTTCACAAAAAGTGACATGCACAGATGATGCAGAAAGGAGATCTGAGGAGCAAACCTATTCTGCTGCCCTGCTGCCAACAACCCAGCACTTCAAAGGCTGGAGCTTGAGAGGTCATAGCAAGATCCCTGCACTTCTGGACTAGGGTATCCAGGCTGTTACGGGTCACATCAAAATTGGATTTCAGGTGTTTCTCTCAGCTCTGTTTTTGTACAGTTAAAGAAAAGGCTTTTATTCCCAGTTTATGCTAACATGTTTACGACTCTCAAGGTGTTATTTGCCTTAGTACTGACACCCATTACAAAGACTTATAATTAGGACTTAACTC
Source organism: Perdix hodgsoniae (assembly GCA_035772895.1). Classification (NCBI taxonomy): domain Eukaryota; kingdom Metazoa; phylum Chordata; class Aves; order Galliformes; family Phasianidae; genus Perdix; species Perdix hodgsoniae. The sequence goes on from JAPSGF010000008.1 coordinate 7,449,872, forward strand.
CTTATTTTAAGCTGATGAAACCTCTATCTAGAGATAGTCTCCTTTCCACTATAACTCATATCCTCCCACATCTCAATGACCATTTTTTTTCTGTCAGTATTTGGTCTGGAAATGATCTACACAGCAGAGTATATAATCAGTTATAACTGTTGATAGGCACACCTGATACTCTGCCTAAATGGTTAACTCAATTCCGTCCAGGAATCCAACAGCTTAAGGAAAGAACTCGGAGAAGTGGAATGCATAGATTATTCAGTTCCAAAAGTTTGTATATTCAGGTCTCAGAGCAAGATCAAATGATCAAAGCAATCTTCTTTAATGTTAGAAATTGTTTTCATCTACAAAGTACATTGTTTTTTGTTTGTTTGTTTGTTTTTTCTTGAAAAACATATAGGGAATGTTTTTGTAAGTCAGAATATAAAAGAAGTAACCTGTGAATTAAAGGGAATAAAAGATTGAGAAGCTTAAAATTTTTGCAAGAAAAGTGGAGCAGAAATTGTTGATGATGCCAACCCTTTACCTAAAATATTGGCGGAATGTGTGCAGGTTTTTACTTTGCTAGTTATTTTTCAAAAGCATTAGCACACTGACATTAATCATTGGCTTTCCTAACAATAGGTCAATTTAACTCTAGTTCCAGGACTAATTAATATAAATAATATAGAAAGTAAGGTGATCTGATCTTTGAATCCCAAGATTGGTACGCTCCTCAATTTCAGTTTCTATCCTTTATGAAACATTAATTTAGCTTTAAAAGATCAGTTAGCAAAATTTATAACAGCTTTGGTTTGTAAAAATATCTAGGAAAATTTGAAAGTGTGAACTGTGCAATTCCAGTTGCACTGGATGACAGCTAAACTCTGTTAAAGAAAGAAGAAGTAAATGCAAAGGGAAACAAATATTTCAAAAAAAGCTTCAAATTCTGACACACAATGTCAAGGTCTACTGCAAAGGTATTTATCATTACAAAGGAACATAAACTTTTACAAAGCAAGTTTTTCCTCCAGAAAATACTGATGCCAAATGCACATTTTTTTCTGTGAATATATGACTTTCAGCATGACTTTGACTTGCCGCTTAGTTTTGTGCCTTGTTCTTTGACCGAAGCCAAAAAGCCTGCCCAGGCTGTCCCTGGTTGGTGTCTCTTGAGATTCCTGAGAACCATCCTTGCAGATTCTATGTCATATATGAGCCGCAGATGTCAGCTTGTGAGAATGTTAGCCTGGTAGCTATTCTGCAATTGCAGGCAGTGATAAAATTGTGCCAGTATGACTTCATAATTCCATAGAACATTCTTAAATTTTCCAACATCTGGCATGACCTCCAAACACAGTTATATGCATGCTGTGATGATCAAATTTTCAGGCATCTTGTCAAGAATTTTCGTCACATGTGAACTGCTGCAGGAGCTGCCAAACCCCTCTTGACTGTCCAAGGAGGGAATTCTCACTACCTCGACATCAATCAGCAGGCAATAACACAGAAACGCAGTGAGAATAATCTTCAGTTAGATGATGTTTCAACTTGTTCACCACATTCTCTCTCAGAACCTCTTACCAAAATAATGCCGATTTTTTTTTTCTTTTATTTATAATGGTATGGCAAATAAGATTATTTTTGGAAAACTACATTCTTGTGCACTAAAAAATCTGCTTGGGCTACAGTATGGATCCTTTTTGTAATTGTTTTTGCACAAATGCTTTTAGATGGTTCAAAATTACTTAACTCAAAAGTGAAAAAAATCAACATAATGCAAACAGTTAAAAAAAAAAAGTGGTACGATTGTAATACGTACCATATTTCTTGATGTGTTGAAAAACAGAGGCTTACTGAACAACAACAAAAAAAAACAGTTTTTATTTCTTTTATTTTATTGAATTTTGATTTCTTTTTTTTTCTTTTCTGAAACAAAACCAAAGAAGTTAGTAAATCTTATGACACATAATTATAATAGAAAAAAAAAATAAGCTTTTTTATAACTTAAGTGTTCTCACTTCAAATTAAACCTTAAAAACACCTTGTTTCAGTTAAAATCTCTCATAAATCTCAGCTCCCATCATGCAGTGACTCAAACTAAATGTTCCCTTCTTCAAATTGCCAACAGAGAAGAAACATTTCCTGGGGAAAAGGGGTAGAAAGAAGACAGTGGAGAGAAAAGCAGAAGGAAAGGGCAACATAACAACATGATATCAAGGAAAGAGTGTTTTGAAACTCTAGTTTGCATTCATCCAGAGAAGCTCCCTACATGAATCTGGTGCCTTCGAAGCAATCTGCCACTGCTCCAGTGCCTTCCACACATCTTAGCAAAGGACTTATTTGCTGAAGTATATCACATAGTTGTGTGCTTGTGGTACTCTGATTTTCATACTCTGAAATACAAGTGCTTCATGATAAAAGCCAGGTTTGCCAGCTTCTCAGTAGCTTACAGTAAATTGTGTCCTGCTTACATTTCAGCAAGTGGCATTATGATTTTTTTTCAGAAAAAAATACCACCTAGCTTTTTAATATCTTGGCACTTCTTTACATCTTCTTTCGTCTCTTTTGCTTTCTCCAAGGAATGGAGTTAATTTGTTCCTTTCTGATCTGGCCTATGTTGATTCCACTCTCTGCCAATGTGGGCACTACCTGTATGTTGTGTGCTAACAAAGAAGGTGCAGAGGCAGCTGCCTATAATTCTAAATTCCAATGGCAAAGTTTCTATTCTCTGTATCCCTCTCTTTTAACGCAAGGAACTCCTGGGAACATGTGAATTTTGTGGAAAAACTGACATTACTATCTCCAGTGTGGTCTTTTTACTCCAAGGCTGCAACTCCATACTGTGTCAGAACTGTTGGACATTTTCCCAAATCTGCACATCAGGGCTTTCATCTGAAGTATAGAGAAATACAATAAGAGAGGTTTTGAGAACTGGAGATGCAGGATGCAGAGTAGAGGAGTGCAGGAATGTAATGACAAGACATGCAATAAGATTTGCAGCGGAGACCTTGTAGCTATAAACTCCTTGTCAGAGATCAGTTACAGAGCTGTAGGACTGGAGTTTGACAAAACGGATTTCTGGGGTAACAAAACAGAAAAGTAGTATCTATAAAGTGTAACAGTCACCAGGCATAATAGATTAAGATATGAGAGTGTTGCAGAACAGAGAAGAAAGATTAAGGTATAAAAGCATATTAACAAACATAAAATTAACCCTGAATAGAAGCTATTGGCATGAGCATCCTACTGCTCCCAGCAAAGGACTCCAGGTGCTAACTGCTGCTTGTAATACCTGTACCACCAATTCCTGGTGCTAAGACCAGAAGAGCAGTGAAAAATCAGAAATATCCCTCAGTCAACAGAGATCTGCTCTGACATGAGAAAAGAATTCAGATCAGCCCTATTTTTGCATGCTTGCCTGGATAGAGTGGTGCTTATTATCATTTCATATAAAGGACCAGAAGACCCTGTGTTTTAAATACTGTTGGTCTTAAAATACTCAGGATTTAAAATTCACAACAAGTCTATAAAATGCTTGCATTTATCAAGTTCTTGTAGACTCAAATAAAATGGCTAAATATATCAAAAGATTTGGCTTTACAGGCTATAATCCATTACCCTTAAGAGTCATCATCTATTGCAGCCAAATGCAATTTATTAATGTCAGAAAAGGACTGGCATTCCTCTTGTCAAGATAAACTCTGCACAAATTATTACTCAGTGAAAGAACTGTCATACTTCCCTTAATCAGCAGACAACAGTAAATGAAAACAAAACAAAACGAAATTGCTTTATTAGTCACAGATTAAGGAGAAGTGAAAAGGATGTTAACACAAGACTGCAAGGGACACAAGACATTGGTGATTGTCAAATACGGAATACAACATTTACTCTAACATCCTGTGAGCAAAGATGCTACCGAAAATGAAGGACAGATGGTTCAGTAGTAAGCTAAATGGATTACATTTTCTGGTAGTGGAAATCAGTAAGTCAAAAGTAGTTAGATACAAAAATTAGAGGGGAAAATTGCCTTAGTTGAACCTTTTTTTTGAGCTTTATCTACTGTTAAAGACACCCTTTCTACTGTAGTAAAGTGACTTTTCCTTCAGTGTGTAAATTCTAGGTTGATGCTGGTAAAAAGAGATTATTTCAGATTTTTATACAATGACCTGTTCCAGTTACTGTGACTGATGTACTTTGCTGTAGCATCCCTTCAGTAATAGATCATCATTTTCTATGCTTCTTCTTGGGATAAAAATGAGTACTTGTAATTTACACATCACTGACTGACACCTCCCTCTATATTTGTTACGGAGCCTTATGGGAATTTCTATCTACGAGAGTTTCATTGAGTCTTTCCAGGAAGCTTCACCAGACCAGTTGCCATTTTGACACTAATCACTTATTCTGCAGAAGAGATCTTTAGTGTATTCTCCTTTTTGGAGATATTCTTTATGCAGCCTGTTACTCTCTTTTTGTCTGTTTTGCCTCTACTTGAAACTAAAACCTACAGAGTCAAAGGACTGACAGCTTTTGAATGAGGAAAAAAAATATATATATAGTCTCAAAAGATACTGTTTTATCAGTGGACTCAAATCTGCACTTCTGATTAGTTTTATTAGCTCTCACAAGCAAATGTAACTAGTAAGTCTGCACATCAAATTAAATCACACAGTTGATTTCGAAGCAGACTTTACACCTTCAGCAAATCAAAAGAGGAGTTTAGACATTTTAGCAACCTGTTTGTTGGAAGGCAAGTTACGTGAAGATGTGTAAGCAAAGGCAATATTATTTTCTGGTTTTTATTTTCTATTTTCTGAAATGGGGGAGGAAAAGTCTTCAAAATCAAAAATGATCTCCTGACAACTGGTGTTCGAAATAAAACAAGTTTATAAGTGCATATATATATATATATATATATATATATGATTTTTATGGCAGTGAAGAGAATGTTACAATTGATTTTTCTCAAAACAAGCTTCAATATTGCTTTTTTTAATTATTATTATTATATTTTTTAAAGATTTTTATGTTTATTCTGTTTTTCTTAAATAACTGATCTCCTCTTTACATATCCACCATTGTGGTGTTTTGCACACTGGCTCATAGTTTGTCCAAACTGATGACTGGCTGTTAGCCTACGTGATTATTTCAACTCTCATTATTGTTCTGACTTAGTCTCCTGTTCAAAAAGAGGTGGTATCTCTCTCTCACCTCTCCACAAGAGATCTCCCAAACTATCTGTTTTTTACCCAGAGGCAGCTCTGGCAGTCATTAAACTGTTCCACTAGCTGATTAAGTTCACTGTGATGTTAGAAAGCATTATTTTAGCTAAAGAAGTAAAGAATTTGGTTAGTTAGCTTTCATCTGAATTCAGTTTCTTAAATAACTAAATGTGCAGGATGAGGAGCAAAAAATGAATGCATTGGGTGTGCTGTGGAGACATGAGCTTTGTGTTTCATTTTATATATCACAAGAACTTCTTGATTTCCTCTTTTCCTTTTCAGGAATATTATTATATAGCTTACAGTCAAGTGAGATAGAGAGATGAATCAGGCTTATTACATTGGAAGAAACTATTTTGCTTTTGAAAGCATATGGCAGGAATCATGTTACATTCTGAAAAATTTCTATCTGGTTGTAAGCAACAATCCAGTTAGCAGAAAATTTACAAAGGATTTTCAGTGTTCCCCAGCAAGCTCTGAGACAAAGGTGCAAAAAAAGAATAATCTCTTACGGTAGCACAGGGAACAAATCTGAAAACTTTAGTCATCTTACTGTTTTCCTCTAGAATTCCAAGAATTCCATCTGTTGTACAAGCTTTCTCCCAAGTATGCCTTAATCAATAATAATGCTCTGCATAAGAATTATAACTATTAATTGCCCGGTGAAAAGAAGTTCATGGAATAACCGCTAATCTGCAACTGTTCCACACACTTTTGGGAACTGTTTTTGGAAACATCATAGAAAGTCTTAACAGACACAAAGGCATTCTGAAGGCAGTGCATTTGTTGTGATGCAGTGCTTAAACTTAAGGTCAGCCTTCACATAGCAAAAGATTCTTTAAAAATAAATCCATCTTATCTTTGAATGAACCATCCCAAAGTATATTAACATTTGTAGGGCCATTAATAGTATAAATAGCAAAAGTAACTCCCAAGGACAAGAGCAGGACCCAGGGAGCTACAGGTTGGTCAAGTCTCACTTTGGTGCATGGGACAGGGGTGAAGCAGCTATCTTGGAAATCATTTCCAGGCAAATAAATGACAAGAAAGTCAACAGATTTCCTATAAAATCTTCATGGGGGAGTTTTTAATGTATGGGCTGGATGAGCAGATAGAAAAGAGGATCATTAAAACTTCAAAGTCATTAATCTTGTTCACAAGTTATATGCATATTATAATCAGGAACAGCAGTTTTGTCTCATGTTATACTTTTCCTTGTACCTACCATTTATCTAATACTACCCTGCGCTGTATGTGATAGCTAGATAGCTTCCTCAGTTGACTAGAGGGGCTAGCAATCTGGTCTGTTCTCACCTTGCTACTGTTGGTCAACCATTATTAATCATTTTTTCTTGCAAGCTCTTTCAGTTGAGTAGTGTATCTACCTTAGAATCAGAAAATCATTGGGTTTTCAACCTGTACTTATCTTTTAGTTTTGATTGCCTTTTTTCCATTTCAAACCAGAAGAAGGAATGTTGTGCTGAAAAATTTTCCTCTTTTTCCAATTGTATCACTTGGTCTGACAAAAAGATTATTCCTTGAAATTCTTGCTTCTGTGGATGTAAATGCTAAAGGCTGCACTGATTCTCGATAAAAGGATCCTTTATAAAAGATCAAAAATATGTTTGTAAAAGTTAATAACAAATCAACAGTGAGTTAATATATTTTTTTTTATTTTTCACATTTTTTTAAACATTCTATGATACAGTGCATTCAAAATGTTAATTAACTAGATTTTATATCACTTATCATTTTCTAAAAAATATTTTTTTGGTATATTACTGTTTCAGATATGAAGACAATCTGCTGTATATCTAAATTACAGTCTCATGATATTTAAGAATAAAATGTATTCTGACTCATTCTTTTTAAATCTTTCATGTATATTTGAAGCTCAAACAATCTGATGTTGAGTCTTCTGATGTTAAATTAATTCACAGTGATAAATCTCTGTTCTACCTCTTAGTCTGTTCTGTCAGGATGTGAGAAAATAAATTCAATATAATCATGAATAATTTTAATTATTTGCATGTTTGAAAAATCGTTAAACTTAGACCATTTTATTTATTTGTACATTTCAAAGAAAGACACATTCATATTCCTTTAAGAAGTGTGCCTCATCTCTATGCCAATATATAAAAGTTTACCATTATAAACAGGTCTAAAAGGCAGTAACAATATACATTTTAAGAGGAAAAGGAACATTTCTAATGTTACTATAACATAAAATATAACAATTCATCTTATTTTAATTAGACTGAAATGCTACTGTGTTACAAAAATAGGCCAACCTGTACAATTAGTTTGTGTGAAGTTACAGATGCATGAAAATCAGTTTGGGGTTTTAATAATTAAATTTTGAAGCAAAGTAGTGACAGGCTGTAATTATCGTGTTAAAGTACCGACTTCCTTCAAATGTCCATAAGAAAGAAGGAAGCACATATTCAAAAGGTTTTTCAAACATGAAGTCTAGTGTTTCCTGATTCAATCATGGGCTCCACTCTGCTAGCCTTCTTCATGTTAAGCCATTTATCACAAGGGACTCTTCCAAGACTAAACCTTCTAGCTTTCAGTAGAATATTATCATCTACTTGTTTATTTGCCTGCATTTACTACTTCATGTGAAAATAGCACATTTTTCTATTTAAATTTTTGTTTTTGACATTTTGGTCTCTATATCACAATTTTATGTATTATGTTTATTTATTTTTATGTTTATATTTATTATAACACCTTGCATTAATACTGAAAATGTGAACATCACATGAGAAAAATAAAGTACAAATGTAAATCTTGATAAATCCTCTTTGAGTAAAATACAAAAATATGCACTTTTGCACAAAGATGAAATATGCCTGTGATTGACTCACACATAGCTTTTCCTGCTCCTTACAAGAATTTCTGCTACAGAAATTTCTGCTTGTAAGGCCTTATCTGGATTACTGCATCCAGGTCTGGGGCCCCAGTACAAGAAGGATGTGGAGCTTTGGAACGGGTCCAGAGGAGGGCCACTAAGATGATCAGGGGGCTGGAGCACCTCTCCTATGAAGAAAGATTGAGGGTACTGGGATTGTTTAGCTCAGAGAAGAGAAGGATCCAGGGAGACCATATTGTGTCCTTCCAATACTTGGAGGGAGCATATAAACAGGAGGGGGAATGGCTGTTTACATGGGTTGATAGTAATGGGACAAAGGGGAATGGTTCTAAACTGGGACAGGGGAGATTTAAGTTACATATCTAGTATCTAGGAAATTTTAACACAGAGGGTGGTGATACACTGGATCAAGTTGCCCAGAGAGGCTGTGCATGGCCTATCCCTGGATGTGGCTATGGGCCACAGCAAGGGGTTTGAAACTAGGTGATTTTTGAGGTCCTTTTCGACCCAGGCCATTTTACAATTCTATGATTCTATGAAATTGAGTAAGTAGGTTTCTGACTGATTGAGTTTCATTACTAATGTCTTCGTTTGTTCCCTAACTGATAATGATTATCTCATAGCCTTTCATCTGTGACAGAGTTCATACCTTCCAAAACACTGAGGAAAAAAGTTCATCTCACATCACAACTTGTCTTTTAGTTTTCAGCCCTGAGACCAGCTGCTGAGTTAAGCTTTTGCCCTTTTGAGATTGGATTGATATTTTCCTGCTTTGGAGTTGAGCAAAGAGTGGGTGTACAGGGGAAGAAAGAGGAAGGCGTAGATTCAACACATTTCTGGAAATCATTAATAGCAGTTACACTTGGAATTATGTCTCCTTTGAGGACAGGCTGAGAAAGCTGGGGCTGTTCAGCCTGAAGAAAAGTAGGCTGTGTTGTGACCTGAGAGCAGCCTTTCAGTATCTGAAGAGGAGGTACAGAAAAGAATGCGACAGTCTCTTTAGCAGGGTCTGTGGTGACAGAACAAGGGGAAATGGCTTCAAGCTCAAAGAGGGTATATTTAGATTAGATAGAAGGAAAAAGTTTTTTACAGTGAGGGCGGTGAGGCACTGGAATGGGCTGCCCAGAGATGTGGCGGATACCCCATCTCTGGAGGCTTTCAAGGCGAGGCTAGACCAGGTTCTGAGTAACCTCATCTAGCTATGGATGTCACTATTCATTGCAGGGGAGTTGGACTTTGTGACCATTAAATGTTCCTTCCAACTCTAAGGACTCTATGATTCTATGTCCATTTCTTCTTCCAAGTGCTTCTTCAGAAGGTTTTCATTAACTTTATTCATAGATTTTCCAGTCAGAGACTGATGAGATATCATTTTAGTGTCATATTTACAACCCTCTTTCCCCTGATCTGAGAGGAATTTGTCCCATTGACTTGAGGCAGGTGAACAACAATGCATGTTTGCTGGGCTTTCTCTAACCCAGTTGTGTGTGTCTGTGTGGTCTCTGCTAACAAAACTAAGACAACCAGGAAACTGATAAAACCTAACTCTTCCCTTTGGTCACAGTGACACAACTGATTTAATTTTAATTTGACTGACACTCCAGAAATTGAATTTGTATGTTGTGAATAGAGAAATAGGTAGAAAAAATACGAGACTAAATTAATATCTGTGGATGTAAGAGTGCATCCTCTATTAAAGTCATCCTCTAAGTTTACTTTTTTCTCCAGCTGCTTAGTCAAGATTTTTAGCTTTACTAATGGATCGGATCTAACAACAACCCTGTCAGCTGGAGACACCCCTTAGCAGGTCTTCATTGTCCAGCTTCACCAGGAAAAAGAAGGAGACTAAGCCAGCACTAATTGGTATGGGATACAAACCAGGGAGTAGAGTGGCTCCTACAGTGTGGGATAGATGAAGAGCAATATTCAGACCACACTCGGCCCCACTTGCTTCACAATATTCATACAGTCAGGGATCACTTTCAATGCTTGTTTGTTCTAGTTTTGCTGTTGATGAAGTTGTGATTGATCAAAAGTAGCGTCCATCATGTTTGGGCTGGTCAGAGTTTGCACTGGAAAGGCCTACAGAAGAAAGGATGAAAGATCCACTCCCAGAAGAACAACTAATCTCACGATAAAAACTATTATATGGGGTACAGAATGCCATGATCACAGAATTTTGACCATTACTGACTAAGTTTATTTTTCTACTTTGCTTTGTGGAAAACTTGGAGATTAAAATGCATTTGTTTGCTTGTTTGTTTGTTTGTTTTAAATCTGGATAAGAGATGGAAATGTTTTTGAGATTCTAAATGTTTTAATGGGTCTGTGCTGAATAATTTGCTCATCACTGTGCCATTGGCATGAGTCCTGAATTGGAAGATATCATCCTGAAACCTTTTAAAACCATTCATTCTATTTTAAAGTCATAAAATCCCATGGTCTTATCTACCATCTCAGAAATCAACTGTGCTTTTAGAGCGAGAATGAGGCCAATTGGAAATGTTTTGTTCTCATAGTCAGGAGGGACTAAATTTAAAATTGTTAGTGAGCCAACACCTGCTACAAATAAAAGATAGACCCAACTGCATTCTCCAAATCTATTTTTCATTGCATCTGGGAGATGTGGTAAATCTACAAAAGATTGCTTGACAGTTTCTAGGGGAAAATACACATAAAAAATAGTACTATAATAACAAAGGTTGGATTTGTAGAGAGTAAATATTTCAATGGATAATATTATGGTTAGGGAAAAAGCTAAATTTTAAAGCATTTAGAGATGGAATTACTTTATACTCAGATTGGTTAAAATGTTGAAACAAACTGCATAAATCTTTTTCAGTACAAACAATATAGAGAAGGAAATAAATCAGAGGCTGTAGCAGAATGTTTGATTCAGACATGTAGTTGATGAGATCAGACTTAAATTTGTATTTCTCAGAAATGATGAGGGGCAGTGAATCACGACATTTCTCTTCTGGCAATGAAATATGTAATTAATTCCTTTGTATGCCCAGAATCAGATTTTAAGGCATTGCCTATGTTTACTTCTGGTTCTCTGCATAAGAAAGAATGTCACATTGAGAGTATTGACTTCCTATAATAGGCAGGAAGAATTGTAGTTTGCTTAATATATTATTTGAAACTTCACTCTTACAAATATTAGATTTTCTCTGTTTACTTTTCAAAGCATTTTTAGAAAATATTCTCTGTATAGTTGCAGATGAGTTTCCTCATGGATGGTTGCAGCCCCAAAAAATAGACTTTACCTGAGTAACAAATCCAGCTGTGTGCATTCACACTTCATTACTATCCTTCTAAGGATAGATATCCACCGAAAGGAGAAAATCTAGTTAACAGGTTTTCAGTGTTAAAATTTATCATACTGATGATACTTATTCTTGCATTCTCCCTACACATTTGATTTATCCACCTGTGACCAGCTGCATATACTCCAGAAAACTTTAATTCATAGAATCATTAAGGATGGAAAGACCACTAAGGTCATCTAGACCAGCCGTCAGCCCATCCTCACCATGCCCACTATGTCCCTCAGTGCTGCATCTACATCTTTCTTGAATACTTCCAGGGATGGTGAGTTCACCATCTCACTGGGCAGCCTATTCCAATGCATTACCACTCATTCTGAGAATAACTTTTCTTAATATCAAACCTGAGTCTACCCCTGTGTGACTTAAGGCCATCCTCTTGTCTCCTGTCACTGTTACCTGGGAGAAGAGGCCAATCCCCATCTCACCCCTCATCTCATCTGCCTCCTTTCAGGCAGTTGTAGAGACCACTAACGTTTCCCCTGAGACTCCTCTTCCTGAAATTGAATAATTCCAGTTCCCTCTGCTGCTCCTCATTAGAACTGTGCCCCAGACCCCTCACCAGCAGTGAAGTGCACCTCTGCAGCTGATTAAGACTGCTGATAAATAATGACAAGTGGTTTGACAATTACTTCCATCAGCTCCTTCAGTACCCTAGATGGACCTATCTGAAAATGACACAGGCTGACACATTTCTAGAAACACAGTGAGGATCTCTATATATGCCCACTAGCATACACTGAAATTAATAGTGATCATTATTATTGCTGCTGTTTTCCATGCTAGTTGTTTTAAAGCTGGCACTGTTATAACAAAATGCAATACAAACACTCCACTGTGGATAAAAACTTGGAATTTTCAAGATAGAGATAATCTTTGCCTTCAGTATAAATCCAGAATCTTGCTCTGACCTCTAGGAATTACAGTATTCCTCCTAACACTACTGCTACTGCTAAGAAGCACATCATGAAGAAATTGTTCAAGCTCTCAGAAACACTGTCTAGCAAGAAAAACAAGTAGAATTTGAGTCTGAGGGCACTAAGACAGTACTATGAAACCAAGACAGAAATTATCAGTGCAGCTGATCACTTAATTGGATGAGCCATAATCTCCTATTGGCAACTTCAGAAGCCCCTGGGGTTATCTCTGACAAGAATTTTTTTTGGGTGGCATCTGTTTAGGCAATACTGGAAGTAAAATAATTTAGGTTTTTTTCTTGCTATTCTAATAGTTTTGATTAAGTATAAATTAGGTAATTTGGAGTCGCCTAAAAAGCAGAGCAGGTATAGACAGCTTTGTCTGCCTTCTTGCTGTTCAAATTTTGTAGATAAACATATCGTCAATGACTGTTACACCAATTTTAAATTATAAGGCTCTTTTTGCTTGGAGCTGTCCTTCATCATTATTACCCTCCTTTTTGGTGTTCAACCAGTAGAACAGATATTTGGTGCATAGCCAAAGTAGCATGTAGTGTAGTAGAAACTCATTATTTCTGAAAAAAAGTAAATATGGGAGATCATGACACCCTTATTTTGTGTTCTATCTTCCTATTTTGTGTTGTATCTTGTCTACTTTTTTTTCCATTGGTGATTCAGCATAATCCATATCTTATCAGGTTTGTAAACCAGGCTCAAAGCCAGCTACTCACCTAGACCTGAAGACTCTAAAATATAATGGAGTTTTACCATCTATTGATCCATTTTTATGTAGGCCCACAGTCAGGGTCAGGTTGCTATAAACATCAATTTAAAGAGTTGCTATAAATATCAGCTTGTTATAGATAGGCAAACATACTGGTGTCCTAGAATCATTCAGAAGATGTTTCCAAAAACTGTCATTTTACGAGAGCTATTGTATAATTTAGGAAGTTGGACACTGCACTTCTGCTCCTGATTTCTAAACCTCATGGTTATCATTATGAATAGAGAATTAAAATGGAAAAGTCAGCTGATGCAGCCATCTACTTCCAAATACTTCCACTGTAATGCTGAGACTTCAATTTGGGTGACAGTAACTTCTATCTAAAAGATATTCTCCTGCTTTCCAAAGAGTACCCCTAACTTGGCTTAGAATAGCTGATATATGTTTAAGCTGCGTTCATTCCTGTGCAGATAAAACATTCATACATACATATTTTGTCTAAGCAGATATAGATGACAGCTTTTTTTTCCCTCATAACAGCAGTTTATATTTCATTCAAAAATCAAGTGATGAAAATATCTGAAAATTTTAAAACAAATATTCTAATATGGAAAAACTATGAAAGCTTTTACCACAGCCTGACAGTCATAGTTCACATGCTTCCTGCTGTTATCATCTTCCATATGACCTGGCCCAAATACATTTTCTTGCAATGCACTGTTGCCTTCTGTTCCTAGGAGTTCTACCTTACGTGAGTCATTGAAGCCTGAGTATGCTTAGGGAGTGCATCCAGAAAGAGAAAATGGTGATACCAGGAAATTAAAGTAAAACTTCTGTAACAGAAGCATTCCTAAAATGAAATTTTTATTTTTTCTAAAAATTACATGAATTCTGATGTCTTTTTTGTGGGTTTTTTTTTTTGTGTGTGTGTTTTTATGTACTTTTAATTAAAGATTTCCATGTAAGCAAGACTATTTTAAAGAAAAATAAATTTTATCAAAACATGATTTCCACTATTAATTTTTTCCAGTACTAAGTATATAAGTAGCATGCCAGAAGAAAACATAGATGAATAACTTTGAAAGTGGCAGACTAGTTTTGCAGCAACTTATTTCCAACTCATTCTACATCCCTAGCTGTGCTGCCACAAATTCCGAATGACATGAAATACCTTGTTCAATGTAACAGGAATTAATGAAACAAAACACATAAAAATCTGTTTCTTTAAAAAAATGTCTATTAAATACTTCCCATAGCAACATTTTCTATTATCCCAAAATTTAAAAAATTGTAAAATTGACATTGATTTCAAAAAATCATGTGAATTTGTAGTGCTGAGTAATACTTATTATTTTATTGACTTATAAGAATGAGAAAAATAGAGCACATTTTCCCCTTATTTTGTCTGTCGTTTGATGGAATTTAGAATATTAAATGACTAATTACAACATGATACTAAGGCATTTTCAAGTATTTAAGAGATCAGTGTGAAAATATTATATTTTTCTTCCAGTCTTCCAATGACAGCTTTTACCATTTCAGTGCTTGTATCCTTGGCCATTATATACTGCACTGAGTTCACTAATACTTTTCTTTTTGGCATCAAGTGTTTATATGAGTGTTTTCACAAAGTGTGATGCATCTTATCAGATCTCAAAGACGTACGTATGTTTGTGCTTCAACAGGGCAGTTAGATATGATGCTCTTGAGATCCCTTTCAACCTCAGTTATTTTGTAATTCTGTAAAACCAGCCCATAATGCATTCTTGGATTATGCATCATCCATAGTGCATTAATCACAGTGGTCTTTGGATCAGGCTTCATAGAAAATATGGTATAGCAGATTTCCTTATTACAAAAGTATCATAGAAAGAGCTGTTGCTCATATCTAGAAGTATATTAAAAAAAAATAAAATCAAAATTGTTTTACTCTATAGACTAAAAACTTAAAATGTCTCCCCCTTCTTTTTCTGTTGCTTATTTATTTACACTACTTGTTTTGAAGAATAATACTTCTACTTCCAAAGCTTTCTAGTCTTGAATGTCAACCAGATCTCTTCTTCCTTCTCATTACTGGATGCATAATTTTACAGTCATAACTCAGAGAAGGTTTTTTACACATGTTGTTAAATGCATTTTCTAGTTCTTGTGAAGTCCACGTATTTCAAAGCATGTTTTCTGCAATACTTAAAATTGTCTTCTTTAATTTGTATTTAGTCAAGCAGTCTACTTTACAAAATTTGATATGCTTGCTACATACTAACATTAATATTTAAAGTGATAGTGCTTGAGATTCTGTACCACTCTGACTTTAAATGATTTAATCTATTAACATATTGCCAAACTATTATGTACAGTATGATGAGGGGGCTAAAATACTAATACCTACAACACACTGAGGCAAAACTTTCAGGAAGGTGTTGGATATGATGTTTCATCCAGTAGCTGGAAAAAGGAACTGGGCTTTAGCTTTTTTTTTAACAGGTTGCCCAGAGAGGCTGTGGATGCCCCATCCCTGGAGGCATTCAAGACTAGGCTGGATGTGACTCTGGGCACCCTTGTCTAGTGGTTGGTAACCCTGCCTACGGCCGGGGGGCAAAACTAGCTGATCTTTGAGGTCCTTTTCAATCCAGGCAAGTAACCAGCAGGCAGGTAAGCATCACACAGCTGTTCACTCACTCACCACCCAGTGGGAGAGGGGAAAGAATTTATCCTCTGATTTATAAATAAGGCAGTCATGAGTATCAAAAAGGGATCTTGCAACAAATCACCAAATTTTAAATTTATAAACATTTAAACAGACATCATAGGTATTATACTGAGAATGAGAATATATAGTAAATTCTTATATCAGTTACATTTATTTTTCTACATTAACATAACTTTTAGACCACTGGGTAAAAATCAAGTGGATAATGTGATAGATTTTGAACTGAGTAAGGCTTTACTATGTTCTAAATCATATTCTTGCAATCACAAATAAAAGAAGAGTTGGAATGGGCTGAATTTGTGTGTGACCTGAAAAACAGCCAGAAGAGGTGACACAATCATGTCTTTGAAAAGAAGTCACTAGTTATTCCATCTCTATTTTCCTTCAGGGCAGAATGGATTGTACAAAACTTATTTTGCATAAAATCTGATGTAGAAGAAATACTAATGAAGTCATTAAAAATCTTTCTAACTTAAGTGGGGGTAAAGCTCAAAAGCTCACTGTATCAGGAGGTCCACCAAATTCCTTTCAAACAGGATTTTCAGCAACAAATTTAAGCAAAGACATATTCAAGACCAGTTTGGATAATTTCCTGCATGATCCACTTTAGGGATCCCCTGCTTATCAGGGAATTAGACTCAATGATCTCTAGAGGTTCTTTCCAATCCCTACAACTCTGCGATTCTACAAAAAATTTGGAAGGGTATCATGTGTGAGATATACTTGATTCTGTCATATGAAACTGGATGAACTGCAGGACCTCTAGTAACTCTCCCTAGTACTACAGTTTTACAATTCTGTATATAATGAGCTTTAACATAAAATTGTTTTCTGAAGTTAAAAAATAGTGGCCCAAATTTCAAATTACTTGCATTGAATCCATGCTAATAGATAGGTAACTGGTGATGCTCCTGATAAGATATAACACGGACAGGAAAAAGAACAAAGAACATTGTTTTGACCAGAGAACAGACTTAATTAAATACAGGAGATAGACTCTTTCAACAGTATTAGGAATATTTATTTCATCTTTTTCCTAATATGTAAACATTAACAGCTTGACAGAGACATGGGAAATATTCTTATTCTTTATTCCCCATATGCAGAGTAAAAAGAAGACCACACTTCATTTCCTGATATCAAATGAAATACCTGTTGCAGTGTTTCATGATTTGTTCCTTTATTGGCCTTTTTTTTTTGTCCCAGTCCTAACAGGGAAATATTTGCAGTTTGATGCTGTTTACCAGCAGCATACATTAACACAGGAAAAGTGAAGCATTTGGAACCCCTACTTTCAACTCCTCATCGAGCAAACAAAATCAAGACTGAATGACAGTCTTTTGTTGATATGCCATTTGCCATTCTACTTTTTAATTTATCTTTCTGCACTCTGAGCCAGAGCTCAGTAAACAGTCATCATGATTAGGCAATAGCACATGATTTTCAGGCACTCTCAAGAAAAAAATATTTTTTGAGATGAACTGATACCCACAGAAAACAGATCAAAATTACAATTATTACCATCATATCTCTTTTCCTCACTCTATCCTGGAATGTCTCATGGTTACCACCATAATCATGTCCATCACCAAAGTTTCCTACCCAGCACTTTTTAGAAGGTATGTGCCAGCAGACTATTTTTACAAACTATTTCCTTTTTCTTTTTCTTTCTTTTTAGGGCTCTGATTTCTAGGCAGTGTGTCCAACCGTCGATTCAGCAGTACTAACTTACCCATAGTGAAACCCTGAATAAAGTTTTGTTAATTAATAATATACAGAAGAGTGCAATTTTTATGAGGCATGATCTCTGACACTGATATGTACATTCATCACTAATTCTTACCTATGTTTCAATTATTCAGCTGTGAAGTTAAGAAAATAGCATCTAGCAAGTTTTCCACTACAGTCAGTATGATTAAGTTATTGTAATTATTACCAGCATAGGAAGAATGTCTCTGTTAGTGATGGTATAATAAGGTGTGCTTTGTTGATCTATATTAAGCTCTATATTGCCAATTGTTATTCAGATACTTGAGGATTTTTCTTCTGTATATCACTTGAAATAGCAGTTTTGGTAAGCTCCTGAAGCTCTTTTGTTCCCTTTCTCCATACCCTTGCTGGCTCCTAACTACGACCTTCCAATGTGATTTAAATAATTCAAAAAATATGACACCTGCTGATTCCAGGGGAGGATATGCTGGGGAGGGAGGCATTGTGGTTTCCATTGGGAACCATACAAAGCTCTACAGTTTTTCAGGGGAACATAACACATTAGCCTAATGTTTTGCTTTGAGTGTTAAGAGTTTTATAAAGGCAGAACTCCCAGAGTGATTCAAAGGAACAAAAGAACAAGCTTACATGGAGTCCAGCAAGCCACTATAATGAAGCTCTGATAATGACTACTGAAGTTTTCAAAACCTTGGATAGAAATTAACTTCTCCCAGTCCATGTGTTTTCTGTTGGCTTCACCAGTGCTGGAAAGGATGATGGTAGTGAAGGACATCCAATTAACATATTTAGGGTTGCATGGGTTGTCACTGTTTTTTTCCTCGGACATTTTCCCTTTTGAAGCTCACTAGAGCATATCTGGATACATTTTATTGTTGTTCTTGTGGATGGTTGTGGTGGTGGTTTTGCTTTTGCTTTCAGTTTGCCAAGGAATCTTGGTTCATTGGCTTTTGTGTTTCTACTCACTAGCAAAAAATATTGTGTAAATTTGAATACCCCCACCTCACATCATTGCAAGCATTCTCTTCATAGTTGGGACTGTATGCAATTCAGAAAAAGTTTGCACTGTTGTGAACAAAGCAGCCTCTGTCTTCACTGCCACGTTTGCTGGGGAGTATCATCAGTGGTTTGCAGTATTTAATTGCCTTCACAAGTACAGATGTTGATTTTCTCTCCTAAAGCCATATAATTTATCTTGTGACAGGTCCATCCAAAAGCTGACCAACTGTTTTACAGTAAGATAGAAGGGAATAGGCCTCTCATGTCTAACATTTTCTCTGAAATCTCTGCCACCCTATATACTACTGGGAAGCAGCTTTGCCAAAAACGAGATGGTGTTCTTACAGATACCACATTGAACATGAGCCAGCAGTATGTTCTTGTTGCTAAGAAGAATAAAGTTTTCCTGGGCTGTGTTGGGTAATGTATTACAAGCACGTCAAGGGGGGTGATCCTTCCCTTCTACTCAACACTGGTGAAGAAACACCTGGAGTGCTGGGTGAGTTCTGGGCACCCAACATAAGAGAGATCTGGGAAGACCGGAGTGTCCAACGTAGGACCAACAAGATGATGAAGGTCATGGGGCACCTCTCTTATGAGGAAGGGCCAAGAGATTTGGAAACTTCTCAGCTTGAGAGGAGAAGGAGCACCTTTCTCTGGGTATCCCTGCTTGTGTCAGATGACATCCAGAGGTTCCTCCCAACTCAGAACATCCTGTGAGTTTGTGATACTCTGATCAAATTGTAATTTTAGTTAAAAAATCATATTTTTAATATTTTGACAGAATCTATTGATGTAAACATATTGCATTAAACAAAGAGAGACAGTAGGCATAAAAACTTGAGGCACCATTACAAAAACACCTATCCATTGAATTGATTGTAGCAAACAGGACAATAGATCTGATTCTCAGTGGAAATTATGATGGATTATTACATTTTGCAAGTTGTAAATATCTTTGAGGTTCAGATGAATGTGAGATTCTTCCTGTTTCACTCGGTTGGGTTCAGTTGTTACATTCTGTTTAATGACTATCTCTGTTTTCTGATTTTAATATAGACATCTCTATTTTGTTGATGAGAAACATTTTCTCTCTGTAAATTCTTGTCCAGAAGCACAAATTTTGCTAATAAGTAAGAAGACAGTAAATTTCTTATTAAGGGTAAAATATACTATATTTTATTGTTTCTTGTAAATGAAGGAGTTCTTATTCATTACGTACACTTCTTTTATTCTGATTTTTTTCAACAGATATGGAATAAAAAGAGAATATCAGTGTTAATTAATATTTACAATTTCAATAAATAAAAACAATAGAGATAAGAAATTACCCTCAAAAGATAAGATAGAAACTTAAGAAATGAATGTGTTTTCTTTCACTTATTAATTTGATCTTTCTTTTAAGCCTTAACAGGGTAATAGACAAAGAATAACAAGACATAGATGTGGTAAGAAGATCTTTAATATTTCTTTCTCTAAGGAGGTACTAAACCAGAAAGCAATTTCCACAGAGTTTCTTGCCCTTGGCAACAAGAAAACATTTATTCCCAGTAATTTTTTAATATACTTTTTTTTCAAAATTCATTAGTAGTATGGCTACGCTGACTATTTAAATGAAATCTTCAACAGAAGCATTTGGGGCAGTACTTTCTCTCAGTGCAGCCCTCCTTTAGTTGTACCAGAATGAAAAACACCATCAATTTCATTAATTATTGCCTACAAACAGAAGTAACGTGCTGGTGTAGCCATGCATGAGTCAATGTCACAAGTACATTCATTAGAAAAAAACTTAATGTGCAAAGATCAGGCAGGTCACGTATATCCAGCGCTGCAGAAGCAGCTGTGGGCATAAGTTATCTAGAGAGAAGACACGTTCAGCATGAAGCTATCTTCAGTTTCAGTTTATTGTACTCAGAAGTTTGATTATAAATATTTATACCCGTCTGGATGCCTACCTGTGCAAAATGCTTTGGCAGTAGGGTTGGACTAGACGATCTCTAGAGGTCACTTCCAACCCCTAAAGTTCTGTGATTCTGTATAGAGTATCTGATTCAGATTAATTATTATTTTGAATCCAACTGTGTCTCGATCATAGAATTATAGAATAACAGAAGCATAGAATGGCTTGGATTGAAATGGGTCTCAAAGACCATCTAGTTCTACCCTCCAGTTTATGGTATATGATGTTGACAGTGTATGATGCTTTCTCACATCTGCATAGTTCATACTCCTGGATGAACAAAATAGTACAAAACCACTTTGAACAAGAAGATTTCTGTTTGTGAATGGGTTTCAAAGAAACAGCATCTTTATCTTTTTCACAGCTCTCACAGTTAACAGTGTTTTAGAACTGGAGACGTTTCCCTTTATTCCTACCATTGCTCTGTTAGTCATCACCACTGCTATTTTTATCTCTAGGAAAAAAAAAAAAAAAAAAAAAGCTGAATGTTAGAAAAAAATCAGAGCTGCCCTTCACAATTCTACAAAACTGCAAACTAGCATCAAAAAGTAACCATAAATAAATTAAGAAATAAATGTAATTCCTGATTTCATCACAACTGTTATTTAGAGTGTCTGTCACTGTGCGGCTGTTATGTTCTTGACCAGGCAACCTGACTGTCCCACTGAGAGACAATCTCTTTTTATTTTGTTAGAAAATACATCATTTAAATAAAACAAACATGCAAATGAAAAGCTGCTCTTTTTCTTTGAGGGAGAGAGGAGTGTTATAATTCCAGTTATCCAAATATATACCAGGAACGATGAAGTTTTTATCAGTTCTTATTTTTATACATTATTACTGATCTCACTTCTTTTTTTCTTTCTCAATACATTATTTGCTGTAGTTGGTACCATTTTACTGAGACAGCACAGGGATTGATATTGCCTGTCAAACAGCCCTATTTTGTTCCATACAATTTGCCTGGAGCCAATTGATGATTACTAATTCTTTCCAAGTTTCTGTCATTATATCTGTCCTCTGATTGCACTGAATTAAATAAATTAAGAGCAATTGGATTATGTTCTCTAAAACAGTTAGTGAAAAGCCTTCACTAACTCTTCACAAAGCTCAATGTAGAGCAAAGAAAGTGTCAGATTTTTGTCAGCACCACAGTTTGTCAGTACTGTATTCAGAGGTTTCTACTGGCTTTAGAATAGGAGCTTCTCATAATTAAATATCTGTGTATAGGAGATATGTCATGACCTTTTTCAATGGCCCCAGTAGAATCATTGTTTCAGTCATTTCCTGGCATGCTGAATTTTCTGTGTAGTCTTTCTATATGTTTTATCCTTTTGTCTTTCATTGCTGTTTTCAATCTGGCATTGCTCCCTAAATTCACAGATTATGAAGTCAAAAGGTCTGCAGGGCAGCATGGTATATCCTTGGTGGTCTCAGGGAAAGTGTGCTCACGACAAGAGCAAGGGCTGATCCTTGGTCATGCTGCTACATGGAGCCATGGAAAACATACTTGCACATGGACAGACAGGTCATGATTGCCATAAATAAAGTAAATCCTTACATTTTGTGTTAAGAGGCTTCCACATTCTCTGAATGTTATACGATTTCATGATAGGCAGAGGTGATGGCAGTGGTACCACAATTATTACCACGCCATCGCATTACTCTGTGACAACAGCAATGTTCTGCTGGATTTTTAATCATACAAAGCAGTTGTACCATATCTCTATGGTTACAGTCAATGCTGGTGTGGTCTGCTGATATTTTTCCATCCATTCTGACATCTACACAGCTGCACACATGCTATCATCCACAAATGCATACACACACATTGTTAACTAATAACTGTTTTTTACTGATAGGTCACAACTCTTTTCTTTTAAATTTAGGCATTGACTTAGAACCTATTTGAACAAAGCAACACGATGGTTCCCATTTTGTATTTGCATATTTTTCTGCGTGAATATTTCTTCCCAAAACAGAAATAGCTAAGAGAGAAAGTGAGAATAAGGCAGTCATGAATAAAAGTAGGTAGCAATGGAAAAGAATGAGAAATAAAAGGTTTGCTCTCTTACAAAGTCAGAATGAGCTTGATAACTTTTTGGGGTATTAATGATTTAACACAATTCTGTAGAGATATGTGCAATCATCCACTAAATATTGTATGAACATGTCATGTAAAGTCTGGCTCTGAAATACTTTTATGTTAAAAGTTAAAAATAAATTAAATATTATAAGTGAATAAAATTTGAATAATAAGCTACACTAGCCAGGATGTTTGTTATTACTTTAACAAAAACAAAGACTACTTAAGCAAAAATATATCAGTGCAAATATTTTGCAGAGGTTATGAAATACTTAATGTGAACTGTTGACTCTCCAAAGTGTTATAGCATTCATTCTCAGGATAATGAAGCATTTCCATGACTTCATTTATTAGCATATTTGCCAAATGAGCAACAGAATTACCGCCACAGAAATAAAAAAATATGTATATGGAGAAATAAACGACCAATATTATCTCTCTAAATTGCTATAAATGAGCATAACAAAAACTTCAAATACATTCTGCTTCAAGGAATCTCCGCAATTGCCAAGTTCAAAACAAGAACAGTGCAAACGTGTTTGAAACATTGTTATTATAGCCAAACTGTATTCCTTCATGCACAGTAAGTACATTTATTCATCACAGATTGATGTCATAGACCAACATACACATTGT
This sequence comes from Perdix hodgsoniae, assembly GCA_035772895.1. Classification (NCBI taxonomy): domain Eukaryota; kingdom Metazoa; phylum Chordata; class Aves; order Galliformes; family Phasianidae; genus Perdix; species Perdix hodgsoniae. Next base: position 7,473,037 of record JAPSGF010000008.1, read on the forward strand.
CTCCTTGCAACTAGCACCTCCATGCAAATAGATGGTGAAATCAAATCTGTAAAAGAAAGCTTGGGTAAATACTCAGTTGAATTTTGTGTCATTTGTGTTGCAGTTAATTAGTGGGTCCAAATTAAAGCCAGAGAATAAGCTAAAAACTGAACTGTGTGAATAAAGTCCAGGTTTCAAGCTCAGTCCATTACTTTTTTTTTTTTTTTTTTTTAACAACTTTTCCCACTGTGGTTGTATTCATTGTATACTTGCCTATTTAAAAACAAAACAAAACAGTTGAAAGAAAGCTTACGGTAGCTGTTATCTGCAATGCTCTAGATATTTAGGCTGTGAGTACCCCACATTTCTGCACTGTTAAAAAACCTCTCTGTTCACTGCACTCCTGATCATTGTTTACAGGTTGCCCACATTGCACTAACATTATTTTATGCTGGAGTTTCGTTCTGACTGTTCCTCTCACAACAAAAACATGCAGCAGGATGGATGTGCAGACACCTGCTCCATCTCCCTTTCCTCCCTTCCATGTTATCCCAGCAAGGTTTGCATCTTCAAACATTCACTCATTCCATAACGCCCAGCATTCAAAGTCCACCTCTGTTTCCTTCCATAAACATGACATACTAGCATACAGCTCTCAGGCTGTAATCAGTGCCTGGAACTAGAAGAAAAATGATACAAAAACAAACAAATTAAAACTCAAATAAGTAAAATATCACTATATTTTAGGTTTATGCAGCTGCTGTGGCTGAGATGTGTTTATAACATAAATGTTCACAGTAAATTGTTAATGATATAATATGGATACTTACAAAAACTCCATTTTAAAAATAGGGTTAATTGCTGAACTAGGTAGTTACAAATAGCTGGGTGTCACTCACATCTTTGTATAGTTTGGGCATCAGGCTAGGAAACACATTCATGAATGTCGTAGGTGCTCTTAGATCATGTGTTGGAGGGTTAAAAATGAAGATTAATGGAGTATAAAGACATACAGAAAACCAGTAAGAATTTTAATTTATATCATTAACTAGAACATTCCAGGTGATGGGACACCAAGATCTCTAACATAACGTTAGAACTGTAACACTGCTTCCATGACATTAAGCACAGAATGGAAGACTATATTTTTTTCCTTCAGGTCCTTTGTCATGTTCCACTATGGATTTATTCTTCATTAGCAATATGCTTTAAAAGGTGATAGACAGAAAATTGCCATCGTTTGGGGCTTGGATCATGTCCTGCTATAACAGGACATTTATTTCTCAGTGTAAACTGGCATGTTAAGCAGAGGGTGACCAAGGCCACTTGTTGCTGAGAATTAAGAGCTCTTCTTAATCCACACATAACACAGAGTTAACTTTCTATGCAAGGCAATTCTGGATTGAGTGGACTTCCTCCAAACCTTCCTGTGAGCTTCAGTAGCTTTGAAAGAAAAAAAAAAATAATGTGAAAATACATCTGAAAATAATACTTCAAAGCAGTATGTCAAATTAAGCAGTAAAATTGAAAAATATTTTTGTAGTACGCCTATGAAGGTCAACTACAATTGACTTTGAAAATTATTGGTCTTCCACCTCTAAGCAGATTTTGACTTTTTAATACAAACTGATTTTATGTATATGTACATAGTAACCACTGGGGGGGGGGGGGGGGGGGAACAAAAAAACCCACCTAGTTTCTTAATAGAATTATCTGTAAAACATGAAAATCCATAATTAAATAGATAGGGAAGTTTGGGTATGTGTGCATGATTTAGTGTACCTAGAAGGGTTATTAGTAAAACATAGCGGGCTTCTAAGTAAGTTTTCTCTATCTTCTTTTGCAAAAGTATCAACTACAGTACAGTATGCACTCTCCTGTTGTTTTCTTTTGTGTTGTTTTTTTTTTTTAGTGTTGGAAGTGAGAAGAGAAATCTTGGATGAAATCTGCACAACAAAAATTTGCTCTGCCATAGTAGAAAATGTAATTTGGATGGGCAGCTGCAGTCAAGAACTCTGCTGGTTATGGATGGAGAAGCTTACCCCACTAAGCTGGCATGATCTCTGTGGGTATGTGCTAATTTACAGGACATTAAAAAAAATTATGAAAATTGTTCTGGATTCATCCAGCCTTTTGACTCGTACTGCCTCATGCTTGAAAAATTGCTAGCGAAGTCTTAGCAGAATTAGCAAGAGAGTAAAAAAACTAACACCTTCATCACTGCAGATGCAGTCACTTTGAAAGAAAAGGAGAAGTCTCACAAATACCTCAGACATTTGCAGATCAATGCACAGATTAAAAAGAAATAGACAATACAAAAGTCAATTTTTAACCTTAATATAAAAGCACAAACCTTGATCAAGTAGACAAGAGGAATATTTATTTGTACAGAATCAGTCAGCAATATAATACATGACCCAAAGTATTTGTAGTGGGTATTTAGAGAAAACAGCTGGTAAGAAATATAAATACAGCCTTTAAGCACACACATGAGGGCTGCAAAAATGATGTGGATAGTCTCTTTCTACAGGACCTGAGTGAAATGGTTTACATTGCAAGACCAGGGATTAGTTTAGACTTGAGGAAAAGCTGCTTTCCAATACCGGTAGCAAGGCACTAGAGTGGTACTAAGGGACATGGTTTAGTGGGGAAATATTGGTGTTAGCTGGACAGTTGGATTAGATGATCCTGGAGGTCTTTTCCAACCTGGGTGATTCTATGATTCTATCATTTCAGGATTTCTACACCATTTCTCTTGTAAGATTTCTCCAAAGGTCAATCTAACTATACATGGTTTTAGTTTTTTATTATTATTATTATTATTTAAGTTAAAAAGGAAATGGTGTTATGCCTTCCTTTTAATTCTGCATAGGCCATTTTACCAAAACAGTTTTGACCATGACATAGTTCTAGGGACATTCAAGCTTTTGTTAGGAACTCTGAAGATTCAATGAAGAGTCTTCATCAGAAGAATTACAAACACCTCAAGTAAAGGGCCAGCTATACCAGAAAGTGTTTCTAGGACAACCTCAGGAAATTAAACTACAATCAGACTGAAAGTTTATTATCAACAAGATACTAATGAAATATGTATTTTCCTAATCCCTTAGGCATAGCTCGTGAGAAGCTATCACAAACTGTTTATAGTAAAGGCCATTTAAAACAAACTATTAGTCATGTTAGTCCTCTTTTCCATATCGCTTTTTTTTTTTTTTAAAAAAAAAACAACTTTGTGAAATAAGGATGTTGTTTTTTTTTTAAATCTTGGAAAAACCCTGTTTGTGGAGTCAATCTCTAGAATGCATTGTCACAGCTACAAAAAGTAGAATCAAGGCTTCAAAACCGAGAACAATCTTTGATGCTACATTAGATTAAATTAGAATTAAATCTAGTCAGTTGACAAGAAAAAAAATGGATGAGAAATAACGAGTATTTAAAGATACTAGACCTTGACACTCCTATTCCTTTTTTCCCACGTAGAAGAAAATGTTATAGCAAAGCTCAATTGCCTGCCCTGTAATGAACAGACCATCTGTACAATGAAGCTGGAAAAAATTATTCTTAGTAAATATATCTTTGGAGTGGGACTCTATGTGCACGGGTTCTGATCCCTCCCTTGTCACTAGGCCACCTTAAACAGAATGCCCAGAGAAGATGGGTACCCCATCCCTAGAGGTGTTCAAGGCCAGGATGGATGAGGCTGTGGGCAGCCTGATCTGTTGGAAGGTGCCCCTGGAAGGTGTGGAGGGGTAATCCCTTTCAGCACAAGCCATTCATGATTCTATGATCTCTTTTCACCAACAGTAATCTATTGAAACTAAACATGCAGAAGGTTACTTTTAAAAGATTTATTGCCTCTATATTAAATATATGAATTTCATGAGACATCAAACTTAGATGCCATCAAACTAGATGGAAACACAAAATAAGGGTCAGACTGTTTTTTTAATCACTTTCATATTCAGCATTTTAGATGGATGATATTGACTGTTTTGGAAACTGTTGTTTAGGAGACAAAGAAGGAGAAATGTTTCCTATTCATGTGTGAGGTACGAAAGCATGTAGTGCACTAGAACCTCTTCCAGGGTAGCAAAAGAAACAGTTCACATATTAGGAAGTAATTCAACATTAAAACCAAATGATGACAAATACAAATATTTTAGCAGATGGAAAGGTCTCTGTAGACTTAAAATTTTTGCAGAAGTCACCACAAAGAAAGAAAATGATTTAATAGTTATAGGATCTCAGTAATTTTTTCCATAGTTTAAGTAATTTCTTGAATTTGGAAAGCTATTCATAAATTTTAACATGCATAATAAACCTAAAATTTCTTGAAAATCATGACAATCACTTGTACAAATGATACAATTACACAGATAAGTACTTCCACCCACAAAATTATCCAGAAGGAAAAAAAAAAAAAAAAAAGTAAATCTAGCTACTCATGAAATTCTATTTTATGTATTTAAGCAGAGCAGTGGCAAAAAGAGTATAATCTATGAGATTACACTCAGTGCAAATGCCAGCATTACACTGTATCTGACAATGGATATGATATCTCCCAAGGTAAAGAAGGCAATTACCTGTAAAGCCTTTGTATCTTCATATTCTGCTTTTTGTTCTTGTTATTTTAATTCTGTGTGTGTGCCTGGCAGGGGGGAGAGTTGTTTTTCTACAAGTGTGTGTATGTGTGTGGCAGGGGCAGTTGGTTTGTTTTACAGTGTCTCCAAGTTCTTTTTTCCCACTGGAAAAGATCAGGGATTAGCCATCATCATTAATAACAGAGTTGTGCTAGTTTACACAAGCACAGATTATTCTACTGCAATAAATATCCTTTGTTCAGTGAGAACACGTATTCATTACCATTCTTCACAGCAATATGTATAACTTCCAAATAGCTGCTTTCCAAATAGACTTTCAACTCCACTTCAAATTATCTGGACAGCTGCCTCAAATCTTTTTCTCCCCTAGAGAAGCTTCACAAGTGAAGGTGGTTGATTATTATAAACGCATCCTGCTAATCTCTCTCACTGTGATATTAAAAAATTATTTATATTAACTACATCATCTTCTTTTGAGTGCTTATCTCCTTTGTAATTGTACTTTGCATGTTCACAGTCATTTTTAGAAATTTATAAATTTGAGAAAATGCAACAGTATTTATAAAATCTAAATATTCATGACTGATCTGAAATGAGCTGGAGTTTCTATAGTAAAACATTAACAAATGAAATAAAAGTTTTCACTGTTTCTCCCAGTTCTATCTCTGATGTCTGAGTCACAGTGATTGGAGAGGTTTTACAGACCCTGAGAAAAACTAGTAACTCCTAAGAAACTCATCGAGAAAGACCAGTAACTAATAACTCCACTGAGAGCACTCCATTGAGAGTGTGTAGAACGAGACATATTCATATCATATTTTGTTGCCCCACAGAAATTTTCACTTTAGAAATGGTACCATTAAGTGCAGTTGCTCCCTTACCGAGTTTCTCTTAGTTAGTTATCTAATCTCCAAGTCTGAAAAGTTGTCATGGTTTTAGGTTTTTTTGTTTTCAGTATTCCACATCAACACATCATGTAGTGTTTTGGAATTAAAGTGTTAATGCTCCAAATCCATGTACCTATCCCAATACATGACAGAAGTCATGGAATCTGACTCTTCCGGGTGGGGCGGTCTCTTACTGCCTGGCAGTGGGTGCTGGAGGGTGCTTTCCTGTCCGTTCCAAGCTTTTCAGGTTTGACTCGGTTTCAGGAACTCTCTCTCTCCTATCTTATTTGATCTATTAGTCTCAATTTCAATTTGATTGTATTATATTATGTTATCTTGAATTCTGATATCATACTTAGTAAAATAAATTTTCCTCCATAGATCATTGTCACTGTTTTTTTTTTCCTTCCTTCCTTCCTTCCTTCCTTCCTTCCTTCCTTCCTTCCTTC
>JAPSGF010000008.1:7478962-7602450 GCA_035772895.1 Perdix hodgsoniae
CCTTCCTTCCTTCCTTCCTTCCTTCCTTCCTTCCTTCCTTCCTTCCTGCCCATTTTGTAGGGCCAGGGCAGGGGTGGGGGAGGTAGGGGCCTACTGCCCCCTGTCACAGGCATAGATTGATCTAATTAATGCCGTGACACAAGCCTAAATTTTCTTACTGGAAGATGTGGAACCGTGAATATCAGGCCATTTTTAGGTTCCATGCCCAGAAGACACAAATCACAGTTGCCTGCTCAAATCCCAACTAGTTCCAATTCCAGTTAGGGGACAGTTCTACAGGTGATGCAGAAGCAATCAATCAGCCCCTACACATTCTTCATAGACTACACGATACCTAGAAAATTAAGGATATGTTACTTACAAAACAAGCCAGATCTTGACTTAAGAGTTGCATCTGAGATTATGCAACTGCAGCCTACTCTCTCCACTACAGATATAATTGTAAATTCTTTCCAAGTCACAACGTTGCTTACTTTTCCTTTTCCAAAAGGCCATGTTGTATTTCTCTGGACTACAAGGAGGGGATTCATTGCAGATATTCACATGAAGGCTAAGAGAAGGGTTCTATCTTCGTAGTCATTAAAGAAAAACAGGCATCTCTATAGCAAGATTAATCTTATCTAAGAAAATATACTGCCTAAATATTCTGTTTCTATTGCTTACAGTGTAGTTTGTAGGCAAGGAAATATCTCACGTGAACATCTGTACTGTAGATCTCACCAGAGGTCTTCTGAGCCTCAGAAGCAGTGGGCTCCCATGAAATCAAGTTCTGAGCACCATATTAAGCATCAAACTATCTTGAGACAAAGAGGCTTCAGGGTCTCTTGGAGACAACAGTTTGACTGTCATACATCTCTACACTCTGGATTCTACTGTATCATGGATGGAATATGAATTCTTCTTGTCTACATTAATCAGTCTTCTCCTAGCAAGGGCAGCAATGACCAGAGGCACTGAACAGACACAGGAAAGCTGACATCATTGGCTCCCACATAGCCAGTGATTAAGTGACAAGAGATTAAAGCTTTGCACATAAAGACACACACAAAAAAAGAGCTGACAGGTTATACTACAGATCATAACCAAATTGAGTCAAACTAAAATCTTCTCCCTTTCAATAAAAAAAAAACAAAAAAACAAAACCTAAATACACACACACATACATGCATTACACTTTCATTTGAATTTCACAGACAAGTTCAGTTGACTTAGCATTGAGCATGAAGCTCTAAACAAATGTGCTTGTAAGATAAGACTGAGTAAAAAGAAGGAAAAAAAGAAAAGAAAAAGAAAAAAGATAGGGGTAGAAATATTTTTTTTTGTATGAGCCTGTTTCCTTCCTCATGCAAACGTGGACAACTAAGATTATGCGCACCTTGCACATCTGTGCGACGACTGCAAATTGTCTCCACAGCACCATCTATCGGTCTTTCAACGATGGTAAGTCATGCTATAGAAAAAGCGCACCTAGGAACTACAGTTGATCATAGGGCTGGGAAAATTAATACAGTCGTACTCTCTGCACGCTTGCTCTTCCCTTCCCCACGACCAGCGTCTGTCCCTTCTCTTCATTTAATAACTACAGACACAACATATTGGAGTAACAGAAGAACAGAACGGCATACATCTGATGCAAGAAAAATATAAGTTGTCTCTCCCAGGAACACTCATTAAGCAGAGTTCTGAAAATCCACATTAAAAAAAAATATATATCTTGCTGTTACACGTAATAAAACACAAAAGAAATCTATTTCTGATTTTAACAGTACTTGGAGAATATAATTCCAAACATATAGCTGAATGCTGCATGAAGCAATTTAAAATCCAAGAACACCATTTGGTATTGTTCTGCAACGTGTACACAAACAAAGAAAACCCACAAAAACCCACCAAGGCACTCTAAAGTGATAATAAAAATATGAGTTAATTAATTTTTGCTTTATTTCTGCCTAGCTATATACAAGCTTAAAAAGCCTGACTAACGAAACAGTTACCAGATGTTAGATGAAAGTAAGTTCAGTCCCCACAGGCCACTGATATGACCTGTTGCAATAAGTATGCGTATACAAGTATTTCCATTAAGCTGAAATATTTAACAATTAGATGCAGTATGCATAGTAAGATTGGTTATCAGCAGTAGTTTAGACACATGTAATCCTCTTCTGGAGCTTCATATTCATGAAAACATCTAAAACAGAGATTGATTGTTATCTGAAAAGCAGAATCAGTGCAGCATCCACTGTTGACAACTCTCATGTTGTTAGAGGGGTTTTCATGGCTTTGCAGACCTTTAAGAGTTCCTCCTAGACACTGAGTGCACAGCCATAATGGTGTGATAGTGAAACACAGTTGCCATAACACAAGTAAGAAAACTGAATCTCAGAAGCACTGTAAAGGAAGCATTTACAAGGCAGAAACAGAACTGATATTTGAAGCTTGATTAGCATCCTTCTTTTTCTTGCATCCTTCAGCAAATGAGAAAACGTTATACAGTATCTCAGGTTCTACACAACTTCACCAAATCTCACCACCCAGCTGAACTTCTGTTATTCTGCAGATAGTAGGAGACAGATCTTTAGTATACCCTAAAGGCCATACATTTTCAAAAGCATCTTCCTTTCTCATACGCTAAAAAATTACTGATTTATTTTTGCGTGTGTGTGTGTCGGGTTAAGAAAGAAGAATTATGTGTGATGTTTCTTGTTTTTCCTGAAGGCTTCAGTAATTAGTCTGTGATTTGTATTTAAAACAGTATAGTACCAATACTTGTACCAGATAGGGAATCAAAGAAAAAAACAACCATGCGTGTTTTATCAAAATGTTAACTGAAAAAATATGGAAGTGAAAATAATTGCTGGCACAGAAAACAGTTTCTGGTGCCTTTGTAGGCACAGTGGATAACCCAACTGGTGGGATATCCCTGGTGTTCCTTTGGGTGGGTGCAGATCTGAGTTTGTATCTGCTGACCCTCCATGGACCTCCAGGAATCTAAAATTGTGTATGGTCAAGCAATTCAATCTTCTTCCTATTGATCTAAAACACCGTGGGCACAAAACAAATTCCTGTGTTCACATGTTCAGAAGCCCTGCTAGCTTCAGTGAGACTCTGTCCAAAAGTAAGAGTTCACCAACTTCATATATAAAAGCCAGGACAGACACTTTATTTGCTCTCCTAAGTTACATAGGCTTTCAAATTTGAGTCCCACAGTTCAAATGGCACATGAGAGTGCAAACAGATTGGCTGTATTCATCTCCCAAAAGCATGAAAACTTATTTTCCCAAAATGTTGTATATAAAAAGAGGTACACTAAGCTTTGGAGAAAAATGTCTCATTATGGCCACCTCGAAAATCCTAAAATAGGTGTCATGGTTTTACATTTTTTGGTTTTCAGTATTCCACATCAACACATCATGTAGTGCACTGGAACTAAAGTGTTAATACTCCAGCTCCATGTACCTATCTCTGTACGTGACGGAAGTCATGAGATCTGACCCTTCCGGGGGGGGGAATGCTCACTTACTGCTTGTCAGTGGGCTCCTGGAGGCAGCGTTTTCCCGGCCATCCCAAACTTTTCAGGTTTGACTTGGTCTCGGGAACTCTCTCTCCTATCTTTTTTGATTTATTAGTCTCAATTTCAATTAGATCTTATTATATTGTGTTATTTTGCATTTCCAATATCATAGTTAGTAAAATAAGTTTTCCTCCTTAGATCGCTGCCGCTGTTTTCTTTTCCCATTCCCTTTTCCCCTTCCCTTTTTGGGCCAGCGGCCCTTTTGGGCCAGCTGCCCCCCTGTCACGGGCACAGGTAGATCTTGCTTAACCCGCGACAATAGGAAATAAAGCTACTCCTAGAAAAAGGCTCATAGATTGCAAAGATAAAGATTCCACAGCTTCCACAAGTGAAACTTTCCAATATTTAACTCAATTTATAGTTAGAAACATTCTACTTATGTAGAACTTAGATTTTTCTAGCTAAGACAAAAATCTGATTACTTCTCCTACTCCACATGAGTCCATTAGCTGTCTCTGTACAACTATGAATGATGTAGCTATATAATGATAGCATAAATACATATTTTCTTGGGCAGAATGGACCAAATACATTGAAATACTTCTGAAAGATGACCTGATCTCTGGACTCCCTGCATTTATTTATTTTTGTCTCAATAATACTGTCAAACATGAAGTCCAAAACTGATGTAAATTGCTGTTCAGTTAGAGGAGAACAATGATTTCTCATGTTTTATGCTCTTGCTGATACATTCTGAAAGTCTATGGCATTATTACAGTTTATTTTGTTTATTTATTTATTTTTGCAAGATCTTTTCATAGCTGCCTCTGCACTAAAATCTCTGCATTTCCCTTCCAGCCATTTAAGGTTATTTTCATTATTATATCTATATCTATGTATTATTATATACATATATTATATTCTATGTATTATATATATATATATATATATAATATATTATATAATATATTATTCTCATTTTCCTTTTCTTGAAGTGCATGAAGTTACTCTGCTTTTCTCATTTCTATCATCTCAAAGTCACTCTCATCAGATTATCAGCCTTCACCTTTGCATTTTCTCCACATTAAGATAGAACATATCTTAGTGACATACTGTAAGTATTGAAGATACATAACATACATAATCTCCAAAAGGTTTCCAGAGAAGGTTCTGTTCCTTTCCTTTTCATTTTAAATAAATAAACAAATAAATCTTTAAAGTGTTCAACAGCCTTATCCTAAACTGATAATTTGAGGTAAATCCCTCTTTTGAACCCTATTTATTATCTTCTTAGAGATTTTTTTGGCATATCTATCATCTCTCATCTCCTTCAGAAGATCAAAGACAAACTATTTGTAATTGAATGTCATCTTCTTTTTTTTCCCTGCTTTTCTTTCCTGAACAGCCTGTACCCTCAACTCTCCAACACTCTAATTTATCCTACAAAGGATCTGTCTTGTCAATTAAGTTATAGCTTGTTTGCGTAGCAAGACATCTAGTTCTTTCTGTTTATTACACATACTCTTAAAAATACTTAAAATGCTTGACTAGATACCCTGGAATTCCACTTCTTTCCCTCTAGCTCTTAAACAAAATATCCCATTTGTTTCCACAATTTCAAACCTTTTGCCAGGCTACTGTCCTATTTTAGAAAATAAGAAAAGGACCTTTGCTGAGGTTTATGTTCTACTCTTCTTCAACAAACTTTCCTTTGCCATCACTATCTTAATTCTTCTCCCTTGTAATTATAATTAATGTTTTATTAATAATTAATTATTAAAAATAGTTAATACTGCAATTCAAACACCTGATTTTATGTGTCTACAGTGCTGGTGTTTACCTATGAGATATAGGTGTGTGATCTCCTGTTAGAGCCAAGACTGATCTATTGTGGATCCAAGTGCCTGTGTATAGGGCTCCAATGCCCTATGAGATGACACAGAGCATCCAATCTAACCTCTGGAAAACTGCAGTTCACCTGTAAGACAAGTTCTTGTCAAGGCAAGGCAAGACAAATCCTTCTGCCCATCATCTGTCTTGGACAGCCTTTGGAACCTCAAATAGCATGAGGCATCTCTACTTTGGTGTCTGCCTCCTTTCAATAGCATGCTTAGACTAGTTATCACATCCGGAAATCAAAGTTTATATTCAAAGCTGAACTTCTCTCTAAGCTCTCTGAACAGTACAGAATAGACTTGCAATGACTCTAAAGAGAGTGGAAGATGCTCAGGACTTCAAATGTGCATGCTTCAATTCAAATGTCTCTGATCTGGAGCCGAGTTCCAAACAAACACTGCCTTTGATCCACTAGACCTGTGTTTTCCTAAAGAACTCTGTGTTAAAAGATTTCAGAAATGCAACATCTGGGTATTCTGAAAGAATGTAAGCACTTACTGGGAAACACAGACATATGAAAATAATCACAGAGGTCAAAACTAACTTTGAAAGTCATCATCATAAAAAAAAAAAAAAAAAAAAGTAAAAGAAAGAAGTGAACACCAGTGCGTCAACTTCCAACCTCTAATACCATCACAATAAGCTTAAAGTATTCCAAAACTCAAGGTAGAAAAATAAATGTGAATTCCGGACAACTGAAAAACTTAGTTGTGTAAAAGGTTAACTGATTGCTGTCCATGAAAAATATGAATTTTAAAATAGAAATAAAATGAGAAGTCTTTGTAAAATTCTACACACCCTTAATGTAAGCTGCAAAAATAAAATTAAAGAGCAGTTTACCTGTTAATAAAACTAAGATATGTGTTTCTCTCTATTGAAATATAAAAAACAAATATCCTCTCATCTAAATAACCTGGAAGTCTAAAGAAATTCAGATGAAGATCTCCACTTAAGTTTGACCAAATATCAAACCTTTTTTTTCCAGTGTTTGTGTGTTGTGTTTTATCAACCAAACAAAAAAGAAACAAATAAATGCAGATGAAGATTCTAGATGTTTTGGCCTGAACCCAACAGTCTCACAGCTGAGGTCAGAATTTGCCTGCTTTAAGGAGAGCAGAGCTCTTTACTCACATTCTTGGATCAGCCTCTCACTTTCTACATATTCCTCTCTTTACGTGTTCCTATCTCTTTCTCACATGACCTTTTTCCCTGTGTTAACATCTTCACAAGAAGAATGTATACCCCAAAAGTCACCATCCCTGAATGTTTTCAGTGAACATGTGGATGTGGCACTGATGGATGGATTAGTGGACAAGGTGGTGATGGGTTAATGGTTGAACTGGATGACCTCAGAGGTCTTTTCCAGCTTGACTCCATGATTTTATGAGTAAATATTCAGCTAAAAAGCAAAGTTTTGCAATGTTATGTTTTTCTTTTCTTTTGCAGGTTTTTTTTTTTCATATTCGTCAATCATTAATTAAAAAGGATCTCTTTTTCTTAAGTCTGTAGTCTTGGAAACTTTAGTTTTGACTAATGGTATTTAAGTACATAAATGGTAATACACTGATCATGTGGAACGAAAGACTGAAGAGTAAGGAATGCCTGATGTGGGCTGGCAAAAACAACTTGCTAAAAGTTCTGGCTTGGAGAACTGCATGGCCTGTGACAATAGAACTAATGGAATTAACTTGTTACAGATTTCGTAAATTAAAGTAATGCAGAGAAAAAAAATAAATTATAATCTGCATTTTTTTCTAGCAATGTAGTCTCCAAAACAACTATTGAAAGAATATTCTAAACTAAATAAAAAGATATAGTGCTGTACTTCGTGATTTCAAGTTAGGATATTTCTAATGAATAGCAGATCACTGGAAGCATATTTAAAGTTATATGAAAATAATACAAACTTAAGGGAATCTTCCTCTATTATCCTAATTTTCTCATTTTAACTAATCAATTAGATTATTTCAAATACTTGTTCTAAATTCTTTTCTATCACATGTAAATTTCCACCTTAGTGAAAATATTTAAATATTCATGCAAGTGGTAAGAGAAGCTTTTGTTAACATGAAAAGAATATTAATATGAAAAGAATAGAAGAATGTTACAGTATCTTTTACCTGGTACTGAAAACACATGGCCAGAATTTCTGCTGTGCTTTATCTTTTCTTCTTGATGTAAAGAAGCTTCAAGTGAGCCAACTTAGCTTCACTGATTCTGATAAAGTTACCATGCTTCACACCTGTTGTAAATGTTCTTACCTGCAGCCAATGACAGTACAAGGCTAAATTCTTTAGAGCCTGCTAAATTTTTCATCTCTTATTTTTCAAGCTGTCTTTATTTCTCTATGTAAATTTTTTCTTGAAATAAAATAAGAAATACTTTCCAGTAGCATTTGCACAAACTGCGTAGCGAAGGGGAGCAAACTGTCCTAGTTGCTATTTTGGATACATAAATTTTAGCTGAACTGCAAATGGTCATCTGCCAGGCTCTGAGGAGAGTGATGTGGCATAGGAGGAGAAATGGAGAAGGTCTCAAGAGAGACCTAATTTTCTCCAAGTAGGCGGTTGAGTCACCATTCCTGGATGTGTTTAAAAACTGTTTGGATGTGGTGCTCAGGGACGTGATATAGTGGAGGGTTGTTAGAGTTAGGGTAGGATGGTCAGGTTGTGGTTGGACTTGATGATCATTAAGGTCTTTTCCAACCTGAGCAATTCTATGATTCTATGATTCTGATCTAATTTGGTGTGACACTGTGAGAGGACTAAAGGAATTCCCAGTCATGATATTACCATGTAACCTCTAGAACTGTGGAATGTGCTACAGGTTCCACAGAATGTGTTATTTTCTCCCTGTACCATTCTCTCCCTGCCTCAGCACCTACTGCTGAGACACATTTGGCATCTCACGACATACTGAGAATAAAATATACCAGCATAAGTTCAGGACACTGCAGTGATCCTGACACCATTGTCTTCAATCAGATATAAAATTCTATTTACTTTGTTTTCATCTGGGTAAGACCACGGAGATTTTACCTGAACATTAGTTTAGTTGGGAATTATGAGCACTGGCAAGACCACGGGAGGCTGCTAATAGGTTATCACGTGTAAAATGCCAGAAACTGTAAAGCGCATTGATAGCACCACATTGCATTCAACCCTGCAAAGAAGAAATGTCACAACGAAACACATAAAAAAAACATAGGAAATACTGTTAATTATAGAGGCATTTGCTTGTGATAAATTAAACATGATACACTCAAAATAGAACTTGGCTTCTCAAGATCTATTAAGGAAACGTATGTGAAGAAAGCACTCTGCTCTTGGAAGTGAGCATCAAAAACCTCTGAAAGTAAATTTTGTCTACACTTCCAATCTGTAATAATGCAGCTTAATTTCACTGCTGCTGATAGCAGCTGATGAATCAAGGCACAAGGTGTACAAATACTCCGGTGCTATGTAGATGAGCTCTCACTAGCATCACCAATACAATCCAATGGTCTAGTCTTTTCTACACTTCACTGGAGGCTGTCTTTGCCTCTATAGGGTATCTCTATCTACTTAATTATCTCATCCCATTTTTGTGTGTAAGTGGAGGCATATGTGTGCATATAGGTAGGCTGTTCCGAAGGTAATGCGTTCATTTCCATGGAAACCACAACAGGTACAAAGTGCACACTAACACTAATAGGTAGAATTGCAGAACACTGTTTTTCAACACAGTCACGATGATGAGCTCTGCATTTCACCAGCAGTGAACAAGAACTTGCATGCTGTGTTTGTAAAAATCAGTACTAGCAGCAGTGACCCACTGTTTCCCAGCTGCTGACGGTGTCATTGCTGGGAAAATGGTGTCAACATAGTTAAACTTTCACTGCGCTCACATCTGCTGCTTGGTCTCCAGAAATGTTCAGCGAGCATCAATGAATGTCAGTGGGTGCCATTTTTTCCAGATGGAGGAATTCAGTTCCACACCTTTTGCTTCAAATATACTTCCATGTCAGACACCATTGTATCAGACTGCCCCTCTGCTGCCATCTGTCATGCAGAAACAAAATGTAATGGGATACTGGTGGCAAGGTTCAGTCTCTACTTCCATATCACCAACATCTGCCTCTGACGTCATGGGCCGACATAACAGCATAGGAGGCATTACTTTTGGAGTTGTTCCTTTGCCTACATATGCTGCAATGCACATGTGTATACAGAATGAGTGATCATTTCCCAGTGTAGCCACCTTTGGCATTTGGCCTGTACTCAAGCTAGAAGGAGCTAATCTCAGGAGTGCAGTTATCATCTCAGTGGCTGAGATGGGCAGAGCCCTGTTACCTGTGCTGTACTGCTCACAGCACCACACTGCTTTCTGAGTTGCTCTCTAAAGGGCTGAGTTCTGCCAAGATCTTAGCAGCTCATTAGGGGCACGCCTGAAATCTGTACCGCAGCAGCACATGCAGTGATGCAGGAGCTGCAACCGTGAAAATCCCAGAGCAGAATGAACCTGGCATTTCCACTGCTCAGCCCCCGCTGCACTTACTGCTTCTTTTTCTGTGCTGCCCGTGGAGGTCTGGGGCTGTATGCTGCCATCGAACTGCACCTGGCAGCTTCTTCTCATTTACTGTAATGTCACGACCACATTTATGCTCCGCACAAAGCAGCGTTTCATGCTTCAGCGCTCTCAACTCTCTGCTAGAGGTACGGGCAAAGCTCAGCACGAGGGGTACTCGTGCGTTTTGCGTTTCGTACATCCCTCCTCCTTGGACAGCCTCGCCCCGTCTCATCCCTCTGCTCTCCTCCTCCTTCCTGCATCCCCCGCTGATCCGCAGAAGCGGCCGTTCACCGGGCACCGGGTGCACCCAGGGCACGGAGCTGGGGGAAGGGTGGGCGGTGACAGACCCCGGGGTGGTCGCTGCAGGCACTGCCAGAGCCGAGACCCCGCGGCCTCTTCACGCGGTGAGCGGCAGGTGGGTGCCTTGCTTTGCGTCAGCAGCGGGTCAAAGCCCTAAAAAGGGGCTCAAATAAATAAACAATAAGAAATACATAGATTTCTTTCTTTCTTTGTCTATCTATTTATTTATTTACTGGCTTTTCGGGGCTTTCCCAGAGGCACGGCAGCGAACTTTCTCCGAAGCTGCTGCCACCTCTTCCGCGGTCACTCGGCGTTTCAGCTGTCCCCACCCGCGCACCTCCATCGCTGGGTGGGCGCTGTGCCTCCCTCCATCCCCGGTCCGCGCGGAGGGGCCGCAGTGTGCCGTGCGCCCGCAGGGGGGCGCTGCAGTGCGGCGGCGGAGGGCGCGGGGTGCGCGGCGGGGGCGGCGGCGGGAGGGGACGCGGAGGCAAAGCCGCCGCCGGGTTCGCGGGGAGCGCATCGCCGCGGGCGGCACGAGCCGGTGCGAGTGTCCCTCCGTGGTGTTTTTCTCCTTTATCTCCGTGTCCTGTTCCCGCCTCGCAGCGCTGCGCTCCGGGGAGAAGCGCCGCGTCGGAAGGAGCCGTTACTTTGGACGGGCAGCATGAGGCTCTCCCAGGGAAAGAGGAGAAGCCGCACTGAGCAGCCGGGGAAGGTCGTGGTTCGCATCTGTTGCTCCGAAGCCCGGCGACAGGCGCGGTCCGCCGGTCTGGGAGTGATGGAGAGTCTCTAACCGGTGGGCTTGCGTCCGAGCGTCTGCGCCGGGGGCAGACATGGAGAAAATAAAGTAAAAATGAGGAAAAGTGGCTGAGAGGGAGAGAAACAAAACGAACATTTCTCAGAGGGATTTAACTTACAAAAAGGGAGCTTCCCAGGGAAAATGTGACCCGCTGGAACTTCGGGAGGAAGATGCCGGCTGCCAACGCACGCACCTAAACCAAGTAAGTTCCCCATAACTTTGCTGTATTTTCCTTCTAAATCTTTGGTTCCTTTCTTAACCGTCTAAAACAAAAAGTCTCCGTGTCACTTCTGCGCCTACACGGGCACGGGACAGCGTTGCGCACCCCTTTGTTCCCAACCCGAGAATTAAGACATTTCTCTTTCCCGTGTCCGAACTGAACGTGGGATTTTTCCCCCTCGCATCAGCAATCCCCTAAGCGTGACACCTGCGGGACAGCGGCGGCTGGGGGTGGGACGGCGCGGGGCGACAACGCTCCACACCCGCACCCACCGCACGGCTGCGGCGGGCGGTTCCGGACCCCGAGGGGACGCGCTGAGATCCGCTAGGAAGGGTCGGGGTCCTGACGGAGAGCTCCGGGAGGATGGGAAATGCGAGGCTGATGGGGGAGCTGCGCGGTGAAAGAGCGCTCAGAGAGAGTGGTGGGGTTCCCCCGGTTGGCATCGGAAGGTGCTGACCCTCAGGACATAGGGCAGAGGCTGAGGTCCTGTTGGGAAGAAGCAGTTGGTACTCAGGAGCCTTATGTGCCGACAGCAGATTGCACTCTGCAAAAGGGAAGAACTGTGAAATTCACTGCGGATGGTAAAACCTGCAGTCTTGTTAATCGAATATATTTCCTTCTTTCTACAAAGAAATGTCATTTCTGCACTTTTGTTTTACTGCACTCAACTGTTAGCATGGTAACCAAAATTGCATTTATTGAAACGTGTCCCCGAAGTGAGATGGCTCTTCCAATTCCGACACATCTTTTCAGTGGAAGTAAATAACACCACTTTCACAGGCTCTGCCTTTCTTCTATTTTCCAGAGAAAGGGCATTCCTCAAAAACAAAGAGTGAAAAGCAGGGAGTTGGACTTGATCCCCAGAGGTCCCTTCCAAGCCCTACAATTATGTGACTCTGTAAAATAGAGATTGCTCTTTGCTTTTGCTCAAGAAACACTTCTTCGTGCAGGGATGGATTTTCTACAGCGTGCAGAAAGCACAGAATGGGAAATAGTTTTTGCCCCCCACACTAAATTAGATGCTGGCCTTAGAGTATCTTTGAGCACAATCTACTTGAAATGTTAAGTTTGATCCGTACTGCAGTGACATAGCATGCATCTATCACTCTTTGTGTTCCTTCTACTTAAGCTGAGACTCTGATAGGCTAGCAAGGTTACCTGTGGAAATATGTACAATTTATTTAATTTTACTATATTG
This sequence comes from Perdix hodgsoniae, assembly GCA_035772895.1. Lineage (NCBI taxonomy): Eukaryota > Metazoa > Chordata > Aves > Galliformes > Phasianidae > Perdix > Perdix hodgsoniae. Next base: position 7,491,432 of record JAPSGF010000008.1, read on the forward strand.
ACATGAGCAAGAATTCTACATACAGAGAAGTCATATGCACTAGACTGCTTCACAGCTGTCTTGGAATAGCTAATGACTGAGAGGGGACCTGGCAGTATGCTAGCTCACAGACAAGGCTCAGGAAGAGTCCTTCAATATCAAAATGGGTGAAAGTCTCATGACACTTGTTTTTCCTTTTGCCTTACCCTCTGAAGGTACTGAAAAACCTCACTTAGCTTGCAAAAGGATGGGGCTTTTTACTACAGTTTTTGCTCTTCCTTCTTTTCTCTTGTTCAGACTTTGGAACACATGAGACTGTATTTGGGAACAGCAAAACATAAACATGTCTGTTTTTAAATTTAACTTCAGCCACTTATTCTGACACTATATATAGTAGTCATTGCACTTAAAATAGCTTCAGAAAGAAATTCCATTTCTCCTTATCTTTCCTATATGGAGCCAAGTACTGCTAGTCAGTATTAAGTCAGCTGAGGTCATTCCAGATCAGGTACCATTCTTCCTCTTTTTCAGTATTTTTGCTGCAAATATCATGTCCCGAGCAAAGTGTCTCTGCTTTGGTTGAAGTGGGTTTGCATTTCTATAGTGTGAACAGCCCATCAAGTTTATATCAGAGGATTCATATAGAGAAATCTATTAAGGAATCAGATCTCAGCACTGTCTATGTGTGCATATTGCCTTAGGTGACAAACAGAAAGGAGCACAACTGCTTCCCCCAACACCTGAGACCTGTCTCCCTGCCAGTACACTGTTTAATCTGCCAGGTGTTTTTTTTTCAGGGGCATGAATCATTGGGGTGACGAGTCAAAATCAACAGGGAAAATCTCGTATAGCATCTCTGCCTGCTCTGCTACGTTGGCAGTTCTGGTAATCAGTGCTGAAAAGGACTGAATTCCTTCTGAAAATAAAGACTGAGTCAGCATGACTTGTCTTATGGAAATGCAACATAGAAGTGGGGAGAAAAGATCATTATAACCTATCTCAAGAAAAAGCAGGCAAAAATTTTGGAAGCACTGCTCTATTGAGACATTCCGTGGCTTCATGAGTGTGAGATCAGGTTCAGATTTCAAGTGTTCTGGGTTGTAGTCTGGTGACTTTACTAAGCATAATATTGTTATTTCGTGAAAGCAGGTTGGAGATAAAGCTTTGTTGATAAATCAGTTTTACATCACTATGTTTTGTGCCATCAAACAAGACTCCAGAAACCTTCTGTAGAAGGCTTGCTTCTACCCTGGAAGGTGAAAGGCAGAGCCTGGCCCTTACTCTAAGCAGAGCATTACACTAACACCAGCAACAGAGATGCCAGAATCCTCAGGAACATTGACATTTGTTGCTGGAAAATTATTTCAACTGGTTAAATACATATTAATTACTATGGTTTATACAATGAAAACAGGGAAAGCCAACCCAACTGAATCCTTTTTTTTTCTTTTTCTTTTGTAACAGATTTTTATGCAAATGTCACTCCTAGGTGCATTAGCTCTCTGTCAAACAAAATCTAAAAAACAGTTGGAATAAGAGGTAATTGCTTTGCACAGTGAAGTTGACAAAGGAATTAATGGATTTTAATGTGCTGCACAGGAAAAAGAAAGTAACACATGTTAAAATAAATCATTCTCATTTTTTCTCTGGGCTTTTTTTTCTTTTTGTTTTTTCTTTCTTTCTTTCTTTCTGCTCCTTTTCTCTCTTCTTCTTCTGTTCCACCTTATCAAACTTATGTATCACTTTGAATTCATAAAATAACTCTTCCACTTCTCTCAATCATTTATTTCTAATTTAGGCAGTGACGGGTGTGAGACAAGAGCTGGAAAGAACTTTGTATTACAGTTATCATTTTTTGCAGCTAAACTACTTTTCAGCAACCATGGGCTGAGGGAGGACAGGAGAACTCCTTCAGTTTGGGTGAATTTAATGTATTATAGAGAGTTTGAACCAATCAGATTTACCCCTTGCGGTCTAGGATGACTTCTGCAGTAGCTTGGACATTGAGCCTTTGCTAGATACACCACCTGAAGAGCTTCTCTCACACATATCTGTGTCATGGGAACCATTTGAGTATGATGGTAGTAATATCATCTGGTATATTATGTAATTAATAGAGGAACAGTAAATGGAGAAAAAGATTTTCCCCTGGCATTTTCTGAAATATACATTATGAGTTATTCCAGGGATACTTTTACACATACTATGAAAAGCTTCTGAGGAGCAGTAGCCCTCCCCAAAAAGGCAGAGACCCCAATCCCACCTCTTGTGCATGGGTTGTCAGTGAAGTAGCCAAACTCTGTTATCTCAGTATGTTTGTTTTTCATGAGTATTTTCCTGATACACAAGTTATTTTCATTTTTTGTTTATTTATTTTTTTAAGCAGTTCCTTCTAGCACCAGTGTTAAGAATCAGAAATACATTCTTCTTGCTGTCTTTCATGCCTAAAATGAGAATGGAAAAGCAGATGCCATGGGCTCTTGCTCCCCCAGTCCTTTTGCCAGCTGGCCATGTGAGGTATGGTTCAGTTGGCCATGCAGAAGTGTATCCTGTCCTTTTAGTTGACTTAAGGTACATTCTGTGGCTGCAAACTGACTCTCACTCTAGGATACCAGTCTCCTATAGGTGATGTATCATACAGAAACTGCTGCCCAAACTGACATGGAATACCTTTGCATTGGCTGTTGAACTGACCCTGTAGTCTCTCTTTTCTCCTCCTGGAGAAAGAGAAGCAGAAGCCAAGAGTGACCAATCTCCCTATTCCATCTTCTCCCTTGGAACGAAACAATCATCCTCTCTTTAGTTGTTGTGTAGCAGGAGCTGAGGCAAGAAGCCTGCCTTCTTAAGATGTGTTTGTTGAAACCCTGCTGAGCTGTGGTAGTAGGGCATGAAGATTCCAAAAATCAAACTAAAACACAGGTTAAAAATACTTGCACACATACACATGCACTTGCACCAAACTTCTGTGCTACTTTTGAAACAAGTAGGCATAGAGCATCAACTCACAACTGCGTGTTGGATGTATGCTTCTGGAAGGTTGCCAGCTACTCCCTCTGCAACCCAGTTTACTTAGAGAAGGATTCTTCTAAACACTGTCATATGCTAACTGTCAGTGCTTACCTAAAACATTTGTTTCTTTTTGATTTGGATGTCCATCACAAAGAGGTAGCAGCTGTCAGAGAGCCGATGATGCTCTCTGTGATGGCCAAGTACCAGGGGTAATTACTAACCTAGGCCCTAAAGCATGAGAGGAGCATCAACACAATTCTGCATCTAATCCATAATGTATAGTAGGGGGAAGCTTGCCTGAGAGCCTGGGCTCTCCTTACAAGAGGCAGGCATTCTGCCAGTAAGGACCTTCCTATGGTAGATTCTGTGTTGCGTCAACTGGGAATTCAATTTGCTTACTTTAACCATCATTTAATCAAGATACCTACTTAAATCACAGGAAGTTAGCAGTCCTAGGAAAATCAATGCAGCCCTCAGTTCATTAGATTAATGGACAGCCTTTTGCCTTTGTTCCTTCTGTGTAGCCATAAATCTGGAGAATACTAGAGGATACTTTTTGGAAGATTAGATCTGTAGTATTCCGTAGCATACAGATTGTCTTCAGCAGACTAGCAGTGCGGTGTCAGAACTAAATGTACTAGACGAAGAAGAAAGAGCAGCACCAAATTTATTCCCAAGGAAACTTCCATTGTTTTCTGAATTTAAACATTACACTTATGTAAAATAATAAAATGCTTTAATTTTAGTTTTTCCATTTTGAAAAGCAGAACAGATCATTTGCTTTCTGCATGTAGGAACAGACGATAGGAACACAGCAAAAGATACACCGTCATATTGTGCCTGATTCAAGTCTTCCCCTGATAAATGTATATATAATGATCCATGTCCAAAACTGTCTTTACTGACAAATCCTGAATAGTTCTAAAAAAGGATTTTTGCACAAAAGGTCAGATTCTTTTCAGCTAGACACCACAGATTTGATTGCCAGCTGCAAACCAAGCATCTATGTTCTGCATGTACTGGCTGGAGATGTAGATAAACTTCCAGTGGACAAGCTAAACTATGCAATTCATACACCTGTAGAGTAGGTGGAATTGCTCTCTGCAGGTATTTATTGTTGCTGATGTTGGATTTCACACATCTAAATGTAGATGAGATTAATTTTATCCCAGTGGTGTCAAAAGAAAATAAAATGCACATTGAGAGTGGCCAGAAAATAGGTGTCTTCTTTCTTCTGAAGTATCTCAAGGTGCTCCTGACCTTTATGGCATGGATGCAGAAATCATAACAGTAACTATAGGACTACACCATGCTAAATTATTCCAAATATCATGTTGTATGTTCCCAGAATTTTAAAGAACTTCTTGGGTGGGTAGCTGTAAAAAATCTTGTGGCTGTGCCAAGGAAAGCAGGAGTGTCAACTGGACCTTTTTAAAAGGAGAACACACAGTTCTGGGTGCTCACAGCCTACCTCCTGCTAGTGCGAGATGTCTCTCTTGTGGAGAACACATCCTGCCTCAGTGGAGCAAAGCAAAGCAAGGACAGATTCTTCTCAAACACTCTCAACATTGTTATTTCTACAGTGCATCTTGGTGTACTAAATGCATAATTACAATGAAAATTGTCTGTCAGCAATGACATCATTGTTTTAATCTCTGTTCATGTGGAAATGTTTGTTATTAGCAAAACAGTTCAAAATAAATCCTCCTGCTATGTTTCAGCACTGCCTGCCACATACACCCTGCTTATCTTCACTGGAAAACAACTAAAATATCCCATTTGTGTTTTGCATATACTGAGAGCATCTGAATTTGGACTGGGAGAGATATTTGTCTTTCCTTTTTAATGGTAATCACTTGAAGTGATTAGACCTGCAGTAAATCTCTTGAACCTGTTTGTGCTGGTATGGTGAGTTTATTTTTCAAATTTGTTTTGTTTTATAGTACATATGTACCTGCAAAACCCACTGAAACCACCTTCAAAAGCATACACTTTCCCTGTAGATCTACTGTCTAGTATCCCTGGAGATGTTCAAGAGATGTGTAGATGTGGCACTGAGAGATGTGGTTAGTGGGCGCAGTGGTGATGGGCTGGTGGTTGTACTGGATGATCTTAGTGGTCTTTTCTAACCTTAATGATTCTATGGTTCCGTGAAAACCAAGCTGTCTGCAGAATAGTTCCCCACTTTGCCTTATGAATCTTAGCTATAGAATTGCCTTTCAAGAGCCATTAACTTCTTCTCTTTCGATTTGTTTAGACACTTTAACACTAAGCACGCTAGACTTTATAGCCTGTAGAAGGAACCTAGTAACTTTTTAAGGTGATTCATGTGACCTGTCTTGAAGGAGATTAATTGTTCTGTGCAGGAGGTGCATTTCTTCCCCTTAGTAATAAAGGAGGATTAGGATGATAAATTGACCTTGTATGTCTTTTGTGGATTCTTAGGACCGCAGATACTAATCTCGTCTTTATTCTTAAAATATTCTTGATCTGAGTACTTCCTAGTTACACATAATGATTTCTAAGGCTTCATAATAATAATACAAAGAATATGCTGTACTAATTTTTTAAAACCAACCAGGAAGCTGACTCAAAGCACTGATGTCACTTGTTGAAAACTGATGGTATAGGTAAGTATATGTACTTAGTCCTGAACTAAAACTACAAAACAAAAATGGAAACATCAGTTCTCATTTCAAAGTAGTCACATGAAAAAAAGGACAATGAAGACTACCAAGAGACATTAACATTAATCAAATAGAGCAGCTCATGCTCATGTATTCCATGATATTCCATTTGTCAGTAATGTAATAGACATCTTTTCGGGCTTGATTTCCTTCTGGAAACATAGATAAAACAATTATACTGGGGCAAAACAACATTTTAGTTAAAATGTTTACTCTTTACTAATTGATTCTTTATGGTTATGTTAACACTTTAACCTTTTTCTTAAAGCCTGCAATAAAAAATTACCTGAAACAATCAGCAGCTCAAAATAGCTAAGCTTTATGGTCAGCACATAATGGACTTCATTTTGAAAAAATAAGTGCCACCTGTGTTTTCCAATAAAGCCTTGGTTCAAGAAAGTGTTTAAACATAAAGAAGTCTGTCTACTGCGTGTTCCACTGTCAGCAGTGCTTATAGGGTGCTTCTTGTTAAACATTCACTTCATGCCTTTCCTCAATATGTAATATTTGCCTGAATCCAGGCTGAAGGGATATAATTTGAAAGTTCTGGTGAATATTTTTTATCTGATGACATAGAAAATATGAATACTACAGTAAGTAAATTGAATCCATTAAATGTCGTTAGGGCATTTAACATGTAATTATATTGGAGATGTTGATAATCTGCATGTTGGCATTATATACTGAAGCATTACTTTGATAACAGACACACAACTCGCTATTTGATGCTTTTCCCATGATTTTATCACAAATGTCTGAGAAAACTTTTAATACTTTCTGCTTTTATTGTACAAGTAGCTATGATTTAACAAGCCCATCTTATAGCCAAAGATGTTAATGATGATAATGGTCAAAGTCCTTTGAAATTCTAACGCCCTAATGTGAAATTTTGCAAAATACAAAATGAAACAATTGTGCCATCTCGTTAATCATAGATGCGTTGTCTCATACAGAAGATGTTGTTTCAAAAATTTGCCCCCTTGATTCCAAGAGAATTATAATGCTCTGGCAGCTTCTTGTTTCTTCTCAATAATTTAGAGGTTTATAAAAAATAAATTGGGTCTCCCTTCCACTGCAGCTAATGCAATTACAACTTGCTGAGAACCTACTCCAAAATCTTGTTGATATTGGACTCTTTAGAAAAATGTGTAGGCCTAAAACACTCATCTGTTTGCCATCATTGTTACCATTCATGGCTGCAGCGCCTACAATTTGAGGAGAGCACTCAACCAGTCTCTCAAATCATTCTTTATCTAAATATTTATTTTCCTTTGCAATTCACATGAATCTTTTCATGGAGGGAAGCAGTGATTGTTTTCTTCAAGCATACTGATACAGTTAACAAGGACTAAAATCTCACCGTATCTGATAGAAAGAGTTCTTGCAACTCTCTGCTGCTGGGAAATTAATTTTAAGAAGGCAAGCTAAAGAAACCACACATGCAATTTTTAAACCAACCTTCTTTTTTTTAATAATTTATAGAACCTCCAGGAACCATGCTAAACAATTTTGACAGCATTATTAGAAAACTAATGTTAAGTTCAAGATGATGGCACATCACAGCAACAAGTTAGTCTTGGAAGTCTCTCCTCTAAGAAAAACCCTCCTGTACCCTTCAATATTCAATACATTCAAGCTGTTGTTCATTCCAGTAAATGACATATTTCATTGAACATATGGAAACACAATTTTACTTTAATGTTTTATCTATTTATGTCAACCAGCTGTTGTGTTCTGTAGGAAGCATCAAGATATTTGTTCAGTTTCTCCAACTTCATTAATGTCTTCTGGTGCTCCAACAACTGTCCTGAGTTCAAAACACTGTGGTAGAGTTAATTTCTAATGCGGGGATTCCACTAGCACATTTTATAGGAAATGCAAGCAAATATGTTTGTAGAAGAATATTTTGAAGAAGATGATTTACAGATCAAATTGTATTCTGTGCTCAAATATGCTTATAGATATTTATGTACAAACATATCTACATCTACACAACTAACAGAAGAACACGTAATTCTACATGTACGTACATATTTATGGGCACTATGTGCATTCCTTTAACTGGTACACATTAAAAGTTAATTTTTTGCTCCTGTGAGAGAAAAAGATCTATCCTGAGATCAGGAATACTGCCCATTAAAGCATCTCTCTATTTCACATGTGCACTTGTTTATATGATTTAAATGGTATTTAGGTATAATTCTTGGCCAACTATAGCTTATTTGCCACTACAAGCAATCAAGGACTGTAAATTTGACTATTTGGCAACTGACCAGGATATGAAAAATTAATAGCAGTCCAGAGGCACATCCTTTATTTACAAGTTTAGAAAGTCCCAGGAGACAGTCTTCTTTAACAGCCAGCAACGGCTGGGCATGGAGCTGACAGCCCTGACACAGTGCTAACAGTTGCTGCTCCTAGTAGGGAATATTTTTCTTAAATCTGGTAGCAAACATAGCTTAACTAGGATGGAACCAGTATTTTTCATGTTGTTTATTATCTAGAAGGATTTTTTTTCTGGTCTTTTATGTAGAAATAATAACTTATCCATTTAAAAACACAGCAATATATTAATCACATCCACTTAAGCCTAAGAACAGTGTTTTTTAACCATTTGATCCTTAAATAAACTGCACAGGGAAGGTCTCAGAGAAAGCTTTTGAAAGGAGGCAGGAGACCCTCATGCTAACGATTCAAAGCTTCTTCAGAAAGCTGCTTCCAACTTTGGAGACCACAGTATGCATAATAATAGAGGGAAAAGTACTTGACCTTTCAGGATCCTGCTGCTGTTTCACAGGGGCACTGCCATGGCAGATGCCTGAGAGCTGACTGTTTTCTGATCTCCTGCCCTTAAATGTTAGAACTCTAATTGAGAATAGAGGATGAGGATACATTTACAGTGAAAAAGGGAATTTTAGAGTATCTGGGGTGTATCATCTAAGTGTTAGTGCTAATACCAAAACAAAATGGATAAAATTCAAAGATTTGGCTTCGGTTGCCATTTTAGAAACAGAGGTGATATAGCCAAAAGCTGTATGCTAAACAGAACTGCTAGTTTAAGTGAAGTTAGTATCAGCTGTTCTGAATAACATAGCTGAAACACAGACTTACTTTGCTCAGGACCATAAAGAAGGCCCTTTTCTTCATTGACTGCATAGTACATTTGCAGAGATACGTCTTCAGATTGTGTTTTCTCTGCTTGAAGATTCTACCAACAACATGTGATTACTGTTGTTAATCACATATTCAATTTTTAGTCATTATATTTATTTTACTGTGCCCTATTGAACAAAAAACATGAGCTCTGTCCTAGTGTTGGAACACAGAAAGACACTGAGGGCATTGGGATTCATCTTTGAGCTGTTTAAGTAAACCTTAAATGCCAATGCAAAGAGTCTGAATAGACTTCTTCAAGGGAAAATCATCTTCAAATATATTAGAGGCTGAAACAAACTCTGAAAACCCCTTAGCGAATAAAAGATCTTAAGTAATCTTAGTTTTGTATCTCTAGAGTGCTGACAGTGAATCTGTTCCTTATCATGGGGGTTAACTTTGTGAAAAAGAATGACAGCTATCATCCTTAACTCTTCTGTCTTTCTTTTGTTGACTTTCTGGGTTTCAGCATTTGTCAGAAACACAACTGAAGAAAAACAAATAAATGAAAGCATCCCCAAGTGTTTTACACTGCTAAAAACAAAAAGATACCTCATTTAATTTATTTAAAAAAGAAAGAAAATTGGAGAACAGTTGCTAAGGATTACAGGTGTAAAATGGATTAGAGATGAGAATGGAAAGGAATAGTAATTAAGACCAATTTAAAAGAAATGTTAACAGCTGTTCAATTCGAACAGATTAAGAGACTGTTTAAATAAAGCACACAGAATAGGAAGAAGCACACCAGGGAGCAGACAAATACTGAAGTGATTTGGAAGAGGTTTTAAGAGTAGGAAAAGTCATGGTTTGCTGAAGTAGAAGATTAAAAGATTGAGTGGTAACAGTAAGGCCAGATCACAGCGAGCTGAAAAGCACTCTATCATTTGCTGGTGTGGGTGATCCTGAAATAGGTAGCAGTAATTTGAGAAATAGTAGTGTTTTGGGATATTCAGTAACCAGGACTATTTGACTGTATTTGCAGTGTAGCTGTACTGTTGTACTTAGTTGTGTGTATGTCTTAGTAGCTTTCTGACCTATAGCATCTGGTGCATTTAATAAATCTAGGATTTCTTTTTAATTATTTTTTAATTATTTTTAATTTATCGTTTCTGTAACCTCAGCCCTACAAAGACTTTTTCCATAAGCTGTGAGTAATTGCATACCCAGTTAAGTGAAAGTTTGCTTTGCCACTGACTTCAGCTGTGATCTTACTGAAACAACTAAGTTTTCTCAGCCTGTCAAAGTTTAGCAGCAGCAATGATCGAAAAATGGCATGAATTGTAGGATTGGTTGGCTTAGCAGTGCATTGGCATTTGAGGATGGAACACTTTACTGCATATCATCTTGGAATTTCATATTAAAGTAATCAAGGGATATATCAGAATGCACTTAAAAATGTGTGGGAAAGAAAACAAAATACTATCGTATCACTAGTGCCTTAAATAGCATTTATAGGAGTGACACCATAAGCCAACAATGCAGCATCGTGGTGTGACTGTTTCACACTTACAGGCAGCTAAGCTCCACACACTACTTTTTCACTCCTCCTCCTCAGAAGACTGGGAGGAGAAAATTTCTCTCTTCCAGCTGCTGTTGTGCAGCAGTTTTTCCCTTTCTTACATCTCCTCTCCTAGAGGCACATCCAGTGTTGCTCATGGCTCAGCTCTGGCAGTGGTGGTCCCATTGGAGCTGGCTCTGATCTACATGGGACAGTGCTGGGCTCTGCTCACAGCGGACACCTTGAAGCCCCCCACTACCCAAACCATGACATATAAGCCCAGTATGTGTGCATGTAATTGCTGAACTGTATCAGTCCAGGCTGCTTTTAAGAACAAAATGAATGGCTTATTTGGGTGATAGAAAACTCTTGATTATATTTAATTCTCAAAATATTCTCTAGCTGTTGAATAAGAAGCAACAGATATCAAGACTTCTACCAAAAGTTGTAAGAGATCTCTAAAAATGAATATACGCTACTTGAACAAATAGATGAAGCTGAGCACAAGAAACAATTTTTTTTTTTTTCCACATAAAGTTAATTCAGAGTGAAAGACTCCTATTTCAACTGTCTGCCACTCTTGATAATTTGTGTCTTTTAAAGTGTTGGAAAAAACGCTGTTGTTACCTTCTCTTAAAGGCAGTTTTGATTTGCCAGGCATAGAGTACATAAATCTAATTACTTGTAAGAAGTAACACCTTGAACTCAAAAGCTGTGGTGAAATAAAGCTTGAAAGATAATAACTGATTTCCTTCAATGAAGGAGATGACTTCTGTTGAAGTTAATGGAAATTTTTCAACTAACTGTAGTGCATTTACAGCCTTACTGCCTCCATCTAAGCCCTTTTAGGTTCAGTAGCTTGTGTTTGATAGTGGCAAAAAGCCAGTAAAATTCTAGGCTAGAGTGTCATTAGAGAGGAAGTGTATTCCATCATTTGTTGTAGTATTCTCCCAGACTCCTAGCACAGTTCAGGCTCTTGCTTTGACAGATATGGTTTTTTGTAATTATTTCCTGAACTCATCGAGTCTTCTGGGTAATACACGTACACTTTTAGCATTTCAGAATCCTTCAGTGATGAATTCCTCGAGTCACTGTGTGAAGATTCATCAGTACTTGTTTCCATGAAGCTGGCATCCATTGCCTTCATGTGACTACTCTTGGATCTCATACCTGAAAAAACCGTCAACAGTCGATCCATGTCTGTTCTCTTTTTGCAACCCATAATTACATGTACCTATGTTATTGAAGGGCTGCTCCAAAAGTAATGCTTCCTGTTTTATTATGTTGGCCCACAACAGCAGAGGCAGAAATTGGTGGTATGGCAGTAGAAGTTCCTGCCAGTATTCCATTATTTTATTTATTTGTTTGTTTGTTTGTTTGTTTGTTTATTTATTTTCCATGTGACAGATGGCAGCAGAGGGGCAGTCTGACAAAATGGTGTCTGACATGGAAGTGCATACCATGCGAAGGTGTGGAATTGAATTACTCCATGCAGAAAAAAATGGCACCCACTGACATTACTTAACACATGCTGAACATTTATGCAGACCAAAGAATGGATGTGAACATGGTGAGGCAATGCATGGTGCATTTTGGCAGTGAGTGGCACATTTCAGCAGTGGTGACAACAGTGGTGAAGACTGTTAGAAGTGCAGCATGCAGCCTTTTGTACATCACAGGCAAAAATGCATAGCTAATGGTGGTGACTATGCTGAAAAAGAGTTTTGTAGCTGAGAATTTGCTCTATCAGTGTTGTTGTGCTCTTTATCAGTTGTAGCTTCCGTAGAAATAAGTAGGAGGCGTTACTTTTGAAGGAACAAAAGTATTTTCCATATGTCAGTCTTTACATACTGAAGATTTCTCACTTACTCTTTCCACTTTTGGAAATTCTTCTGTAAGTTTAATTATTCTGTTGTTCTTCTCTGAATGTTTTCCAGTACTACTGCCTTGTTTATGAAATGTGGACACTTAAAATGCATGCTCAATCATTTGTGTCACTTTAAAACTAAAGATATGCATAAATTTTCCAGTAGCATGAGAGAGAGAAGCAAATTCTGTTTGACAGAAAATAGATATATTAATTAGAGAAAATTCTTATCTTATCTTTTGGGAACCATGACTTGAAATTCTTTGCCTTGCCCCTTTTTATAAAACAAGAGTAACAGAATACTTTTTTTTTTCTTTCTTTTTTTTTTTTTTTTTTTTTTTTTTCCTGGAACCAACTTGGCAGAGGTAACTGAGCCACATGGGAATGCAACTGGACATGAGTCATTTAAGCTTAGACAAGAAAGGAAGATTTATAAAATATCTGCTATTTTGCTTATGGAAGTTTATTTTGATGCTGGGAGCATAACTTTTATTTTTCTATTTGAAATAAAGATAAAACAGATTTATGAAACCTAAATCATTATCTTCTGGAAATGCTTGTTAATACTAGTAATCTGTCCCTTTAATTCCCATATATTTGTTCAAATTTTGCTTATTACTCACTGTAGCATATGGAACTGATGCAAACTGTATCAGAATTTTCGTTATTCACTTGCTGTTTTTATGCTATAATGGTAGTACACCCAGCTGAACTTTTAATTTTGAGTTTGTTCAACACACATTGCAGTCAGACCTGTGAAACTGTAGATTTAAGTGAATAGGAATTTACTGAGTCACTTAATACTGAAAATAAGAGCAGGGAGACTACCCACTGAGATATCCAGAAATCAAAGTTCTTTTCTGTCTTTTCCAGTCTAATTACATGTATCATGAAGTTACAATTCTCCTTTTTCTTCAGGCTTGAAGTATAATTTCAGTACTTGTGCTTCCTTACAAGAGATCCAAGCAACATAAATCGGAGATTCTTTAACAAAAACATAACAGAACAGACATTCCTCATGTGTTTTTCAGTTTGTCCATTGAGGGGAAAGGAGTCATCATTCAATCTCATTTACCTCACGTCTACCCCAAAAATTTAGAATTGATAGTATGGTACTGTCAAGATGCACTTATAGTCATTCTCCCACTCGGTTGGAATTGACAGAAGCATAACCCAGCCATGAGCTTGAGCAGTTTTGGTTTTCATCAGTGCACCTGTCAACGAATGTTGTCATTTCCATAACACTGCAAGGTGTTGTCTATGTATGTTAGTGTATGTTTACAGTCAAAACACAGGGAAAACTGAGTAGGCCAGAGTCCCACAGAAAGCCGATGCCTGAACCATTTTCAAATTGTGAGAAATACCAATAACCTTGGAAATAATTCGCTGTCAATCTCCACCATCCTGTCTTGTAATCCACTTTTAATTGTTAGCAATACAATGCACATATATATGGCTAAGCATTAATATGATCATCCTGAAGCTCAGAAATTACATGAAGTCATTGTTTTATAATCTAAAAAATCAAAGAATGGCCAGGGTTGGAAGGGACCTCAAGGATCATGAATCTCCAACCCCCCTGCCACATGCAGGGCCACCCCATTTAATGCTAGACCAGGCTGCCCAGGGCCCCATCCAGTCTGACCTTGAACACTTCCAGGGTCAGGGCATCCACATCCTCTCTGGGCAGCCTGTTCCAGTATCTCACCACTCTCTCAAATAAAATACTGTGTTGTAGGATTCTTTTCTCAATGGCTCATGGCAAAGCTTATTCTGCTTTTGATGTTTTGATCTGGGGTTCAACCATTCACTTGATTCCAGTGGTGTCCAGCATCTTGATCTTATTGACACAGATCATTCTGACTGACAACATTTCTCCATGCAAAGCCTTGGAACATTACTCATTACGCTATCAGAAAGAAAAAGGCTCAGTCTTCAATAACTCAGTCCAACTTTTGCTAAAAATCTTCATAGGGTTACAGAACATCCCAGATAAGCTTCAGTCATATTTGACTCAAGAAAAAATATGTTAAAAATGGAATGGTGGCACATATAGCATTGTTGCTATATATATATATATATTTATATTGTTGTTCATTGTGCTGGTTTTCCAAAAGGCACATGTGAACACACAAGCACAGACATAAGATGAACACTGCTGGACACTCATATGAACACATACAGAACATGCTATCTCTACTAGGATTATAAACCCCACACCCACATATGAACATGATCACTACAACTAATTTCACAACTACAACTAAATTTATTCCTTGATGTAAAATAAAAATATGCATATTTCCATTTTAAGATCTTGCATATGAGAATTAAGATAAATTAAGATACGCTGATACTCAGAAATGAATTGTAGAGAAGCAGGAGAAGGCAGAAGTCTTTTAAGCCAGCTCAGATAGACCGCTGTGCTCCATCAGCATTGCTAGAAGCAGAGCTAATGAAGGAACAAACCCCAAAGGCAGACACTGGAAATGCATTCCCAGGCAAGGCATCTGGATGTTGCAGTTGCCAAATGAGTTCTGTTTATACTTATCATAAATGTTAACTGTGTGACTAGAAGAGAAAAAGGAGGTAGAAGGCAGGACAAAACAGGAGTCATAGCAATAGCAGAACATGGTAGTAAGTCATCCTTCCTGAAATGGAAGCAGATGGACTGCTTGTGTTAAGGGAGATGAGGCTGTACTTTGTTCTAATCATCAGGCATTTACAAGGCGTAGGTAGCTAATAACTCCTTCTTCGGGGAAAAAAAAAAAAAAAGGAAAAAAAAAGGAAAAAAAAAGAAAAAAAAGATAATACTTTTGAAAGGGACATAAAATTGTAGATGACTATAGCTGAACTGCACATTTCACTTAGCTGACTGTAAAAAGAAAAGAATACCTAAAGGAAATGTCATGCTTTGGTTTCGTCAAAGTACTTTTGATGTGCAGTAGGAAAAGAAGTAAGGGACAACATATATCAAGAATTATTATCAGCAGTCCCTTCCAAACCTGAGAGTACATGACTTAAAGCAGTGAACGGTATAATAAACAGTGTAATATATAGGTCGAATATTTCTACAGGAAAGAAAACACCATAGAATATGGTGAGAAGAAATTTTTAATATTCAGAATTTGTAGGAAGATAATGACATCTACACTGTTCGCACTACTGAAAGCAGGTATCTGTGCACATCTGCAACACTAACCAATTTTTTCCTAAATGATTTATTAAAGAAAGTACTGGCCCTTGGATTAGATAATATCCAAGTGACTTTAGAGAAGAGATTAACTTGTGTTAAACTTTCTTTTCTTAATAACTAGAAAAACTCAACTTTCCTGCATTGAGAGTTTCAACTTTAAATAACTTAATCTCTGAACATTTTAACTTAATCTTCAGAAGTTTATTAGACTATTTCATGAGACAAAAGAAACAGCTGTTCCATAATTTTGAAAAGCTCTGTGTACTGGGCACAGCAAAGATGAAATGACTACATGGCTTTTTTAAACTTCTGGTTCATTACCTGGAAGTATTGTGGCATTTACAAATACCATGCATATTCACAGAATCACAGAATCACAGAATGGCCAGGGTTGGAAGGGACCTCAAGGATCATGAATCTCCAACACCCCTGCCACATGCGGGGCCATCAACCTCCCCATTTAATACTAGACCAGGCTGCCCAGGGCCCCATCCAGTCTGTCCTTGAACACCTCCAGGGATGGGGCATCCACAACCTCTCTGGGCAGCCTGTTCCAGTACCTCACCACCCTCTGTAAAGAATTTCCCCCTGATGTCCAACCTAAATCTCCCTCAACTTAAAACCATTTCCCCTCGTCCTGCAGTTATCTACCCTTTCAAAGAGTTAATTCCCCTCCCCTCTGTAGGCTCACTTTAGGTATTGAAATGCTGCAATGAGGTCACCCCACAGCCTTCTTTTCTCCAGGCAGAACAAGCCCAGCTCCCTCAGCCTGTCTTCATAGGGGAGGTGCTCCAGTCCCCTGATCATCTTCATGGCCCTCCTCTGGACCCTCTCCAACAGCTCCCTGTGGTTTTTGTACTGGTGGCTTCACACTTGGACACAGTACTCTAGATGGTGCCTCACAAGAGCAGAGGGGAACAATGACCTCCCTGTCCCTGCTGGCCACCCCTCTTCTGATGGAGCCCAGGATAACATTTGCCTTCTGAGCTGCAAGGGCACACTGCTGGCTCATCAATCAAGATGCCCAGGTCCTTCTCCACGGGGCTGCTCTCAAGGATCGCTCCTTCCAGTCTGTATGGATGCCTGGGATTCCTCCAGCCAAAGTGCAAAACTCTGCACTTTGCCGTGTTGAACCTCATCAGGTTCACCCGGGCCCACCTTTCTAGCCTCTCGAGGTCCCTCTGAATGGCCTCCCTTCCTTCAAGTGTGTCAACCGCACCACTCAGCTTGGTGTCATCAGCAAACTTGCTGAGGGTGCACTCAATTCAATCATCAGTGTCACTGATAAAGATGTTAAAGAGCACTTGTGCCAAGACAGATACCTGGAGGATGCCATTTGTTACTGTCCTCCACCTGGACATAGAACCATTGATGACCACCCTCTGTCTGCGGCCTTTCAACCAGTTTCTTATCCATCGAGTGGTCCACCCATCAAATCCACATTTCTCCAATTTGGAGATAAGGATGTGGTGGGGGACCATGTCAAAGGCCTTGCTCAAGTCCAGGCAAATGAGATTGGTCGCCTTTCCATTGTCTACCAATGCCATCATAGAAGGCCAGCAGGTTGGTCAAGCATGACCTTCCTGGTGAAGCCGTACTGGTTGTCACGGATCACATGCCTATTCCTCATGTGATCAGGCATGTCATCCAGGATGATCTGTTCCATGATCTTCCCAGGCACAGAAGTGAGACTCACCGGCCTGTAGTTCCCAGGGTCCTCCTTGCTCCCTTTCTTGTAAATGGGAGTGACGTGACCCTTCCTCCAGTCATCTGGGACCTCACCTGACAGCCACAACTTTTCAAATATGATGGAGAGCACCTCGGCAACCACCTCAGCCAGGTCCTTCAGAACCCTGGGATGCACGCCATCTGGCCCCATAGACTTGTACACATTCAGTCTCATGAGGCGGTCTCGGACCTGCTTTGTCCTCACAGCAGGGAGGGATTTTCCACCCTGGTTCCCACCCACAGGCTTAGGGATGCAGGGCTCAGGGATGTGAGAAGTACTGGAATCCTGGCCGCCATTGAAGACCAAGGCAAAGAACTCATTCAGTACCTCAGCCTTCTCTTCGTCTGTTGAAACCATTTCTCCTTTTACATTTACCAAAGGAAGTAAAAGTAAAAACTTGCTTTGACCGCTCTCTTCTGGCCAATGTACCTGTAGAAAATCTTCCTATTGTTTTCCACATCCCTCACCAAGTTCAGTTCCGCCTGCGCCTTGGCTTTCCTGATCCCGCATCTGCAAGTCCAGACAGCATCCCTGTATTCTTCCCAGGTGACACACCCTTGTTTCCAGTGCTTGTACGCACCTTTCTTCACCCTCAGCACGCCCAGCAGGTCCTTACCAAGCCACACCGGCTTCCTACCTCCTCTGCCCGCTTTCTTGTTCAGAGAGATGGAGAGTTCTTGCACTCTCAGGAAGGCATCCTTGAAGAGTAACCAGCTCTCCTCAACATTTTTGTTTTTAAAGACCTCATCCCAGGGGATCTCGGCCAGCAGACTATTGAACAGCTTAAAGTTATGTCTTCCAAAGTTCAGGGTCCTGACACAGCTCTTCACCAGGCCCACATCCCTCGAGATCACAAAGTCAACCAGGGCATGGTCACTGCAACCCAGGCTGCCTCCAACTTTAACGCCATTAATATTCATATTCATACATGCCTACAGTATCTCAGCAGTTAACCACAGAAATCTTACAAAGTGAGCGTCACTCCTATTTCTTCTCATTCATAATAAGTGTAGTCATATAAGTTCAAACGTTCATAGGTGAAGAGAAATTTCAAATTTTGAAAACAGTTATGAGTCTAATCTACTACACTCCAAATTGAGGAGAAAGCATCACAAGGAATGCAGCAAAGACATATTTAAACATCTGCAATTGTATGGGCATCTACCTGTGTTCAAGTATTAACATTATGGCGTGGTGAGTCACCAAGCATTCTCAAATATTCTTCTTGCAGTATTGATCCAAAGATTTTTTCAGTCTCAGACAAAACCAATGGTTTACTGTCACTATGTGCCACATAAGTTCTCTCTGCTGTGATCTAGTCCACAGTGGAAGGTGGACATTTGTAAAATACTCTGATATTTATATATGTGATATAAAAGAAAGAAATAGACAGACATAGGCATAGACATAGACACGGACATAGACACAGATGTAGACACAGACCTAGACAAAGGCGTAGATGAAGATACAGGTGTACATGTAGATGTACATGCAGGCATGGGATGGCTATTTTTAGTCTGGTCTAGTATCAGTCAAGATTGCTAGCGCCATTTTTGATTGTCCTTAAAAAGAAGAAATTATCATAATATGATGAGGAATATATGTATGTATTCTAAATATATATGTATATTTAGACAGATTTTCCTCACTAACATTTGTTCAAATGACACAGTTCAGGTCAGTTTCCACAAATTTTTTGCATGAAAGTGTTTTAAATTAGTTGTTTGTAGATGTTCCTGACTATATGAGCTAAGCTTACTCAATCAAGGAACAGAGATAATGCCAGGTGACCAGAAGAAGTAAATTTACAAAAAACATATGCGCTACTCTCTCAGGATTACTAAAGACAGAAGCTTATCTAAACCATTCTTAAAGTACTCTCAGTTATGATGATTGCACTCCCTTTCCTTCAGTAAACTTAGAATTAAAGAGTTTTCTGTTGATACCATAGCTAAGTGAAAATGAATAAATAAAAAACAGAATAAAAATGAAGAAAATTTAAGAAATTATGAAATCATATTTAAAAATTATATATTTAAAATAATTGCTACTTGAATAAAAATCTTTTGAAAGAAGGCTTAGAGAGCAAAGGGAAACTTAGAAACTTTCTGCTATGCTGTAATGAAGGAAACGTTTCTCCCACTGTGCAAGCATTCTCCATTTGAGTCTACAAGGAATTTTCGTAGGTATTATTTCTTTAATAAGCTCTTTAATATTTCTTGGAAATTTGGTTAAAGCAGTATGGAGACTGTCCAGTAAGCCTATGTACAGTTTGGATGCATATATAAATAAGTTCAGTGACTTCACCCTGAATTCATTCTAACTTCTGAATGTTGACTTCATGTTGAGTTTTGAGTCACGTTGATTTGCAATTTGGTCATTAAGTTAAATAAGAGAAGTACTGGACATTCTTCCTATAACAAGAATAAGATTAATAGCTCTTCTGCATGCAGCACTTGTCTATGGTAAATCAGTTTCATAATCCCAATTCTGTGAGTCATTGAGCAGTGTGACTCACCCAATCTCACCCAGCAGTATCTTGAATTCTAGAAAAATGCTTTGCTCACCAGGTAACTGTACAGCTATTCTGATGTCTTTTGTTCCTCTTCCTAAGAGTGTCTCTTAAGTACATGATATATGCACAATCAGTTTTTTCACTGATTGCAAGAACTGTGACTGTATTTGAGTATATATATAGTTCTGTAATGTGGAGCTACATGTATGCGTTCTCTTATTTAGAGCTCCAAAATCTATGGCTTTTTGTCCCTTTGAATGGAAGTGAAAGTGGTGTGCACCATTCTTCTGGAAATAAAATGTGTTTGTAATTCCTGAACAGGAGCTCAGAGTTAAATTTTCTTACTAGGTAAACTTTTATTACAGAAAGATGAATTTTTTAGGGAGGAGGAAAAAATCAGTGTAATAGTGTGATCTATAAGTGAAAAATTCAATGAAAATTTTGTTAGAGATGTAGAGATTTTACTTTTAATTCCTTTACATTCAAATACAATTGTTTTTTCATTATATTAATGAAATTTATTTCATTATATTATATTCTCTATATATTCATTTATATTAAACATTTATTTCATACAGTGATCTTACCATGTGCAGGAAGAAATTCTTCTCTGGATACCTTATATCACCTGTCATTTACAGTTTGAAATTGTGGCACGATTTTCTTGAAATCCAATACATAAATTTGTGGCTTAGTTCTAGAATGTATTATTCAGTCTGACCTAGATCTTTGTGTAGTTTCCAGTTGTTTTTTTTTTTTTTTTCTTTTTTTTTTCTTTTTTGGTTGTTAGCATACTGTGTTCAGAGAGTTATGTAAAAAGCACGTAGGTAAAAAAAAAAACAAAACCTGAAATGGGGAAGGCTGGGTGATGGACCAAAATGTTAGATCCACCAGCCCACGATGGTACTTTCTCAGTGCATGCTTACAGACCATGTACAGGCAAAATGAAGATTGATAACATCGCATTCCTTTTGAAATGCCAAAGGGGTGGAATTTTATTCCAGGCTGAGATTTTTAATATTCAATTTTAAATTATTTTTAAAACTGTCAAGTTTGAACTCCTTCCTAGAATTCCTTTAGATTTATATGGACTGTGTTGTTTAGTTTACTGATAGCAGTTAAGTTGTTGCCTTGTGCAAGATAATGATGTGTGCAGAAAATTTAATCTACTGTGGCTGGTCCATTCTTGTAATAACATGTAATGTGGTTGAGCTGGCTAATTTAAAACTGGAGAAACAGATCTGCTCAGGTAACTGCTATTTTCTTTTGGTGTTATTGCTGCTACTGCTAAATTGTTTTCCTCAATACTGCATGCCCAAAGGTGTCTGGAGATCTCAAATTCAACGAAAGGCAGCAAAATAACCTCATCAATATCTTGTAAGCTTTGAGTGTGAAATTAGCTGAAAGGGCTGTAAATGCCTTGGGAGATGCAGTTACTGGGATTCAGGCTGGGCTGGGGAGGAAAGAAAGAGGAGGACATGATATTTTTCATGATGCAGCAAGAAAAACAGGCCCTTAGTGGAAGGCTCCAGAACTCTAACAGCTCTACTACTTGCCCTCCTGTTTTCCACGTAGCACATTCACAGATGAGTCTTCATTAAAATGGCAGCAATCAGTATTGGTCACATGAAAGACAATCTTATCTTTTGTGTTCAGAATAAGACATTACAGAGAGGACTTCATCTCCTCTCATGGCATTGGCTTCATTTGAGTTAAAACAAAGTCAGCCCCAGACATCATCTGTATAACACAGATAATTTCTCATTCAGGGAGGAATTTCAACTTAATTTTTTTTTACTTATGGATATCAGAATACAACAATGAGCTGGTAGGAAAATGGTCAACACTGTGTCCCTCTGTGGGGAGGGATGTTCTGTTTGTGCTGCTCTAGCAGAGAAACAGTAGAAAGTACTTTAAGACAGAGCTGAAAACAAGCAGTTTTTGCATTTGTATTTCTGGACTTATCATAGAGTCTGTGCAACTAGAATTGTATATTTAGAACAGAGAAGTATCATAATTTCTTTATCATTTATCATGTTTTCCCAAGTTATTTCAGCATAAGTAGTAGAAACTCACTGCACATCTTACTGTTATTCTTTGAAGTCATCAGTGTCATGTTGTTTCAGTATGCTATATTTGAATGTCAGTGCCATATGTCACATATAGGAAAGCAATTTATTTTAAAACTAATTAAAAATTAGAAAAGAAATTGAAGTGAAACTTAGAAATTTCCATTTCAAACCAAATAACTTGTCCCTTTTCTAATATCACTATTAAACTGAAGTGTTACAATAACTGTATTAGAAGTTTCAAAGTATTGAAAAATCTTACCTTCATTTCAGTTGTAATACCTGTTTGCTTCACAATAAATTAAGGAAAATGTTTGTATTCAATATTTCACAGTTTGATCTATATGATTATTTCACAATATGTCATATAAAAATGCAACACTCCTAATCAACCTTTGCAGTTAAATAATGTTTAACTGTTACATAATTTGCAATAATCAGTAGAGAAAACCTGTCTTTCACTGACATTTTCCCTCTCAAAAAACTTCTGAATAGATTGCCTGTTTATCATTGCTACTTTCATTTAGCTGATTTGCAATTCACATTGATTCAAAGACTTGTGTGTCCTTTAAGCAGTGAAAAATAAGGCACAACTGGGATAAACTTTAACCAAGAAAACTAAAACCACAGAACTGAACAAAAAAATTCAGCCTGTGGAATTAATTTTCACACTCAGGCTGGCAGTGCGTACTGTGTGAACACTCCATCCACAGTGCAAGCTGCTCAGCACTTTGCATATAGGAAAACTCATTTGTAAATTAATGCTGGGTGTGTTGCAGTTTCAAGCCAGGGTGTGTGGCACCTGAGTGCTCTTTGATTTGATGAGAAGTCTTTCGTAGGTCAGTTGGGCACAAATTGATTCCGATGATCACTGACAATTTCTATAAAACAGCATGTCAGCCCCAGCAATAGGGCTCTGTGCCTTTGGGCAGAATTTGCTTCGTTATTCCTGTCACAGGAATTTTAAATTGCTCAAAAATCATGAAAATGTCTGTTAGCTGAAGTTGCTGGTGTATTTGATAGGGTTTGAGATCTATTCTGTTTATATTCTTGTACAGTACATGGAATGTGGATATTGGAGCATCTGCCAGTGCAGCACTGTAAGATTTGCACAGACCTATCTCTGGCAGACTAGATGCATCTCTTTGCCTACAGGGAATAATAGTGAAAGCAAAAAATGCATTAAATTTATGGCATTCTCTTACCTCAGCATAAGGGTTAGTATAGTTGAAGCTTATCATAGAATGGCCTGGAACACAAAGACCATCTAGTTTCAACCCCCCTGCTATGTGCAGGGTCACCAACCACCAGACCAGGCTGCCCAGAGCCACATCCAGCCTGGCCTTGAATGCCTCCAGGGATGGGGCATCCACAAACCTCTTGGGCAACCTGTTCCAGTGTGTCACCACCCTCTGTGTGAAAAACTTCCTCCTAATATCTAACCTAAATGTTCCCTGTCTCAGTTTAAAACCATTCCCCCTTGTCCTGTCACTATCTACACTTGTAATTTCTTATTCTGTTATGCACCTCTGTAAACAAGACAGAAAACACCAAGAAATACTTAGGCCTCATTTGTATTAATTGCAGAGGTCAAGATATGTAATTCCTCTATGTAGATCTGCCCAGTAAGTGAAAAAGTGGTCCGACACAACTTGTGTCTGTCCCAGGAAGGAAAAAGAGGGTCTTCATCCCTGCTCTTTTCCTTCTGTCCTTCTGTTTCAAAGGTCAGGATACAGGAGAAGGTTGAGTAAAATGAGTGATCCAAATCCTTTAGCATGTGTCATTAGGACACTCCAGCAACAGCTTAATCTCTTCAAAGCTATAGGACAGGCATGTGAAACCCATGTCCTGTGGCTGCCCCCTGCCCCACGCCATCATGGCAGAGACTCTGCCCCACCGAGTGGCCAGGCCTGTCCCCAGGCACACAGCCATCACTCAGCAACAGCCACACGTTAGTATGCATTCAACACTGTCTGGGCTGAAACCAGAACAAGTGGAATGCACTCTGTAGTGCTAATCTCATCTCCTTGTGCTCACCACGCACGTGCAGTCGAATTGAAAACTGCAGGTGTTACACATTGCATGCGCTTGTGTCAATTGGTGGGAAAAGAACAGTGATTCCCTTCACTGATTTCAACCTAATGCTATTCTAAAAGAAAACAGAGCCCCCAAAAAGAAAACTCATGGATGAAGGATGTGTGTTCAGTGAAACGTGTGCTTATTTGTTGAGATAAATAATATGGCACTCTGTGTAACTTGAAATCATGGCCAATTTCAAAGATTGCACTTTGAAAAGACATTGTATGCAAAAGCATACTGCCAAATTCAATGCATATCAAGGGATGTTCTGTAAAGACAAAACAGCAGAACTGAAAAATGTCTGTCATCTCAACAATTTTTTTTTAAGCTGCACCTCAATCAGACTCTATTATAAAAGCTAGTTACGTGGTAGCAAATCTGAGTGAAAAACAAACAAACAAACAAAAACATCTACTGACAGTGAGTTAATTAAACAGTGTCTGGAGAATGTGACAGATACAATTTGTCCTGATAAACAGAGTGGGATTTTCTAAAATCAGTTTGGCTCTCCAGATGTAGCCAGGTGAACTGAAGAAACAGGAAAATCTATCAAAGGAAATTTGAAGAGTAAAGCTGCTAATTTTGAATGTTCTGCTGCAGTAGTAGATGAAAGTACTGACGCTACAGATACAGTTCTATTTGTCGTCTCTATTAGAGGTCACTGAAGAAATGGTTTTTTTGGTGCCATTAAAAGTCATAACTAAATCTCTTCATTTGAATGAAGCAAGGAAGTAACTGAATGGTGGCAAGGTAATGTAGTTAAGCACTATGAGGATTAGTAAACTCCTAAGCGAGGCTTGAACCTACGTTTCTTGGTCTGTGTTGATTCTTAAATGGTACTGCTCTTGTGCATTTTGCACTGCATCCTAAGTTCCTTAGTTACCTGTGCAATATACCTGCTGAAGAAATGCAACAGCATTGCACAGTTCTCTTCATTTATTTCAGGGAGTTAAACATATGCACATGGGATTTTTTTTCAAATTTCTAGTTCCATTAAGGTGTAATGGACCTTGCCTGAGGGTGCTTTATGCAGATCACCTGAATCTTTTATCATTTCCATTTGCATATTTTATATAAAGAGTACTCAGTCTCAGTGTTGAATCCCACCTATGCAAACATGCACACACAAATTAAAGGGTTTTATTCATTATTTTTCATTTATAGTGCAATATTCCCACATAAATATATACCCAGATTATATTTTATATGGTATAAATTCATTTTAATATGACTTTAATTCGACTGATGAAGAACAGCAAAATTTAAAGATGTTAAAGTAAGAAGACATTAAAACTGTCCAAAATTTAGCAGAATAGAAGACGTCAGAATTATATTTAATGAAAACTGCAGGGGGAGATAAATTTTCTCAGTGTTGAAATAATCAGATTTGAAATTTTTAGAATAATATTTCAGAAAGTTATTTTTATTTGATTTTAATTATTTAAGGACACTATTAATGTCAACATTGTAACTTTTTTTTAATTTGAGTAATCAATATAGTATCTCTCCCTATCATTTTCTCTCCCAGCATTTTAACTTCTTGGGAAATAGTGAAATAATTTCATTTGGAACAAAGCCTGGTTTTGAAATCTTTAAAACCATTGAAAATGGCGTTTTGGTCTTCAGATGAGCCTTAGTCTGTCAATAAGTAATGACACCAAACTAAAAGACTTGTCAGTATTTGAACTTGCAGATTGCGTTCTATTTTTTAGCAGCACATTGCAGAATACTATGTAGATTTTAAGAGCTGATTAGCATGTTCATTACCTCTTTGGTTTATTGAGATAATGGTGACAAAGTTTTAATGTAAGTTGAGCTATGAATTATTGACATAAAACACATTAAATATAGAAGTGCAGAGAAGACAAGGCCCAAATAATGCAGTCAGAGCAACTATTTCAAATACTCGGCATTTCAGACTGGCTTTCCAGGCAGGAGGCTTAAGCTTCCAACTATGGCATGGACTTTGTGTATAATTAAATATTTCTGCAAATTTAATTTGTGTTAAATAATAGACAACAGATAAAAAGAGTAGTGAGGGACAAACTGAATGCACATTGATCTAAATTTGCATAATTTTGCAATGAAATGCAGCACTAGCGGCTCTGAGTTTAAGGTTCTCTCTACAGAGAGAGCAAAGGAAAGGTGAAAGAAATTAAACAGGTATTCTATTCACATTAGCTTTATTTTCCTGAACATTTCATTAGGCTGTTTCTGCCCCAGGGAAGAGAGAGGAGATTAACTGATGCCATTTAACTGTTATATCCTCTCCCTCTGCTTTCATCAGGGGTTAAATGGTTCTCAGAGCTCAGCCTGTGACAATATTCCTTACTTGGAGCTACACTGGCATGGCACAAGTGACTACACTGGAAAATTTAAGAACAAATTACCTAATGAAAGATTAACTTTTAAATGCAGTGAAGCATGAGAATGCGAAACAAAAATTAAGGAGGAAGCAAATTTTTATTGGCTGTTTCTTCCACAAGGAAGTCTTTAAGGAGCTACATATTCATAGCACAGGCAGAAGTTCCACATTTAATATACTGACAAAAATTAAACAGTTCTGATAAAAATAGAGGGGTGAGAAGATGTGTATCTGTCTACATGTTGTTCATCTGACATGCATCCGGATACTTCCCAGCATTAATGAAGGACTAACTTCATCCTAAGACCATCAGAATTGCTTTTATCGACACACGTTCTGAGCAGGCTCAAGAAAAAGGATAGGTTATGTTTTAAAATATTAATACAGCATGTTGTTTTCATTCAGAAAGGCTGCAGGGAGTATAATTTATTTGAGATGATAATTGCTGGTTTTCTCTCCTTTCATACATAAGAAATCAGCAAAGTAGAGATTATTGCTCCAACTTTAATTAAATATTTCCACACTCTCTAGATATCAGGTTATTGTTTTCCCCGAGCAACTTTTCCAAACTTTGTTGTTCTTCTGCTGCAACAAATGTTTCAGTTACTCTGCAGGTAATGCTTCCTGTTTTATTATATTAGCCCATGACATCAGAGGTGAATGTTGGTTGATTTTTGCTAACGTGCAAGCTTTAATAAAGAAACAAAATTAACTGGTGTGTGGTCTTTCTCTAGAAAGAAATTTCATAAAGGATTAGACATAAGGAAAAGCTTTTTCTCTCAGAGAGTGGTCAGGCACTGGAATGGCTGCCCAGGGAGGTGGTGGAGTCGCCGTCCCTGGCAGTGTTCAAGAGGCATCTGGATGAGGAGCTACGAGATCTGGTTTAGTGGCTTGTGGTAGCAGTAGTAATGGGAGGATGTTTGAACTAGATGATCTTGCTTTTTTAACCTTGTGATTCTATGATTCTATGGATGGCTCTGCAGTTTACTAAGGTAGCCTCAGCTATCTGTATTATTTGCTGATAGGACTTTGGGGAAATTGGTATGGGAGTGCTTTACCAGATAGGACCTGAAACAAAAAAAGTCATGCTGAAAAAAAATGTATTCATTTCCAGCCCAGTTATGTTCCCCTTCCAGATCATTTCCTGAATCAACACCATCCATAGTTCATTTAGAAGACATAGCAGCAAAGAACAAACATCAGGTGATTCCCATCTTCTGAGACAAAAAAATTATGGTCATTATTTAAGGCAAAATACTAATCAGTTCTACTTTAAACCTAAGAACTGCACTGAAGACCACCTATTAGAGCTGTATGTAAGGATATAGTATTTGATTCTCTGTGCTAATGTTTTTTGACTAGGGAAATTAGGAATCATTTAGTAACCACTTTCATAATCCTTTCAGCCTTGTTTCCTATTACATTGCCAGTTAAGGTAGTGCCAGTACAGTTAATTCGTGCCTTCAGTTTGAGATCCAGTTTTCAGGACTGCATTCAGTAATGTACTTTCGGAGAGGACAGAGTATATCCACTCAGTTAGTACATGTCAGTGTTCCAAATTTTTTTTGTAATTAATAATCTCAGAAAAATTTGTTATATATACAATCCCTAACACACAAAGATGAAAAGTTAGGAATTGTGACATGATCCAGAGTGGGAAGAAAAGTTCAAATTAATAGTTCAAAAACTACTCACTAATTTTTGATAGATGTCTATTAAAATATTTTCCTTGCATATTTTTCTCATTTAGCTGGAAGAGAAAGTCCATACCCACCAGCAAACACAGCTATACTTGCAAAAAATACTATGGCAACAGTCAAATGCTTTTGTTGGCATAGACTGTCATTTAGGGAAGTACTGGAATTATTTAGGATGAAGAGCCCCCTAAAATGTGAGACTTATCCCACTTTCCAGTCCCAGCTTATCATATTTCTATCCAGAATCCGGTCTTCTAACGGAAGTTGGTTATGGCTCTGTTGCTCTCTTCTCCTAAACCATTATCTCCTTCCTTCTCTGGAGCAAACATTTTCTTTACACATTCTTCAGTCTTCTGTGGATTTCCCTTTTTTCCATCGTTTTTCTGCAGATAGTTTTACTGTTTGATGATATCTGAACTTACTAAGCCAGGGTAG
This sequence comes from Perdix hodgsoniae, assembly GCA_035772895.1. Lineage (NCBI taxonomy): Eukaryota > Metazoa > Chordata > Aves > Galliformes > Phasianidae > Perdix > Perdix hodgsoniae. The sequence continues at coordinate 7,519,710 of JAPSGF010000008.1, forward strand.
TGAATCACCTGCTTCCCTCTTGCAGGTCTCCTGGCCTGCTCCTGACTCCTAGCAGACCTGAAATGATGAGTTTCCTGAATAAGCACATTTCTCTCAGTTCAGGCTCATCCTAGTCATTGCTTAATCCCAACTTTTTTTGCTGTATACATTTAATTTTAAACAAACTGTTCAGAAGTTCATCAGAAAATGAAAAATGCTGTCTCCTAATTAAATAGAGTAGGTGGGCAAGAGATGGACACAATACTGTGTCTGTCTTTGTGGAAGAGCTTTCTGTACTTAAAAACAAGCAGGAAATTTCCAGTGGATTAAATAACAGGGAAGCATTTTCACAGCTTACTCTGAGTGTCGTCTGGTTGACCATGATCTTTTTATAAACCGCAAGGGAGAAACTGCGATGTATCACAGTTGTTGAAGTTCTGTTAAATGGCAGCTAAATTTTGTGTGCATGCTTCAAGGATAGTTGTTTTAGACTTTTTTTTTTTTTTTTGTAGTCTTCTGTGTGGCCTTAGTGTCTCTTTAAGGCTGTTGTGTGGGAATGAAATGCTTAGTGCTGAAGGATCAGATCCAAAAATAGAAAAGAAATACTTGAGTACATGAGCAACCATCTGAAATACAAAGCCTAATGATGAATATTATTATTAAAAATAGGAAACAGTGTTATAAATGTTACTGAACTATTCATTTCTAGTAACAGTTTATTTGTTCTGTCTCCAGGAAGACAAGAGTTCTGGAGAAACTCTAGAGAGTTAAAGGTAGTAAACTGCGGCTTACCACAACATTTTAAAAGCTGCAGTGCACTCTCCACTGAAGTGCAAACACTGGAGAATCCTTCCTTCTGGCTATTCAGAAGATTAAATCCTTCCTTCTGGCTACTCAAAAGATTAAAAATAAAACAAAAATGTGTAAAGCTGACACATCATTAAATTTCTTCTTTCAGAGTCATCTCAACTGAAAAGCCTAATAATAAATGGATGAGAGATTTTTGTTTGCTTTGTTTTGTTTGTTTGTTTTGTTTCTGAGGGAGATTGTTTTATGGTTTTTGGTGTTTTGTTTGTTTGTTTATTTGTTTGTTTTTTAATCCAATTAATTATTTACAACCACTGCCCTGACTTGAGAGTGTCTCTTCCTAAGCAGTGTTTTAAAAATACTTCCTATGACATTTCAGCCCATGTGTCCTCTTTCTGAGGTGGTGGTATGTGAGGCAGATGTTGATGTTTCTGTTTGCAAGGTGAAGGGTCGTGGAATGTTTTGAGTTTCAATTTAGGCCCAGGAACGAGTCCTGCGGCCACTTGGGAAGAATATTCTCTGCTGAGAAACAAAACATTCCACAGTCCTTAACCAACTCAGACATCAACATCTGACCTTCACACAGTGGCATGAATGAAAGATTTGGAATTCAAGAATCATACTGCTTTAGATCTGAGTTCTCCATTGTGTCTGGCATTGTTATATGGTGACTCAGTAATGTTAAGGGACACAGTGTACCAGGAACGTTGTATTCACCTAATAAGAAAACAGAAAAGATGTTTATCAAAGGTTCATTATTGCCTTTATGTACCAAATATGTAAAGGACTATAGGACTTGGGGTCACGGAAGTTAATATAACGAAAATTAAAAAAAAAAAAAAGTTTTCTTAAAGATACTATAATAAAGTCTTCCAAATCTCATTGCATCATAGCATAACAGAATTATTTAGGTTTGAAAAGACAAATAAGATTGTCAAGTCCAAGCATTACATAGCACTACCAAATTCACCACCAAAACATGTCCCTAAGCATGTCAAGCCTCACAGTAACTACTTTGAAACATGAATTAAGCTAAGACATATTTTAATTAAGGTTTAAATTACAAATTATATCTAAAGTATTAAAAGTAGACTGCCACTACTTTTTTAGCTATAATTTATGAAATTCTGAATTTAAAATGATTTCCACTGAGCAAATCAACTCTAAATCTAGAAAAATGTTCACTATATATCTAAATAACTATCCACCCAGTGCAGTTTTAATATTTATTAAACCTCCTCCTCCAGCCTTTCATCACTGTTCTGTGGCCCAACCAGAAATAATTTTTGGCCTCAATTTCTTTTCTGGATGACCAGATAAAAGCCTTCATTGTTTATTTAGGCATGTCTAAGTTTAAGCAAATCAGTTTCAGCCTTTCTTTAGGCCCCAAGACCTCCAGAAAGAATGTAGCTGATCCCGAGGACGTATCTAAGACAGGTATGAGGAATAACCCCCTGTTGCATCACTACACTTACTATAAAGGAACACTCCCTTTAGTTAATCTACTATATTTGAATAAGCCTACTGTAGACAACTAAATTTAGACAACTAAACTGAGGTGGGAGGAATTCCTCCCCATCAGTTTACATGGTAGTCAGAAATGATGATCTCACTGTCGTGGGCAAAGATGAAACTTGCTGCTTATCTTGGTGAGACTGAAAATCATAGTATCAAGACCTGGGAAGGCTTTCACAATTGCCCTGTTCTGTGTCTGAGAAGCTACTAGTGACTGGAATTAGTCGCTCTGGTGTGTTACTTATACTGTTCATTTTAAAACTAATGTCATTTCATTTTAATCTATCGTGATTAGATTATTTTCTTCACCTATATCCTCTCACGCAAGGTTAAACTGTTATATTTCTACAGTGTACAGCTCTGGGTAAATTTTCAGTGTGAGTTAATGGCCAGAGGAAAAAAAAAAAACAGTACAGAAAAATGTCAGTTTTTTTTTTTTTCCCCAAGCATATTTCTGGTATCACATGTGACACTGAGTATTTTTTGTCGGTTTCCGTTTTCATTCATATATTGAATCTCAAAGTCGCAATAACTACCATGATGGTAGTTTGTCTTTCAAGGTATTTCAATAATACTGATTATATATTTACATAGGTAATGAAGTATTTTTATTCTTTTAATCAGTTCACCCTGAAAGGTGCCGTTACAAACAACTTATTTAGCTATGCTTTAATTTGATTTACAGGGTAAGGATGAAGGAGTGAGTTAACCTACAAAGCCTAGAATTATGTCACTGGCAACTGACATGTTAGAGATTAAGAGCGATGTTCTTACAGAAGTGAGATAGTGCAAGATGACAGTCCTTTCTCTTCTGTGCTGTATTATGATTTTGGTGAAACAGTCTTCAGAGCTACACTGTTCTGCAAAACTCCAGCCATTAAAAGATATACCAGACCATCTTTAAAGATTTTTTACGCATTGGAAGATTATCCTTTACTTGGCAACAGACTTCTTAGCACCTGCCTCCGTCTTCCATTTGCATTTTGCAAATTATGCTAGTAGAAAATTCAAGTCATATGAACACATTTTCAAAGGAAACATCCATGCTGAAGATACATTTAATCCATATGATCCTTTTAATTTAGAATACAGCTGTGTCTACTGAAGCAAACTTTAAAAAAGAACAAAGTTGGATCATGTGAGGAGCCATTTTTAGATTTCTTTTAGCAATAATCAGAAATAGTATCACGATACAGTGTAGCTCCAATTAGGCATTTGCAGGTGGTGTAAGGAGAACATTATCTTAAGAGAAAGGATATATACAAAGCATCTTTATTCAGACTCGTTATAGCGTGAAACAATGAGGAAGATTTGCTTCTGGATTTAAAAAGCCATGAGGTAATGAGTTCAGCAGCTTTTATAGTTTCTAGATGGTAGAGTTGTTTCTGACCTGCAAATGAACATAAGAAATTGCAAATCCCTAAATTACTGTTCCTAGGTAACTTTTCTGGAGATGTTTTAAACATAAAATAGTTTTGCATTGTCAGACCATCTGGAGCAATATTTCACTACCACGTTTGATTTGCAGAATTTCTGAAGAATGTTTGAAAAGGCAAATGAATCTTCTAGTATGTTTAGCACATTGTACATTTCCACCTCTGTTGTTCTATTGTCTATCATGTTTCTATGATCTTAAAACAGCTGCAGAGGTTTGTTTTCAATCAAGAAGGAGCAAAAAGTAGATGTAGGTAGAGACAAATCAGTCTAGACCTATTCTGGATGTCAGTACAAATTCTGGACAGAATGTAATTAATTTGATTTCAGAAGTGTGCATTGCTTTCCAAAATAGAATTACTTGGTCTTCAACATCTTCATCGATAACACAGATGATGGCATTAAGTGCACCCTCAGCAAGTTTTCAGATGACACCAAGCTGAGCAGTGCACTGGATACATTGGAAGGAAGGGAAGCCATCCAGAGGGACCTGGACAGGATGGAGAAGTGAGGCCCATGAAAACCTAATGAGGTTCAACAAGGCCAAGTGCAGGGTGCTGCGCTTGGTCTGGGGCAATCCCAGGTATTTATACAAACTGGGGGAAAGACCTCCTTGAGAGCAGCCCTGCGGAGAAGGACTTGGGGGTCCTGGTGGATGAAAATATGGACATGAGCCAGCAGTGTGCACTTGCAGCCCGGAAGGCCAACTGTGTTCTGGGCTGCATTAAAAAAGGGGTGCCAGCAGGGAGAGGAACATGATTGTCCGCCTCTACTCAGCTCCTGTGAGGCCCCATCTGCAGTACTGTGTCCAGGCCTGGGACCCCCAGTACAGGAAGGATGTAGAGGAACGGGTCCAGAGGAGGGCCACTAAGATGATCAGAGGGCTGGAGCACCTCTTCTGTGAGGAAAGGTTGAGGGAACTGGGCTTCTTTAGCTTGAAGAGAAGGCTCTGGGGAGACCTCATTGTGGCCTTTCAGTACTTGAAGGGAGCATATAAACAGGAGTGGGAATGGCTTTTTTTTGAGAGTGGATAGTGATAGAACAAGGGGGAATGGTATTAAACTGAGACAAGGGAGGTATTAGGAGGAACTTTTTAACACAGAGGGTGGTGACATACTAGAACAGGTTGCCCAAGGAGGTTGTGGATGCCTTCAAGGCCAGGCTGGATGTGGCTCTGAGCAGCCTGTCATTAGGAGAGAAGAGTTTAAAACATCTCAGAATGTTTCTTCATCTTTGGAAATGCTGCCATTTTGAGACTCCATTCTGGAGGGTTTCTGAAAAGTTTTGCTAAACACTGAGTAAAAAAATCAATTCATGCAATATAGGACAATCCTATCATCTAAGTAAATGAGTACTTCTGTCCTCATACCAAGTGGTTTTTTTTAAAGTATCCTACTAGGTGTTATGAGCCCCCAGAACCTGTGAAAATAACTGTAACACTCTCATGTATCAGTGAGGTAGAAGGAACTTTCTTACCTATTTAATAATCAGAGCAACTTACATCAGTGCTTTAGTTTCAATTCTGCAAATAATAGATACAGATACTGTAGCTACATCTAGATCAATCTGTTACTATATCATCCCTTTAAGTGAATGTCCTTATTTTTGTCCTGCCAAGCTTCGTTTGACATTGCTGCATGTGACATACAATTCTTCGCAATGACCAAAAGCAAGACCATGCATTCCAAGCCCATGCTTAGCAAATCCCAACTGCTACCCCTCCGCTCACAGGACCAGGACAGTATTCATCTTAAGTAAGTCCCATGAAATACAGTTCTCAGTGCCTTCTGTGTCAATCAAGATATCTGTTCCTAATGCATTTCTTGTGGTGAGGGGCCCAAAAGCAAACATAGTACCAGAGGTGCAGCCTCAACAGGGCTGAGTCTGTTAGGATGATTGCCTCCCTGCTCCTGCTAATTATACTGTTCCTGATACAAGCCAGGATACCATTGGAATTCTTGGCTACCTGGGCACACTGCTGCTCTATGTTCAGACAGCTGTTGACTAACATCCTCAGATTCTTTTCCTCCACTCAGCCTTCCAGCCACTTTTCCCTAAGCCTGTAGTACTTGGTCTTGTTAAGCCTCCTACAATTCACCTCAACCCATTAATCCAGCCTTGCCAGATCCCTCCATAGGACCTTCCTACCCTCAGGCAGATCAGTGCTTCCTCCCAGCTTAGTGTCATCTGCCAACTTACTGAAGGTGCACTCAATACCCTCATGCAGATCATCAGCAAAGATATTAAACAGGGTACGCCCCAATTCTGACACCTGGGGAATGACATTAGTGATCAGTTGCCAGCCTGGTTTATCCCCATATTACCACAGTCTGGGCTCAGCCATCCAGTTTTTTACACAGTGAAGTGTACGCCTGTCGAAGCCCTAAGCTTCCAGCTTATCCAGGAGAATACTGTGGGAGACAGTATCAAAGGCTTTGCTGAAGTCTAGGCAGACTAATTCCACAGCCTTCCCCTCATCCATTCAGTGGGTTGCTTGATCATAGGAGGTGAGTTTTGTCAAACAGGACCTGTCTTTCATGCGTTGGCTAGATCCAACCCCCCAGTCTTATCAAATGAGATGACGTGATTACTTGTAGAGAAGAAGTAGAGCTGGTCACAAGCCAATCCAGCTCTTAAATTCTATCTTCTCACCTGGCAAAAAATAAAGTTTGAAAGATAGGCCACTAACAGCTTTCTCAGGACAGCTGGCTTGAGTTCCTTATATTTTTAGGTTGGATGTCAGGGGGAAGTTCTTCACAGAGTGAGGTGCTGGAACAGGTTGCCCAGAGAGGTTGTGGATGCCCCGTCCCTGGAGGTGTTCAAGGCCAGGTTGGATGGGGCCCTGGACTGCCTGGTCTTGTATTAAATGGGGAGGTTGTTGGCCCTGCATGTGGCAGGGGGGTTGGAGTTTTATGATCCTTGAGGTCCCTTCCAACCCTGGCCGTTCTGTGATTCTGTGATTTAGTTCAGTCTGTTATTTTTTGTTTTCATTGATGGAGAGGTGTGGATGAACTGAGAAGTTAATTGAAGAATTATGAAGGTAAAGGTAAGGTTAAAAACCCTCCTTCATGATAGTACTGAAGATGCCTTATGTTGTCAACTCTGAAAATACATCAGCAACAAATCGTGAATGTACTAAAAACCATTGTTCATTGTTCCCTAGCAAAAGGCACTCATATAAACAGCATATCCCAAGTCTTTCTAGTTAGTTGACGGTGTACATAAAAATAACTAGGTGGAATGGTTGTCAATAAGCAGGCAGTTGACAACATGTACATGACAACATGTAGGTCATTATGATTATAAATATAAGTATTAGGGTGAAAGGTAGCAAAGTAAAATATCAGCTTAATATCTCAAAAGCCTTTTTAATACTGAACTGTGTTGGGCTGTGAAACTTTTCCCTCTAGTGTAGAAATATTTGCATATGTATTCATCATTTATATTCTGTGGTGTTTTGCCTTTCTAACGTAGTACGAAAATCATGTATCTATGAAAAATATTGGGAACTCTTGCTACCTCTGAGATAATCCTGTCAGTGTATAACTCTAACAGGGCAAATACTGAACCAAGTATCATAGATTGGGAGCAACCAGATGGCAGCCCAGAAGGGCTCTGACGTCTGCTCAAATGTGGTGTAACAAGGTACCAAACTGTGGGATGATGACACCCTGTTGCCTGATAGCGCTTCGTGTCAAGGCAAAAACTTTACTTGCCCGTAAAGTGCCTGCAACAGCTTTGTGTGTGCCAAAAGATAACTACTAATGTATCATCTCTTACTTTGTCAGATACAGATTTAACAGAAGGCATTCTTGACTTTGTTATCAGCAGCAACAAGTACATGGTAAACTCCAGCTCATACAGTGTGGTGCAAGTACCCATCCATGCCAATATGTTACTGTCTTCTCTGAAGACGATCTTAGCTGGCCTTCTAACATCAGCGAGAAAAGACATGTTGCTTTCCATCCCTTTGACCTACTATATGCCTTTTATAGACTACACCGGCAGAAAGAGCTTTGGCAGTAGAACCCTTGTCATTGCAACTGCTTTGTTGTGCATAATGTGTATTCCTTCTTCCCCAGTGAACTTCTAATCTCAGTGTATTCCTTGACTGTCCCTAGTAAGTAACATGGCAGAGTGTACCTGCTGAGAAAATAATACCTGTGATGACTTCTTCCGGCTCCATTTCAGGAGCCTCTTCTTTCCATACTCACATTTTATGTCTAACTATTAAGTTTTAGTAATAACGCAGTCATGTGGTAAATCTTTGAACTACTGATATGACACTCAGGCCTGTTACCAGCAGCACTGATTCTTGGACAGCATGCACACATGCAGTGCCAGAAAAATGCTTTGTCTCTCATTCCAGAAGGCCATTCCAGTGGTCTTGTTTCATGCTTGTTAGTCCTTTGTGAACATCTCTGACACCCTAATGTACCATCCTCTCTAGACACCACTATTCAGGCAAGTGAATTCTGCTCAGAATATGGGATTCAGCTCCAGACCTACACAGGATCTATATACAGGTGTCCATAATTATGAAAGTGTAGCCTGGAGAGTGTTGCAGCTGAACTAATATAAGTAGAATTTGTATATGCTGCTATTTTCACTGAATGAAACTGTGGTTAAGTGGCCTAAAGATAGGTATGTAATGCCATCTGATATGGCATCCTGTCTGCCTTATGCCTATAGCCAAAGAAGCATATACTTATTTCAGCCAGTCTCCAGAGGTGTCTCAGGCATGTAAGATATCCAAAAGATCATCAGATCCTTTGTTTAGCAAAATAAACGCCATCCTGGCTATCCCCTGACAACACAGGTTATTTAGGGACTTACCTCAAATGCTAGTGTTTACATTTAGACAGTTAACATAGGTGTCTTAACTCAGAGCTGAATCCCACCTACAGTTTTACTCTCCTAAAAGTAGTCAAGGGACATGAGATTGCCAGAGGGAACTTGCCAGTAAATGATTGTCAAATATATGCAGCACTTTGACATAGCTCTCATCCAAACAGTTGGTTGCTTCTCAGAAATAAATATGAATATACTTTCAGAGTCCCCTGACATGAGCTATGATTCTCAGCTCTGTGTAAATTGTGATATTCAGATGGACACATTCTGTTGCTTGATCCACTGCCCATTTTGTGTGTATGTGTGTTACACTTCTGTCCCAGTCCTGCCAGCTAAGCCACTGCTAAAAGTGGTGGAGGTTTTCTTCTCTTACCGATTTCCACAATTTGCAGAATCAAGCTACTCCCGTTCATTCAAACAGAATAATTGTGTCTGACAAGAGAAGAGTTTTATTACCAGCTGCTTCTTCTACCTTGGGGTTGACCTCATGTTTTCAGACAATTAGTTTGATTAAGTTCTTCCTGACATGCTACTGTGCGATAAGCAGTGGAACTACCCTGCACAGGAGACATCTAAATTATACTGCCTTTAAATTGTCTAAGCAACTGAGTGTGATTATTCTAGAAAGACTGACTTCTGAAAAGCAAAGTTGATAGGCTTTTTTCCGTGAGAATGGTTAAAACCTCACCCAGCATTTCCTCCATCAGCCAGTGTTGATTAAGCACTAAAGCAGAGCACAAAACAGTGTCAGATTTATTTTCCCCTTTGTTCTAAGTAGTGAGTTTAGCAGAATGTGTGCTCCATGAATACGCTCCTTCTGTGAGTTGTAGAACTCCTTCTAGACGTCTACAAAGTTCTATGACTTCGTAGAACTTCTTCTACTACTGGGTAACCAGACTGGTAGACACGGGAAAGGCTGTTGATGCAGTCTACTTTGACTTCAGCAAAGCCTTTGACATGGTTCTCTCACAGTACTCTTCTGGGGAAACTGGCTTCCCATGGCCTGGACAGGTATATTCTTCTTTGGGTAAGGAACTGGCTAGAGGGCCGTGCCCAGCGGGTAGTGGTTAATGGAGCCAAAGGCCAGGCTGGTGATCCACTACAAGTGGTGTCCCCCAGAGGTCGGTACTGGGGCCCATCTTGTGTGATATCTTTATTGATGACCTAGAGGAAGGGATTGAGTAAGTTTGTTACCTCAGTAAGTTTGTAGATGACACCAAGTTGGGAGGTAGTGTCAGTCGGCCTAAGGGTAGGGAGGCCCTTCAAGGAATCTAGATAAGCTGGATCACTGGGCTGAGGTGTATGAGATGAAGTTTAACAAGGCCAAGTGCTGGGTCCGGCACTTTGGCCGCAGTAACCCCATGCAGCACTATAGGCCTGGGGATGAGTGGCTGGATGACTGTGAAGAGGAAAGGGACCTGGGGGTGTTGGCTGATGCTCAGCTGAACATGAGCCAACAGTGTGCCCAGGTGGCCAAGAGGGCCAACGGCATCCTTGTCTGCATTAGAAATGGTGTGGCCAGCAGGAGAAGGGAGGTGATCATCCCCCTGTACTCAGCTCTGGTGAGGCTGCACTTTGAATATTGTATTCATTTTTGAGCCCCTCCTACACAAAAGACTTGAGGCCCTGGAATGTGTCCAGAGAAGAGCAGAGATACTGGTGAGGGGTCTGGAGCACAGGTGTTATGAGGAGCAGCTGAGGGAGCTGGGATTGTTGAGTCTGGAGAAGAGGAGGCTCAGGGGAGACCTGACTGCACTCTACAACTTCCTCAAGGGAGGCTGTAATGAGGAGAGATTTAGCCTCTTCTCCCAGGCAACAAACAGGACCCAAGGAAATGGCCACAAGTTGTACCAGAGGAGGTTTAGATTAGACATAAGGAAGAACTTTTTCTCTCAGAGAGTGGTCAGGCACTGGAATGGCTGCCCAGGGAGGTGGTGGAGTCGCCGTCCCTGGCAGTGTTCAAGAGGCGTCTGGATGAGGAGCTACGAGATCTGGTTTAGTGCTTGTGGTAGCAATGGGTAATGGGAGGGCAGTTGGACTAGATGCTCTTGCAGGTCATTTCCAACTTTGCAATTCTATGATTCTATGATTCTATGGTTCTATGCTATCCTCAGCATCCAATGGCCTTATATTTTTTCCCTGCAGTAAAACAATATTACTTTGAATTTTTTGATTCTTAATCCTTCCCAAAGAGAATCATCTTTTCATTCACCAGCCTTCACTTTAAATTGGCTTCTTTAAAGATAATTGCCCACTTTTTCCCACAGAGCCCTGTTAAAACTTATAAGCTGTTTTTATAGTGGATGATGACAGGTTAAAAATGATTATTTCTCAAGGGCTATTGCACATCTGGAACTGTAGCTCTCAACGGAAGAAAAAAAAATGTCATTACATAATTTTAGATCTCCTCAAATAGAAAACACCACTGTTGGTTAGAACATCAGTGCACTAACCCACTTCAGCACTGTTTGGTATTCAACATAGTTGACCACATGTACCACATGGGGAAGCACAGGAGGGATTGATGGAGATCCCTGCAGAGAACACCAGGAGGCAGTTTGGTGATAGGGAAGTGATGGCTAGAGTGCATGTTGCTGAGATAAAATATGCTAGCTGTGCTTTCAGGGAAGATGTTACTGTCAAGTCAGAATAATGTGTTCTTTATTTAGTTAATGCACCCTATGGGCATGGAATTCATAAGACAGTCATTGTTAATTTTTCAGCATTTCTTTGCAGTTTCATTTGTGCTTTGCTCTTCTCTCTGAATACCTGTCCTGGATACTTGTTTTTCTTTCATCAAGTCCTGACATGTCCTCTCTAATCAACTTCATGGACAATTTTCTCTATGGATTTACTTCTCTCTTTTGCAAGTTTTCCTGGCAACTAAAATTCATCTTGGCTTGGGTCTTCTGCTTTACACTGGAACCTGAAGACAACTTACTTTGTGTTGATCTCTTCGTGTTCCAAAATCTGTGTCAACTCTTTGAGATGTGTTATGACAGTATTTTACAATTTTCTGAAAGTCTGCATTGACTTTAATGAAACCTAAAGAATGTCATTTTTTAAAAATCATTTTAAAATGTGCTGATATGAATTTTTAGGACTGTGTTTTCAAACTGTGTTTATGATTCATAGTATTGGCCTGATCTTATATTTTCATTGCAATTTAATAACTGAGAGGATAAAACAAAAACCGCTGTAGATTGCATCTTAGCATATATTAATTTTACAAGCTATTGGCTTTTTACTGCCCCAGACTGTTATTTTCATATTAATAATATTCCTGTGTTCCTTGTGTACAGGAATAAGTTTATTACAGATGTTCAGTACCAGAATAGCATTGTTTCAATTTCTCCCTATTTTCTGAAGTCAGAGATAAAGCTGAATTCCTTCGTAAGTGGAAAATGACAATTCAGGTAATCTATCTATTTCTGTTAAAGATAACTTTAATCCCTCCTTTAAAATGCATCCCAGAGTGACTCAGAAACTCAGTCAGAGAGATTATTGTTTATAAAAAGTTATTCTATAAGCAGATGTTTGAGCAAGAAAAAGTACACAAAATTTTAGACTAGAAATTAGATTTCTAAACAGATGTACTCTGCAGTGATATTTCAATAGAGGCATGGAGTTGAGAAACTAACTGCTTTCAAGATAAAGCATGATGATGTAGTAGAAGTATATAGCAGTATTTCTAAAAGCCTTCTTGGATTCACCAGTTTTGCCTTTGGTTTATGTGGCTTATGCTCAGCTTCATGTATCATTTAATTTTTAGAAGAAAATTATGTTATTTGTAAATGGAAATTCCATCACTAGCAATTATTTTTGAAATAAATCCCTACATTCACTAGGTAACTGTGCAGTGGTAGCATGCAGCAGACTTCAGAGAATATGGGATACACTTGCAGAGTGATGATTATGTATCTGGATTTTAAGGTTATTTTGGAATGGAATGCCTAGGGAAGTGGTTAAGTCACCTTCCCAGGACGTGTTCAATAAATGTTTAGGCATACTAAGGGATGTGGTTTAATGGGAGAATGTTGGTGGTAGGTGGACGGTTGGACTAGATGATCCTGAAGGTCTTTTCTAACCTTGGTGTTTCTGTGATTCTATGATTCTATGATTCTCTTCCTAAAAAGCTAATTTTGAGGAAAAGTAGTATTTCATTTATATTCTATATATATATATATCCCTTGTACACGTGCAAACTTGTTTGGTCTTTCAGGATCTTTCAGGAGATTTCCACTGTCGGTAGACAGTGCTGTGCAATGGTGCTTTAGCACTGTGTCTGAAAGAGAATGAGTGCCACCACTCATTCAGCTATAAGCATTTGTATTTAGAAGGGAATTAGAATTAGGAATAGGTTTCCTATAAAGTAAACTCTTTCTGAACTCAGATCATCCCAGATCCTGGAGTTAGATTATTACTTTACATGATGTACAATACTGGCAGGCACCTACATATCCCTTGAAACGAGATATCCCTAATCAAGGTAGGAACATGTCTTCTATCATCCATCTTCCTTTGGTTTTGACCAAATACCATGTCAGATTTGAAATTTCTTCTTTACAAAATGAACTTTCTGAACATCTTTGGTTCAAAAACTTCTTAACATGCACATCTTCAGGCCTAGATTCAAACTGATTTAACTGATGTGTTCGTAGCAGAAATCTCATTGTCTTTCTCCAGTAACTTCAAAAGATAGACTTCAGATAGATTCACTTTATTGACTTGGAAAACTGTAAACACTATAAACTTCTCTTTTTGATGACTGATCTCTGTTTTGCCTCGCTGACAAAAACGACAAAATGGAAGAAAAGAAGATTTTATAAATCAAAGAACAAAATAGTTTCTCGGTAAAGGAAAATTATGACAGGTATATTTAGAACAAACTTTTCAAGAATAAAGTTCATGTGGTTCACAGGGAGCATTTGACATTCATAACTACAAGAGGTCATAAAGTCAAAGACTTACTGAGTACTAACAGATCCAGAGAATTATGTGATGCATGTAAGTAAAGAGAAAACTGACTAAAAGTAAAGCACTGGATTGAGAACTGATTAATGCAAGGGGAAGAAAAAATATATATTTTATTTATATATACATCACAACAGAATTAAATACTTGCTTCATGAGGTTTCTTTTGTTTTTCTCCTGAGGTCAGTTATTTCACTAGTGCAGGAAGGAAAGTACAGTTTAGACTAATCTATCAAGCAGAGGAAAATACAAACATAAGACTTACAGAAGAATAAAAAAGTCTTGTCTTGTGGCTTGATCTTTTTTTTTTTTGTGGCTTTTTTTTTTCATAAACTGAAAGCTTGTTGACTGAAAAGAGCTGAGGAGAACATGTGTTATCAGGTGATGGAAGGTGATGACTGTGATACAGCTTTGAACAAGGTAACTGCTAGAACTCTACTGAGCATATCATCTAAGCATGAGATAGAAAAATAAGTAATTGTCTATGAAGGCATGGAAGTGTGTCTTGAAGTAATGCACACACTTCAAGTTACTCAGAGAAGGTGGTATCGCAAAGAAATAATACAAACATGAAAGGAAACTGAAAATTGAATTTGATAGCTTACTTGTAGACATGTATTACCCTTTGAATGCCCAAGAGTTCCAAGGTATTTGGAGTCTGACACAAGAACTGGCAAGAGCGTATGTCCTTCCAGGGAAGTGGCTGTGCAACACCATGAGGCATTTAAGGTGACATCAATGGATGAGAAATTGGCTAAAGATAGAACTAAATTTGTGCAGCCTGGTAAAACAAAGTCTAAGAGAAAGACGGTTTTCTCTCCAAATATTCTGAAGAAAGGATAATCCTGAAAGCAATCTTCAACAGCTGAACTTGATTTAGGATTGAGAAAACAGCCTCATCAGAGAGATAATATTCTGTTTCCCACTGCTCACAAGAGCAGCAGAGGAGAAGCTGGGTCAAGCCTAGGGATCCCAGTTACTACTAATAGGAAAACTGATTTGCTCTTAAAAAAAAATTGTCTGAGGGAACTTCATGCAATAAAGAGGTTGGGCTTGGTGACTCAGGTTCAGGCTTCCCAGAATGAGGAAGCAGTGCTGATTTTTTCTTGACCTGCCTCATGATGGAAGTCATGTGAGATATTTGTGCTAATCGTGTACATCTGTGGCTCTACTACAACTTCTGAGCTTCTCAAGAGCTAAAATAGTATTTCAAGGAGTTCCTGGTAACCAAGTTTCATTTTACTGAGATATTCATAGCACTCCTTGCTCCCTTCAGCTTTTATCTGATTACCTTGCTAAGCAAGTATTCCTGTATTGAGAATTACGATTGCAGCTCTGGGCTAGTTTGTGTTTTGATGAACTTGTCCCCTTTTGGCTCTAGGTGCAGGAAACATACCACAGATGCTTTTAAATGAAGCTGCCTACTCCCTCATTCCAGTGATAAATCTGAATTATTGCTGATAAGCTAGATAATTGGAAACCTGTCCTAAATGAGTACATAATTAATCTTCTGTTGATTGGAAATCGTGACAGGACATATTTTCCACAGAGAAAAATTTTTACATCAATTATTGATTTCCTATTTCCATCTCTGTCAAATATAATTTTCCCATGAATATCATACTGGAATTATGTGTTTGGGAGAGGAGTCATTGTTTAAGATAAAAGGCTTTACATAGTATTTCAGAGAAGATGATAAGTGTGTGTTTGGTAGCTATATCTGTTGTTAGCATTTTTAGATAATCTGCTTTTAAAAGCTTTGTGTTATAATATGGTGACTTAAAATCTTCTGAATTTTTAATCCAAGAAAGAAAACATAAGTTTCTTAAAAGGTACTCAAGTATTCTGTCAGTTCTCAAGCTTAGGTAATTACTGCTTGATAGAGGATCTGTAGAGCAGTATATTAGATGTGCCTGTATGAGGTAGGGTATCCACATGAAAACTGTTTTCATCACTTACTGGTGATGAGAATTCCCTTACTGTTATTCTCTATGTTTTAACTTCTATTTTCATTTAGCAGGAGACTTTTAATCCTGAATTGTGATGATTAAGGGGCTGGAGCATCTCTCTGATGAGAGGAGGCTTATAGAGTTGGTCCTGTTCAGCCTGGAGAAGACTGACAGGAGATCTTATTAATGCGTACAAGTATTTAAATGGGGGAAATTCATCCACAGGATGGGTACACGCTGTTTTCTGTGAGGCCTAGCAACAGGATAAGAGTCAGTGGGCTTAAACTGAAACATAGGAAGTTTCATCTCCATATGAGAAAAAAACTTTCACTGTGAGGGTGACAAAGCAGTGGAACAGGCTGCTCAGAGAGGTTGTGGAGTCTCCTTCTCTGGAGATGCTCAAAACTCATCAGGATGCAAACTGGGGTAAAATGCTGTAGGTGACCTTGCTTGTACTAGATGATCCCAGGTGGTCTCTTCCAACCTCAACCTTTCTGTGATTCTGTGATTTGTGCATCTGCATAAGTCATACTTTGTCCATACAGACAAATTTCTGAAAAGGATTCAAGCAGCCTTATGTAATACCTCATCACAGTATTCATTACGGCATGTGCTGTGCTATACGTTCAAAGGTCCTGAGTGACACGAACCTGTCATTTTATTACTTCTGGTAAACAGAATTTGACAGAATTGTCATTTTCTATTTTATTCTTTGAAGTCTTTACTGCTACAATGGCAGAAGGGTTAGCTGCCACATGATAATATAAGTTAGTGAGAAATAAATTATGACTAGTTTTGTCAGACTTTTGTCTAAATAGTGGTTTTGCTTTGGTGTTTTAACTAGTTAACTAACCAAATTATAGATTTGATTCACTTTAATCAAATTATTTTATTGGAGTTTATAGGCAATGGAGGATGGTCTTTCCTAGAGCTGTGTAATAACATTTTTTGGAATCTGGTTTGATTGTGGAACATTGCCTGCTATTAAACATAATTGATTTTCTTTGATATCAGTTTGATTTTGATTCATCATTATAATTATTTCTGAATGAACTAGTGTGATATTATTAGTAGCTGAACTTAGGTGATGTTTTTCCAATTTTCTTTTTTAATAAAGTCTTTTAGTTAAAAGCACTGTCTCACATGCCTCTGAATAACCAGAGGGCAAAACCATTAATAGCCTGAGTGGACACAGGCCAAAAAATTCTGAAGACTGACTAGTTTCCCATAACTAGTCTTCATTTCTTGCCTCCTTGCAAAGTATGCATAACACGTTGACAGCAATAGCCAGTAATGAAATTTTTGTGGGAATGCATATATTTGTACACAGATCTCTTTGCAACCAGCATGCTATGAGTCCTAAACAATAGAAAGTGTCACAACTTAGTATAGCATAGCGTGTACATCTGAAGAAGGACCCTCATTAGAGTGTGCTTATTAGGAGTTCTTTACTAAATGTATTTGGGCAATCTTCCCACAGCCTCCCATTTCTAGCCAAACTTCATTGTGCCTGGAACTTCATGTGAAGCATGGGAAGATGTAGATCTGTGCATAAATGCATCCTGAAGCACAGAAACATCACTGATACTTGTAGCATAACTCCCACAAGCAGTGCTTCAGGAAAAGCCCTGCCCCGTCTTTCCCAAGCTATTCTGCCTCTCTTTCTCTCAAGTCAACCTTTACAGTCAGAGCCTTGCTGCCAAGCCATCTCATTTTTCTCAGCAGAAATTGTGTACTTGCTTTTTCTCCCATGCTTTAGAGAGTTACATTAACATCGCTTGTCCTTGCCCCAAGCAGGAGACAGTCCCATTCCCATATCTTCTGGGAAATGTTGACTGCACTTGTAAGAACTTTGCAGGATCACACTCTTATAGCACACAAGGCCAGCGCTACTGTTGGGAATGCTGGAAGAAGGTCTTCTGTGTAGACAGATGACACTGAAGTACTTCTTTTAAAAATCATTTTGTTTAATTCCTTAAATTTACCCAGGAGAATAAGCCCAGCCAAATAGACAGGGAGGTCAGCTTAAATGGATGGTACAGCCACTCATTAAGATCACTATTACTACCTTCTCTGTCCTCCCATCAAACTGGCAGCCTAGAACATGTAGGCTGTGCTGCCATCATCCATGCTCCACCATTTCAAAAAGCAAGTTTGTGCCAGTCCATTGAAAACAGTCCTCTCTTCTATGCTCTGTTTCAATATTCCCCTCTAAGCAGGAACAAATAGTTCAGGACTCAGGCTTAATTCCTTATTTTCTCGAGGATCTTTGCATACTGCTGCCAAGTATGGTGGTTGGCTTTTTTTTTGTTTGTTTGTTTGTCCACCTGGTTGGTTAGTCAGGTTTTGTTCAAGGAATATCTATTTCTAGTTTGAATAAAACTGGAAAGATGAACAGTCTTTCATCAGTACTAAAATGATACTAGCATCTACTAGTATTTCTGTGTGCTTCTGGTGTTCTTCTTTTATATCTCGAGAGCAGTACTTAGTGAAATTATCTTCAGTTTTAGCTGTGAAGAAGTGAGATCTTGAATGCTTCTGTCTTTAACGCTTACACGGGTTTGCAATAGCAAGTGCCTGGTCCCAAATCATCCTACTATGACACAATCCTTTGCTCTGTACAACTCATTTCTAATACCACTTTTTTTCCAGAAGCTGCTAAATCCAGTCTCCTGGTATTTCTCAAGCTGATGACAGTCTTAACTTTAAATGTCACTGCTACAAGAGGAACCTGCCGTTCTCCACTGAAATCTGGTGTGATGTCATTTCTAGAAGATGAAAGTTTTCTCGTTTGGTGTGGCTTAAGAGAACATACAGAGCATCCTTACTCTATACAGGAAGCATTATTCTTTAAAACCAAAATATTGCTATAAAATAGCAATAATACAGTGAAATGCAACATTCATCACATTCCATGTCAGCATTATATTCTCCTGGGACTCAATCTTTAAAGTTTCTAATGTAAGAAGCTGGAAGAGTTTCATCTGTCATATATCTATTGTGGCTCAAATTAAGAACAACTTCTAGATGATGTCCTGTTTTGCTGATTGTGAATCCAGAATATATTTAAGCAGAAAACAAGACAGCCTGCTTCTCAGCATCCACTGACAGCTGCATATTGTGTCATGTTCTCTGCTTTACTGTAATTTGGTTACAGGGTACTTTAAGACAGAGGACAAATAAAAGGATTTTGCTCTATTCCAAATCAATCAACAGCCTCATAGAGAATGTACACCATGTTATGCTTTTTGTTTATCTCCTGCATGCATGACTTCATGTTAAAGTCCAAATTGCTACATCTGCTATTATTAGCTTTCAGGTCTGAAGCTGATTATAGAGCTAATAATGACAAATGACTTTCAGAAGAGGACCCTGTATATAGTATTGTCAGATCTAAGAATTGTATAATAAATAGTGCTGGGAGACATGCATGGGCAGTGGATCTCCATTAGCTGTGCCTGACATTGTTACAGCAGTCCTTAGAATGGTCTTGGCTCCAGGTAATTAAGGTCTTCCTGCACAATTTCCAGGCACAATTTTGGAGTTAGCATGGACCACACAATTTATTCCAGTAAATAGTTTTCATATCCTATTTTTGGCCTGAGACTTTAACAGTATGGGCACAGCTCATCCAGCTGACCTCAGTGCTAGAAGCATGCTTAATTTACTTGTCTAAACACATTCAATTATACACCACTATTTGGACTGATACTGGGATCAGAAATCAATGGTTTATCTGCATTTCTTTTGTTCCTGTTCAAACCTAACAGTCTGTTTTGAAAACTGAAATTGAAGGAACTTCATTCTTCTTTTGGATTGAGGCTTTCAAGAGCTGGAATTTTGTTTTCAAAAATTCCCTTTGAACATCATCTTTACTGTGTATCAGATAGGATTCTGTATCAGATTAAAGTTAGTCTGTCACAGATCTATTTTGGGAAGAAAATTTCATGCTTTCATTAATATAACAAATGTCAGAATCTCGCCTTTGCCTTGAAAAGTACATATAAAGTAGTTTCAGGAGATGACAGACAAATCCTTGAATTACTCACTTGTCTGAACTGAAGGCTGTAGAGGCTTCTCAGAAGCCTCTACAGTTACTTCTTAGGAAGTTTCACATCTTATTTGAAATATTGTTTTGTAGCAAGTATAAATGAAACAACTACTGTAAAAAATAAAATAATTGATAAGGACTGACTTCACATCAATTTTTTCATTAAAGTATTATGCAGGGAGCACTATATAGTGTGGGCATGCCCATGCTTAGGCAGGTACATCTGCTATAAGTTATCTCAGTCAATATCTTTTTTCCAATATCAGTAGCTATTTCACTTTTTTTCCTTTAATGTTGGCTTTCTGAGAGAGGAAAGGATGCTAGAAAATCTAGTAAATCACTTATTACTAGGTCCACCTGGTGAAGTATTTAAATAATTCTCTTTTTCAAGAGACTATTCTGAGCCTCAAGCTATTGCCTATTCTGAGTCTGTGAATATTTTCATAATTTTTTGTTTTCATAAATTATTTTTCTGCTGGAAATAACACCAAAGTGCTGAAAAAAATGGCTCTGTTGCTGAGACTAATCATTATTTATAATTACCAGTGTATATGAAATTCTTAGCTTTTGGAATTTCAGCATGCCCTCTGACAGTGGTTCCTTACATCAATAAGGGAACATCAAAAATCATTTGTAATATGGGATAACACAAAAGTATCTTAGTGGTGTTTTTTGTTTGTTTGTTTGTTATTGTTTTTGTTTTTAGTTTTCTAAAACTTAGAAAGTTCTTCCTTTTAGAAGGAACAAAGTGTAATTGAAAATTTTACTTTCAAAAATAAAGATGCTTAAAAATGTGTCAAAAAGGATTTTAAACTCAATTGTCTGAGTCATCAGCTTAAAAAAGAAATTAAGAATAACTAGAAGGCTACAAAGAAGGGAGAAAGAACTGATCAATACAGTAAGATAAGTTTTATAGGTCACAATGTGCAATACCATAAGAATAGTCATAAATCAAGCTGAGAAGGCAGTTAAAAGGGAAATGACATCTAAATTAGTTTTTAACCATGTTAAAGAAGGGTATGACTTTTCTTGACCTATTGCAGCAGTCTAAAATAAGTCAGAGAAATCACAGTTACGAAGTGTCTTATTCCTATACTGTAAATAATGAGGGCAAGAATCAGTTTCCAGAGCAGAATCTGTGTGTTTGAGGCTATGAGATGACCATGATTTCACCACTGGGCTGTCTGGCAGGTGTGACATAAGACCAGAAGAGACTTCTGCCCTTCTATATAAACACCAGAATATGGAATGGTAATAATATGATGATAAATGTTGATATTTAAATAATTTGACTTTGCCCCTAATATTGATTGAGATGGATCTGCCATGGGAAGTTGTACCCCTTTCAGACTTGTGCTGTGGGAGAATCCATAAAGCACAGTGACCTTCTGTCATTGGAAATGGCTTGAATACAAGAGTCAGTATGTCTGTAATTTTTCTTTCTATATGATTGCCTAGAATCATAAAATCACAAGGTTGGAAAGGACCTACAAGATCATTTAGTCCAACCATCCTCCCATTACCATTGCTACCACATTGCTAGCTTACAGTTAAACTTTTTACCAGCATTGACCTGCAATATTTTGTAGATTTAATATTGCATTTTTGAAAACTTCCTCTAAATTGTTAAAGTATATGTATAATTGTTAAAAAATACCTTAAAAAATATATTAGAAAGCATACCGTATTGTGTGGTCAGACTAATGGGATGAAAGCCATTGAATACTTTTTAATAAAAATGAATAAAATATTAATCAATATTTTTATTAATGTTTGTTCTATCATTCCTACAACTAGCTTGGGAATGAATATAATAATTGAAACAACTGCTAAAAAATAATGAAGATAAACTTTTTGAAGGTATTTGATGGTGTTTTGTTTTGTCTAGTTGTGGGAAAGCTAGGCTCAGTATTTTAATTTGGAGAAATATGCACTTTGAAAACAAATTTATTTTCAGCCATGACATAACTATCTAGTAAAGATTATTTTGAAATGAATACCTCTTCCTTTTTTTTTTTTTTTCCATGCAGTGATACTTTTTTTCTAGCATAAATCATAATTCTAAGACATTTAATATCTTGATTTTCATTTAGACACTGCAATTTCAAAATATTCTGAGCATGTTTTACAAATTGGCAGAATTGGGTAATAGTTATTCAGGTATTCCAAAAACATAGTATCTTATAAAATCTTCATATGAATAGTCCTTGAAGAGTGACTATCATCTTTGCACAGCTTGAAGTTATTAGGTTTTATCTATCTACACGAGACCTTAGTGATCCTGAAGAAGTAGCTGTAACCAGGTGGTAAGCTCTTCAGCATTCAGCAAGAAATGTCTGGAGTGGAGGGAGTGGAATGGAGCTGTAGATCTCCATAGCTGTAATGAGAATGTAGCAACCTAACTTTCATGTAGGTATCTATATATGAACATGTACATTTCGGTTTATTTATTTGGAACTGATTGCGCACATTCTTGTTTTCTTCTTGAGCCTGAGAAACAAGAGAGTAAATGGCAAACTGGTAAAATGAAATATATTAAAAATAAGAATGTGTTCTCTCTGCTCCAGGGACACAAAAATGTGCAACAGGTTAAGTATTTTATTTATAGTGACTGTAACAGAACATAATCCACTAGCTGTGCACTCTCTAGTAGGCTATGGTGCAGACAGATTATACCATGGAGGAAAAACTGGGAAACATTTTGTTTGCAAAGTGCAATTGCTGAATTACTCTATATGGATCTAGAGGGATTTTTTTCCTAGTATATCTCCTTTGCTGCCATCTGCCTGCCTCAAGCCTTGTTGATCTGCTCCAGAAAACAAAGAAAACAACTTAGTAATGGCCTTTGTATTTACCTCTCCTTGCACTGCATACAGAGACTGGAATAGATGAATCACTGCTTCTCACACCATCTTGTAAAATTTTTAATCAATCAAAACCTCACAAAATAAAATAAACATTACTTTATATCTTTCTCAATGTTGGAAAAAAAAATGGAGGAAGAGACATTGTGTTAATCAAACTTTTGTTGTCAGCTGAGAAAATGACAAGAAGCTACATTTCTTTGACTAACTAACTGTTTAGCACTAATGTAAATGCATTTTTTATGCATGTGTACCCTGTTCTTTTAAGTCACTTTTTTTTTTAAAGGTAGACATAGCTGGAAGAAAATAACTGTTAGAAGTAACACTGTTAGAAGTGAACTTCTTTTGAAAAAGTTTTTAATAAATACAGAGTAAAAGCAATGTCATTAAAGGCTTTATCAGCTGCAAGACTTTAGAGCTGTTTCAGTGTTTCAGTATTCATTTGAGTACAGAATTGAATAGTGCATTATCAAAGCCATGATCTTTATCTACCAGTCCTTGTGATTTTATCTTATATAGATTTTGCTTTTCCTTTCAGGCTCTGGATTCTCATTTATATGTTAGTAAGCGCTGTCTAGAAAAGTATTTTGTATGAATGTTTTTCTTAATAGTATATGAGATTGAATCAAAATCTTAGTAGGAAAGCACACTACTGAACTGTGCTGAGTCTATATAAGTCGGAAGAGACTAATTTATGCTTCTAGGGTATTTGAAGAGCACTTGGCAGAGCTAACAGCTAATAGCTATTCCAACCCTAATGTAGTCTTCTCAACCTAAAGAAACAGGTAAAAAGATCTGTATTCAGTGGGCCACACACAGTTACTAGAGTTGCATAGGATATCAGAGACATTTGTACAGAAGTCTGAAGAGGGAAAGACCCATGCCATGCTGGAATGTAGGCAGAATAACGGGCGTAAGTCAGACAAAGCTAGGTACCTTTGGATGGGCAAAGGTTTCTAAGAGGCATACTTGCTACTACAATCAAGCTCAAAAAAATGTTGCCTTCTAGTACTTGGGAACAGAAACTGTTTGTGAGCACACTCTCAAACTTCAGCAAAGATGAGATAGAATAATTTAGTGAAGGAATGTGGTCACACGTGTTGCAAGCTCTGTCACCTCATTCTTGCCACGAGTTTAGGAAATATATATTGTATGCTGGCATCATACTTAGAGTGGTAAGTATGAACAAGATGGTTACATGTCTTTTTTTCCACATTTGCTGGTGATTTCAAAGGTTATTTTGATAGAAGACATTCATTTTTTTCGACATCACTTTATTTTGAGTTTTATATAGTTATATACTTAAAATATTAGTTTGGTGCATTGTACCCCAAAATATATTATTGATTTAATCTTTCTTTTGATGTTTCAGAGATGAAGTATTAGAATGGCATAAAATATGGCCCAGTTCTACTACAAAAGAAGTGTCAATGCTCCCTACAGAGATCGTATCCCTCTTCGTATTGTACGAGCAGAGTCTGAACTGTCCCATTCAGAAAAAGCCTATCTGAATGCTGTGGAAAAAGGAGATTATGCCACTGTGAAGAAAGCCTTGGAAGAAGCAGAAATTTATTTCAAGATCAATATTAATTGCATTGATCCCCTGGGAAGAACTGCACTCCTTATTGCAATTGAAAATGAGAACCTTGAGCTCATTGAGCTGCTCTTAAGTTTTAATGTATATGTGGGAGATGCACTTTTGCATGCCATAAGGAAGGAGGTGGTTGGTGCCGTGGAACTACTGCTAAACCACAAGAAGCCCAGTGGGGAGAAACAGGTATGTGCAGGATTTGCTCTCGATGTCTAGTCTGATCTGATCAAAAGAGAAGAATGATGCAAAGAGCATAAGCAAGAAGAAAAAGCCAAACATCATCCTAGTGCATAAATATTTCAGATCAGAAAATCAATGGTTGTGATGCTGTATTCATTTGTGTTTAGACATCTCTGTCAATCAGTCACGTATGCATATGTCCACAAGGCTTATGGGCTTAATGTAGTTGTCATGAGATTTGGCATCTAACAGGTAAGAATAAAAATATTTTTTAGTGCTTCTTACCCCAGTCTTAAGAATGTGTTCCACTTACAACTGAGTGAAGTGTTAACTGCCATGTCTACGAAGCTAGGATGGGGCTCACATTTAGCTTACCATTCTCAAAACTCCCTTTTGGAATACTTGTTTAAGTTTGCACTAAGTTAGACAAATAGTGTTCATTCAGTAAAGTCTCAACAAAAGAGAAAAGAAATGAATGAATGAAAAGCAATGACTTCCAGTGGGTAAGAAGGAATTGCCAGGGAATGTCTGATTTCCCCCTTGTTCAAGCACTGTACCATTCCATTGTTTATGTTACCCTTATTTTGTTCTTGGTAGAGGTAGTCTTAAGGTGTGCAACTGACTGATTTGCCCTTGACAACTCCCTGGATGAACTCACATCATCATCCTCATTTGCCTGTCCCGCAAATTCCAGAGCCTCATATCTATTGTGTAAGGGCACTTGGGAAGATCAAGTAGGCGATGAGGGAGTTTGCTTGTCATCCCAAACAGGGATCTTTTTTCATTCCTCCCTACGTCACAGGGCACCTCTTTCTGCCGGATTGCAAGAAGGAATGAGAAGTGCTACTACTTATGTAGTGTCCCCTCTTGCCTTTCTTGTAGGGATGGTAGCTTGTGGCTCCACCAGTCTATCTCCCTTATATACTCCCTTAATTATTCCACCTCCTCTTTCAGATCTGCCTCCAGACTGTGCAGGTCACATGATACACAGGTGATTCCTCTGCTACCCTCTGATAGCACTGATAGGTTCAGGCAGAATTCTTAATTTCACTGAAGGTTTTAATGCCTCCATGTGGTGGCCACCATTTCCTCCAACTCAGCAAGACACACTGAGAGCCAGGACCCAACTAATTTTAATTCCAGCACTATCTTCAGTAGTCTTGCATCCTGTCTTGTCATGTATATATTAAAACATACAAACTCCTTCTTCTCCCTTTGCATTGATCTGAAACATTTTGAGAAGATGTTTCTTGTGCACATCTTGTTCAGCCTTCCCATTTTAGGAAAGTAGTGGAGGCAGGATGACATAAATTCTGATACTTTCAGTACTACTTCAGGAAAGAGAGACTTATAAGAAGTTACGATACTGTATTCTGTTTTCATCTATTTCTTTTTTTTTTAATATATTATAGGTATTGTATGAATGCTTTTCAGTGAATAATATGATGGAATGATTAGAACCCTTTTGGATAATGCTTACAATATAACTTAATTACAGTATTATATACTTGTTACGGGTAGAACTGCAGATGATAGGTAAAAGTATAATTTTTGCTCATAAAATAACATGAATTCTAAGCTTTTTTTTTTTTGTTATAGGAAGAAAGAAATATAGTAGCTCTTTATACAAATGTGTGTGTCTGCCTTGTCTTCTAGACAGAAAAAGCGACAACAGATTTATGTCAGAGAAGAGGAAGGGAACTAAACTTACTTTGTGTTTGGTTCATTTTATTATTTCTCAGCTGAAAGTACAGATAAGAATAGAATGTATAAGACCTTCTCAGTGTGATGTACCAGGAGCCAGAAGGCACAATGCAGGGCCCAGTGCCAAGTCAGTTAAATCACCTGTCTCCATTCTTCAGCCGCTATAATGGAAGCTGCCATTTGCAGAGTGAAGTTAATCTCACTTAGTAGCAGACATTCAGAATTGTTTCAACTCTAATCTGGCTGCCTGAGCTACAGTTACCAATGGAGAAAAGTGGAGATAACGGAAGAGGAATTCATGCTGCCTTTTGCAGTTAGTCTTAGGATGCATAAGCCTCTTTAGAGAGAGCCTGCATTTTTCCCTTACATCAGGTGCTTGTATTTCAGGCTGTTCTTTAGACTTCCAGGGCTACCGTGTTTTAGGCACTACAATATAAAGACATAAATTATTAGGGAATATCCGAAGGAGGGCTACCAAGTTGGTGAAGGGTATGTCGGGCAAGATGTATGAGGGGAGGCTGAGGCCCCTGATTTGCTCAGCCCAGAGCAGAGGAGCAGAGGGGCAGCGCTGAGCTCTGCTCTGTGTGACAGCGACAGGGCCCGAGGGAACGGCATGGAGCTGCGTCAGGGGAGGGCAGTGGGGCTGAGGGAAAGGGGCTGCACCACAGGGCGGTGGGCATGGAACTGCCTGCCCAGGGCTGTGGGCACAGCACCAAGCCTGACAAAGGTCAGGAAGCATTTGGACAGTGCTCTCAGACACAAGATTTGAATTTTGGGGTGGTCTGTGTGGAGCCAAGAGTTGAACTCTGTGATCCTAGTGGGTCCCTTCCAACTCAGTATATTCTGTGATTTTATATCTTTGGGTATGCGTCACAGCTACTGCAATGGAAATGCTAGTGGTATTGCTAGATGGTATGAAAAGCAGTGCTTCTTCTCTTCCTTAGTTTCTCTGTGAGATAATGGTGTTAACATCCTCCTGACATTTTATGTGTCTATTTTACAAAAGCTAACATTCTTTTCACAGATACATTTGCTGAGAGTCTGCTGATTATTGTAAAGCATGAAGAATAATCATGAATCATTTGAACAGTGACATCTCCATTTGTGTCTGCACAAGGCTAGGAAACCTGGTTACAAATACCAATGCTAGATGGAAGCTAGTGCTTGCAAAAAAAAGTGTCCTTTAAAAAGCTTTAAAATCTGCATGTTTAGGCTGTTATTTGTACTGGGGACCCCAACAATCACTAAGCTTCTACATGTGACATAAATGTATATAATCAAATCGGTTCATTTTTACAACAGGGAACAGTGAAGTGAATATAAGTGTAGGTTACATTTTTGCAGTAAGCATTTTGCTGTAGTGAAGCAGATACAACTGCATATTAAGCATAATCAAAAGTAACATGCTGGTTGAAAATTCATTACAACAAGTTAGAGATATAAAATCTGAGTGTTTAGAATTGCATGCTAAAACTTATATTCTCAGTATGTGGACAGAAAGCTACATTTTCCCCACAGGATCAAATTCCTTTTGAAATTCTATTTCAAACTACAGCTTGACTTTCTTTGATTACTTTTGTTATTTGTAAATATTTGCCATTCTGTTTAGATGATGATTCAGTTTCAGACTCTGTGTTTTAATAACATGATATCATTGTCTGTTTGGTTTTTCTTCTTCTTTGTGTAAAGTTGGTCATGTGTGGTAAAATCTTGGCCCCTGAAGTTAGTCAGAGTTTTGCCATTAAGTCACTGTGGTTAAGATTTTACTCTCTTGCTGTTTTGTTGTTGTTTTTGTTTTTTTACTTGAAGAGAAGCTATTTTCAGAGGAGGGAGATTAATAACAAATAAGAAAAATATGTGTGCTAAATATTGACGACTTGAAGAAGTTTAGATTCCCAAATATTTTACTGGTGATGAATGTTAAGAGTATTCAAGTGTGTATATATATATATATATATACACACACATATAAAACTCATAATTTATAGTTAAATGAATTAGCTCTATTTTTTTATATATATTCTTGAGATGATATTCTATATATAAGGAATAGCAAATTACAGCTTCATCCTCATAAAATAGTCTGGTAATATTTTAAATTAAAGGATTTTTAAGCGTAGAATTTAATGCATAGTTCAAGAACTCACTGACCACATAAGAAAGCCAGAAAAAAAATAGGTTGTGCCAACAGAAAGTTACAGCTATTCAAGACAATTGAAATGTCTTTGGAAAGAAGTAATTTTCCTTCAAAATTTGGTGCTTTAAAACATTTAAATATTTAAAAGGAAAAGGAGAAATAGTATGAAAAGGTGTTAACTCTAACCCAGAATAAAAGCATTTAATTAAAATAATACTTTTGTTTTGCATTTTTAAAATTTTATCCAAAGAATATTTTCAGAATCAAGAAGGACCACTTATTCTTCCTCTTTAATGTTATCCCCCTCAAAAAAACATTCAGTCAGATCCTCTTTAAGTTGAATCTAAACTCCCCAGTCTACCGACCCCTCAGCTGTTGGGCTCCACCATAGATAATGTGCTTTGAATGTCAAAGACTTGTGCAAGAGTTACAGTACCTTTAAGTTGATTATCAGTACATGGATACATCTGGTGCCATCTGGTGACTACAGATGAAGCGCATATATTTAACAGCTTTGAACTGTATTTGATTATTTCTTTCAAAAACCTCCTGAGTGAAGTTTCTGTGCTATACATTAGTATTACTAAGGAAATGGTTATTTGTCACTTGTATTGTATTTTCAAACATTTTAGCTACAGCAGCTGCTACAGCACATGTAGAAGAAAATAACACAAGGTGAACAAGTTGAGGAAACTTACCCAAGTACTTTTAAATTATCAGGTTTTCAAAACCATATGTCCTGATTTATCTGCCAAGACGCTTGTTGCTTATGCTGATGGACAGTTGAATGCCAACTTAAGAAGGGAAAAAAATCACTGTTCCTTAAAATCTAGAATCTGCTGGAAATATTTTTATCTTATTAAACAGCATACAGTGTTTACAGACGGGATATAAGTTAGATATCATAAAAAACTGGAAAACAGTACGTGTATTCAAACTACAGTATGCTTTGCTGTTTAACAAACCCAGGCATCAGTCTTTGTCTGGATGACTGTTTGCCTAGATATGTATGTATATTCAGGGAAGAGGGTAGCTGTCTCCTGAGGATGCTACAAAGAGCATTAGTGCAGTTGAAATCCTATTTATTCAACCTGAATCGGTGTAGCATCGTTATTACTTGACAGTCTAGATAAGGCATGTCCACTCCTCTGCCTGCAGGCCACATGCGGCCTGGTCCAGCCTGTCCTGCGGCTGCTCCCTGTCCCACGCCATCATGGCGGCAATGGCTGAGCAGCCAGGCTCAACCACAAGCGTCATCGCTCACAACAGCTACTCATAGATGTGCTATTAACACTGTCTGGGCTGAAACCTGGACAAGGGGAGTGTGCTAACTCGCCTGTAGCCCTCAAACACCAGCCACACACACACTGATTCAAATTGAAACTCGTGTATATTACACGTTCCGTGCACTTGTGCCACTTGGTGAGTATAATAATGCAGCAATTGTCGATAACATTTCAATTTACCTGATGTATCCAAAAGGAAAACGGAACCCAAAAAAAGAAAAATCTTGGATGAAGGAAATGCTTGACAAAGCATGGACAGGTGAATACTTATTTGTCAAGACAAAGAGTATGCCAATATGCTTATATTTGTAAGGAAATGTTATCAGGTTTCAAGGATTACACTTTGAAAAACCATAAGCAAAAAATGTTGCTAAATTTGATGCATACCAAGGAACATTTTGTAAAGACAAAATATCAGAACTGAAGAAAGTCCGTCATCACAGCCCAAAATTTTTATTTCTACACATTACAACTGAATCAGACTCTGTTATAAAAGCCAGTTGTGTTGTAGCGTGTCTGACTGAAAAAATAAAGTGAAAATCAAAACCATTTCTTCATGGTGAGTATGTTAAGCAAAATCTGCAAAGTGTGGCAGATATAATTTGTCCTGATAAAAAGAATGGGATTTTGGAAAAATAGTTTGTCTCTACAGACTGTAGCCATAGCCAGCTGAAGTAAAGAAACAGGAAAATATATCAAAGAAAATTTGGAAAGTAAAACTGCTCATTTTGAATGTTATACTGCAGCAGAAGATGAAAGTACTGATGTTGCTGATATGGTTCAATTTGCCATCTTTAATACAGGTATTGGTAAGAAACATAATGTTACTGAAGAAATGGTTTCTTTGGTGTCATTAAAAGACGCAGCTTAATCTCTTCATATGTATGAAGCAGTAAAAATTACACTAAAGTGGTTTTCTTTGACCTTTGTCAGCAGATCTGATATAACTAACTACTGATGGTGCTCTGGTGATGGCTGGTAAAAAAGAGGGACTTATGCAATTAATTGAAAATAATGAAATTGCTGCAAGAAACATGTCTGATGAAATGTCACTGCATTAGATATCAAGAAAACATATGCACAAAAGCTTTAAAAATGAATAATGTCATACAAATGATCATCAAGGCTCTGAGCTCATAATGTACAAGGGATTCAATCATTATCAGTTCTAGGAGTTCCTTAAAAGTGTTGATTCTGATTATGGGACATCATTTACTCTTCTGAAGTAAGATGCCTAAGTCAGGGTGAATTGCAAAGAAAATTTTATGATTAATGAAATGAAATGAAATCATATATGGAATCAAAAATTGTGCCAGAACACAAAGATTAAAAATGGCTCACAGATTTAGCGTTTTTGGTGGGTTTGACTGCTCATTTAAATGAGTTAAACGTGCATCTTTAAGTTGAAAATCAACTTATCAGTGCTATGTTTCAAACCAAAATAGTGTTTGAAATGAAACTTTATATGGCAAGATCAAGTTATGGCAAATAATTTTATGCATTTTGATACACTGGCTATACTGTCCTGTGAATAGAAAAAAATATGCAGCCTTGCTTTCAGATTTGATAAAGGCATTCAAGAATAGGTTTCAAGATTTCCAAAGAAGTCTTGAGTTTTTTAGTGTATTCGTGACTCCATTTTCACTTGACATAGATAAAATACCTGTGAATTTTCAAATGAAATGTATAGAGTTGTAATCAAATGTGCAACTCAAGAAATTTGATCTTGTGTCTTTATTAGACTTTTATAAGCCTGATTACGAGAGAAAAAATATGACTTGCTTCAAAGTCACACCTTTTTTGTGCTATCAGTTTTGGGCAGTATGTCCTCTTGTGAACAACTATTTGTACAGGAACAACTATTTTGTATAGGAAAGGTAAAATTTCATCAAAAATGTCTGATGAACACTTTGAGAATCCACAAAGAATGGCAACTGCTTCTAGTGAGCCAGACTGATGCATTAGTTTCACAAAAACAAGATCAAATATCCCACTAGTTGCTCTCTTTTTTTTAATGATTTAATAAAAAATAAATAATACAATAAAATAATAATAACATATTTCATAAGTTATTAAAATAATATTTTTGTTACATATATATACATATATATACATCAGTTATAGTATATTTTTATATGTCACCAAAGACAATTCTATTTCGCTCAGTGCTGCCCAGGCAAGCTAAAAGTTAGGACACCCATGGTCGAGATTCAGGACATAGGGAACATCACAACTAAAGTGTTTACAGACATTGTTTAGTCATGCTTTTGTGACACCTTGTTTACTATTAGATACTGATTTTGTGACGTTGGTGTTTTTATAGGTAGGTGCTCTAGAGACAACTTTCTGCAGATGTCTGGAAAAATAAAATCAGGCTAATGCGGAAATGACATTGAAAACATAAGGAGGTTGCAGGATGGGGGGGGGGGGGAAGTGGTCATATTAGTATGTGCCTTGCTCACTCATTCCACAGTATGGAAGCTTATAAACATGAAAACACAGCTTGTCATGAAGAGAGGGTCATGGAAAGAAGGTGGAAGTTGGAAGTCTCCAACTCCTGCAGCGCTATTCCAGTCTGCTTTAAACCTGAAATTTTACTAGTCATCAAAGCAGACTGGGAGGTATAGCTGCTATACAGATTTCCCTGTCTCTAGCTCGTTGTATTCATCACTCTTGTACCCTCTTCAGAAGTGGTGCTGGTGTCCTCAGTGAGACATATCTCTGTTTCCTGCACACTGTTATCTTACTGCTGTCATTTCCTTGTGCATCACCTCTTCATTTCTGGAGTGTCCTGGCAAGGTACAGTATACTAACTTTTTCTCATCTTTTGTTTGCAGAACTTTAGCAGTCAGTGTGTAAAAGTGCATGCTGAAGCTCCAAAGGAGATACTAGTCCATCTTCTCACATATAGGCATTGAAAGAGTTAGAATACAGCTACAAAAGGGCCTGGCTAAGCCCTTGATCTGGATGACTGGCAAATGTGCACATCAGAGCGCATTCTGGCATTTATGTGCTAACTGGTATATTAGTAACCACTGTGTACTCCTGGACAGGAGGAGTTAGCTATGAGGAATCAGCTGATCATTCCAGGATATTTTTTTTTTTGAGGTGGGACAAGTGGATGCTATTTTACTGTCACAAGCTAAAGTTATATTTTAAAAACTTAGCATTTAGCTTTTAGCTGCCTGATTGGTCTAGTATCAAGTGGGGAGGTTGGTGGCCCTGCATGTGGCATGGGGGTTGGAGATTCATGATCCTTGAGGTCCCTTCCAACCCTGGCCATTCTGTGATTCTGTGATTAGTATTTGGAGTGGGAAAAGGCAAAAGAGATGTGGACCACACAGACTGTTTCACTTGACTCTACTGCATGCAATTACAATTAGAATGAAGCAAGATTCATCATGTGTTCAACATCTGATCTTTTATTATTTTATTTTATCAGTGTTGCCATCCAATTAGATCAAAAATCATCCAAGGAGAATAAAAGCATGTGGGGGAAAAGCTAGGGAAAGGAATACATCCTGTGTGAGACTGTCAAAGGTGTTGCATAGTACAGCATCTAAGCCATTGGGGCAGGCTGCTACATGGATGTTCAGGTGCTCATCTAAACTGATAAAAAATACACACAGCAAATTTAGACATATGCCTTCAGTCTGGCAGCATTACCTAAAACATAAAAATTCTGAAGGCAAAAAGTCAGGAAATAGCATGAAAACAGAACTGAGCCTGAAGAGTCCTGCTGCTTTACTGAGATGGTGGCAGCCTAGGTTCAGAATATCCTTAATAGCTTCTAGGTCTCTAGGTCTGATAGAGCACCCTGAAAATTACCCTTGTATCGTCTTCACCCACTCTGGTCATTTCTCTTGGTATCCTTATACTTCTTAAAAGTGCCTCTTTAGAAGTCTCAAGAGCCTGAAATTAAGCTAGTGCTCTTCTCTGAAGCTGTGCTCATAGCTAACTTCAGTCTCACTTGGAGTCTTGTCAGTACACGCAGAGCATTCAGTCAGTTTCAGTCCATTATTTTCTTAACTCATAAAATTATCTAATTGTCCCAGCTCTACCTTGCCTCACAATGCAGTGTTGTTCACAGGGAAGCTGCTGTACTGGGGTTGTACCTCCTCCTAGTAGCAATGCTGGTCATGAAGGAGAGGATCAGGTAAATATATACAGGCTGAAGGTTGTCCAGATCACATGCCATGGACTACAAGGATGCTGGAAATGCGCTTTCAGATTTTCTCCTAATTAGAGAGCTGGGGCTTACAGTGGTGAAGCAGAGACAGAAGGAAAGATGTAATGAGCACTGCATAATGCCTTATAGTTTTCCTTATCTAAACCATTTCCCCAGTAGCATTGGAAAATACCAGTCACAGTCACTTGTGTGATGTTCTTTGTCTGTTGAGATTAAAGCATCATTTTTTGTTTTGAAAATGTCTCCCACAGAAGTTCATGAGCTAAGTTCCTTTTTGAATGTTCTGATTAATGACAGTCTAGCTAGTAATGAGTATGGAGGAGGCAATGTAACACTGTTTTGTCGAGCTTGAAGTATACAGTCTTGAAGTGGAATGTGAGGGCACAAAGTTGAGTCTTCCCACTCTGAGTAGGTAGCTGAGTACTTTTTTTTTTTTACAGTGTTATCTTATTAATTGTAATTCTCTGACAGATTTTAAAATACTGAGAGACAGAGATGAATGTGAGAGGCTGTGTAGAGGATAATCCAGCTTATTAATTAAATAGATACAGCAGTCTATCCACATATTGAATCTTTAATATAATCATTTGGGCACAGTAAAACAACATGTGGCTTCAAAGGAGAAGTGTAATATACTGATCTTTTAAGAGGGCTGAGAGGCTCAATGAACAATACCTTATTTGACTGAGGTCTAGAAATGTTCATAGCCTGAAAATTATGAAATTTATTTCATAAATTGCATTTTACTTCAATTAAATCTTTTATTTCATTTTTATTTCATTTATTATATTTTACTCTCATTAATTATCCCAAGAAAGGTTTTGGAGCATCTCATTCTGAAGGCCATTTCTAATCATGTGGAACACAAGAAGGTAATCAGAGGCAGTCAGCATTGTTTCACTGAGGGGAAATCATGCTCAATTTGATAGCCATCTATGACAGAAGGACTGGCTGGGTAGGTGATGAGGGGAGAGCAGCAAATGTTGTCTACCTGAACTTCAGCAAGGCTTTTGACGTGGTCTCTCATAACATTCTCATAGGTAAGCTTAGAACATTTGGTTTAGATGACTAAACAGTGAGGTTGATTAAGAACTGACTGACCAGCAGAGCTCAGAAGGTTATGATCAGCAGCACTGAGTCTGGAGGGAGGACTGTACTTAGTGATGTCACCCAGGGGTTTGTACTGATTCCTATCTTGTTCAATTTACTCATCAGTGATCTGGATGAAGGCACAGAGTGCACTCTCAGAAGTTTGCTGATGATACCAAAATGGGTGGAGTGGCAGATATACCAGAGGACTATGCTGCCATTCAGAGAGATCTTGGCAGGCTTGAGAGATGGGCAGAGAAGAACATCATGCCCAGAGAGGTTGTGGAAGCCCTGTCCCTGGAGACATTCAAGGTCAGGCTGGACCAGGTTCTGGGCAGCCTGATCTAGCTATGGATGTCTCTGTTCATTGAGTTGGATAACAAGATGACCTTTGGGAGTCCCTTCCAACTCCAAGGATTCTATGTTCATGAAGCTCTACAAGGGCAAGTGCATGGTCCTGCATCTAAGGAAGGATACCCCCATGCACCAGTACAGGCTGGGGGCTGACCTATGGGAAATCACCCCTACCGGGAAGGCCCTTGGAGTCCTGGTGGTCAGCAGGCTGACCATGAGCCAGACTCTCTGATGAGAAAAGGCTTAGAGAGCTGGGCCTACTTGGCCTGGAGAAGAGAAGACTGAAAAGAGATCTTACTAATGTGTACAGGTATCTCAAGGGAGGCTATCTGTAGGATGGGTCCAGATTGCTTTCCATGATGCCTGGCAACAGGATACGAATCAATGGGCTTTCTGTAGAGGAAACAGGCCTGGGAGTATTGTTCAATGCTTGGCTGAACATGAGCCAGCAGTTTGCTCAGGTGTCCAAGAATACCAGTGGCATCTTGGCTTGTATCAGAATTCATATCGCCAGCAGGAGCAGCAAAGTATTTGTCCCTCTGTACTCAGTAGTGGTGAGGCCACACCTCGAGTACTGTCTTCAGTTTTGGTTCCTCAATTCAAAAAAGATATCAAGACCCTGGAGCGTGTCCAGAGACAGGCAACTAAGTTGGTGAGGTGTCTGGAGCACAGGCCTTACAAAGAGCAGCTGAGGGAGCTGTGATTGTTCAGTCTGGAGGAGGCTCAGGGGAGATCTTATTGCTCTCTATAACTACCTGAAGGGAGGTTGCAGTGAGCTGGGGTCGGCCTCTTCTCTTGTGTAGCTAGTGACAGAAAGAGAGGGAATGGCCTCAAGTTCAACGAAGGGACATTCAGGAAATACTACTTTTCTGAAAGAGTGGTCAGGCACTAGAATGGGCTGCCCAGGGAGGTGATGGAGTCACCAACCCTGGAGGTGTTCAAGGAAGGTTTGGACGTTGTGATGAGGGACATGGTTGAGTGAGAACTATCAATGATCGGTGGATGGTTGGACTGGGTGATCCTGTGGGCCTTTTCCTACCTTGGTGATTATGTGATTCTACAACCAATTTTTGAGAGTCAGCCATTCAATCATCCCTAATGATCTTAAAATGAATGTTTTTTAAAATGCTTATGAACAGGAGAAACCTATAAAAATTTAAACAAAAATAAAAACCAGTAACATGCCACTGTTGAGGAGAACTCATTTATAGCTCTACACTCCATCATCAACTTTGTTCTCGTTACAAGACATCTGTCATTTTTGTTCTTTGAACACTGAACTTAATGAAATATGGTTTCCACACGCCTATGTGCATCATAATTGAATTTCCTTTGGCTTTAATAAGTTTTAAATGTTCATCAAAGCTTTTTAAGAAGTTGGTACTTTCATATCTTTTTTTTTTTTTTTTTCCTGTGTGCATGTGATTTTTTTGGCATTTAGTAATATAGTTCAGCTCACACTCCAGAATTTTCTTTACAGAATCACAGAATGGCCAGGGTTGGAAGAGACCTCAAAGATCATGAATCACCAACCCCCCTGCCACAAGCAGGGCCACCAATCTCCCCATTTAATACTAGATCAGGTTGCCCAGGGTGCCATCCAATCTAGCCTTGAACACCTCCAGGGATGGGGCATCCACAACCTCTCTGGGCAGCCTGTTCCAGCACCTCACCACTCTCTCTATAAAGAACTTCCTCCTGACATCCAACCAAAATCTTCCCTCCCTCAACTTAAAACCATTTCCCCTTGTCCTGCAGTTATCTACCCTTTCAGAGAGCTGACTCTCTTCCAGCTTATAGGTTCTCTTTAGGTATTGAAAGGCTACAGTGAGGTCACCCCACAGCCTTCTTTTCTCCAGGCTGAACAAGTCCATCTCCCTCAGCTTGTCGTTGTAGGAGAGGTGCTCCAGCCCCCTGATCATCTTTGTGGCTCTCCTCTAGACCCTCTCCAACAGCTCTCTGTCTTTCTTGTACTGGGGGCTCCATACCTGGACGCAGTACTCCAGATGGGGCCTCACAAGGACAGAGTAGAGGGGGGAAATCACCTCCCTGTCCCTGCTGGCCACCCCTCTTCTGATGGAGCCCAGGATACCATTTACTTTCTGAGCTGAATTTAGATCTCGGTCATCCATCTTCTGAGCATTTTCAGCTGGAACAGCCCAACAAATTGCAGAGTCACAGTGGGGTGACTGACAGTACTCATTAACGTGATTACAGTCTTACTTAGAATTACTTGCAGTTTTAGAAGACTACCACTTACACTCTCAATTTATCAAACATTTTCTGGATGGAGGTTACACATGTCAAATATTGTACTGACAGAAATCTTTTAATTACACTTTATGCCAGTGTTAAAATTCACATCTTCCACATCTTCACCCCAGACTGGCAGGGGTCAAAATTACTTCCCTTTTAAATTGAGCTAGTAAAAGCTGGTACTAAAATATTTTGTAAGTCTGTAGATTTCTGGCAGGAAAGAAATGAAACCTGAAATATTCACCCTCAAACATTACATGTACTGGTCCAGATATATCTGAACATTTATAGAAACAAACAAACAAACAAACAAACAAACAAAAAACCTATCACCATTTTATTTATTTGCTTCCTACCTGCTTTGTGATATCAACTATTAGTACAAACATACTGCCTGACAAGTTGAAATTTCTCTTCCCTGCTCACTTACACCTCTGCTTATTAAGTCTCTGTTACTACCATGCACTGAGTTGAGTAAACATATTTTCATATGCTGAAATGAAAACTTTTTACATCTTAGAGCACAATAGGGTTAGTTCTCTAACCCTAGGTGCATTACCAGGATGCACTGTGTACAAGATGTATTAGCGATCAAGACACATGATCAATCAGTAAGTTCAAGAGGACAGAAACACAAAGGTAGAACTAACACAAAACATGAAAAGATTTGAACCAATCCATTTTCTCCTTAGCACCAGTTTCAAAGGCTTCTTTCTACCAATCTACCCTAAACTACTTTTAACTATCCTGCTAATAGTCTTTCACTGCATAGGGAAGTATATATAGTGAGGTATCTCTCTCTCATTTCCCCTTTTATATCTTTGCATTGGAGATTTCAAAGGCTATATATATATATATGTATACATTTAATTTCTACCAGTCTTCTCTGCTACAAGGACTGTTTTGTGTTCCCAGAACTTCATAGTCAGTCAGATTGTTCTATTGATTTTTTAGATGTGGGAAGAATCTTAAAGTGTCTACCATTAAGGAAATTAACACAGGTGAGGTTAAAATTACTAAAATGCAATTTTCAGTCCTCTACCTGTTAAAGACTGATCAGTTTTTCTCTGCCAGTACTGCTGCATTAACTTTAATCTCCACTATCTTACACAAACAAATCTTGGTCTTCATCTTCCAAAGTTAGAATACTTGCAGTGTGCTTCAAAAGCTAGAGCTGCTGCTAAACAACAAACCACAGAATAACTAAGCGACATACCAGGAATAACACAGTCATGAAACTGATTGCTGTAATGTTTCTCTGCATCCTTTTTATTGTTTATGGGTGTCACAGTTTCAAGCATGACAGGCCAAGGGGACGGACCTCTTTCTCCCCTTTTGGAGGCAAGGAAAATAAAACGACCCAATTAAGATAAGGAGAGAGAACAAATTTACTACAAATGGTAAAAGAATGTAAGATAATAATAAGAAATAGAGTTACAACTAATAACTGAAACGGAAGAGAGAGGAAGGCTATGACCATACTGCTGCTTGCTGTGCTGCCAGAACCTGGAAGCCATCTCACCTCCATCACCTGGAACTGTAGATCACGTGGAGGCCCTTGGGAAATGTAATATATACATCTCAGTGTATTTTTTTTCTTGGAGAATCGGGACTCGTGATACAGCTAGAGAGCTCAAGACTAGGAAATACAGCTCCACAGTGCACCTGTTGCATGATATCATGATATGGAATACTGATATAACCAGGATAGTGGGGTTTCTATATCCTTTCAATATTCTTTTGTATTTCCTTGCATAATATTTTGAAAAGATACTGGGCATATTTTTCCTTAAGTGTCTTTTACATTTGTCTGATTTCTGATTTGTTCTTTGACTGTACAGCCTTTTAAATTTTCTTAAGATGTGAAGTTTATTTCCCAAGTGTGAAGATATCACATTTTAATTTGAAATACTAAGTAACTGCAATCAGTTCTAAAAAAAATTAGCTAATTCACACTCTTCCCCCTGAACACTTATTTCTCCTTAACAGTCTGTTGACACATAGAGAAGCCACCAATCCATTATTCTTTTTTTCTAAACCTCCTTTTAAAAAAAACATATTTATCATTCCATAGCCAGCAGGACACCGTTTTTGCTTTTGTGCCTGTGAAGATGAGGTAAAATCAAAGGATCCATGTCAGACTAAAAGGCCTTTTCTAACTTTTCCCTTGAGATGTCCATGGAGAAGCAAGTCCACTTACTCTCACCTCCCCACCTGGCTCTTGGAACCACTCTGGGAGAAGGCTGGGGAAAAGCAAGAGCTTTTCCTCTGAGGTGGTTTCTCTGATGGTATGGAAAAGCGCACCACACTGCTTTCATCCCCGCTTCTCAGTGGAAAAGGGGGAGAAAATGCCATGAAAAAGAGTGCAAAGATTGAGATAATGACTGGGAGATCTTGCACCAGTTACTGTCATGGGTAAAACAGACCTAGCACAAGGAGATTAATGTAATTTACAGCCTATTACTAACAGACTGGAACAGTGAGAACTAAAAGCAAAAGCTAAAAACACCTGCTCTTCCCCCCAACACCTTCTACTACATTTTTCCCCTGAACAGTGCTGGGGAATGGGGAATGTAGTCCGTCCATAATATTTTGTCTCTACCAATCCTTCATGGTCAATCTGCTGCTGCCCTGGTATGGAGTCCCTCCTACACAATGCTTTCCTTCCCAAACGGATCCCACATGGTCTTCCCACAGGCAGCAGCTCCCCAAGCACTGCTCCAACACAGCTCCCTACTGCAAGGCTCACCCTTTGTGCACTGCTCCACATAGGTCCCCACAGGCAGCAGCTCTTCCAGCCCTCCAGGGCACCTCTGAATACAGAATAAATAAAATAAACCTCCCTAAAATTATTTTGCCTGTTTGGACTGTCTTCCCTTTGCAAAAAAAAACTGTGCATCCATTTAAGAAGATTCAAGTGAGAAGGACCCACCCAAATCTAATTCTGATATCTTGGAAGTTTTGATATTTGATTCTCTTGCTGAAAAAGGCTTATGTGAGCTTGTGAGCTCACATGTGAGAGAAATAATTTAAGTTATCCTTTAATTGTTTCCACACGATTTTTTTTTTTTTCATATATTTTTCCCTACCATCTTCAGTTTCTTTTTGCATTGTTCCTAAGTGAAAACAAAACTCTTACTTGTCATTTGTCACTCTGAGTACTCAAGGAATGCTCAAAATTCCTACCTGAGAAGCTCTTCTCGTTCAAGTTTCAAAAATATACGTGGTGAGATAACAGGTCCCAGCTGCAGAGCAGAGAACAAATTCAAACTATCCTGACAGTCATTTATTAGTTGTATAAGTCATTTCCTGCCATTGCTCAAGATGCTGACATTGACTGAAGTAAGGACATATCCATCCACTCAGAATGCTCATGGGGAAACATTAATTGAAAATGACCACTTTTGTGTACAGCAGTATTCTGGATCGTCTCCCAGACATACAAGAAGGAAAAAAAAGAAAAGAGAAATAAAGTGCTGAAGGCTTTCTCAGCAGTCACACCCAACAAATGTATGTCCCCAATCTGTCAACTGAAGTATCTTTTCCTATAATTCCATCTGGAAACTGTCATTGATACATTTTACATTTCCTTTCCAATCTCTATTCTCCTTTTTCAAATAAAAGAAAACTATACTTTTATTACACCAGGAGGATTCAAAATAATCAAATATACTGCCTATAAGCACCTAAAAGAAAATGACAATATGAGTAGCAAGCTACCTGGATTTGTCAGGAATAAATCTTGTCATAACAACACAATTTTCATTCATCACCAGATAGCAAGCTATGTAGGTTAGGGCAGAGCAGATCATATAGCTCAAGTTTTGTAAAATTTCGGAAGCTTTCACTCAAAATATTGACTAAGTGTAGTTGCCAGCAGTCCTCTGTAAGGCAGAATGAGTGAAAGATGAAATGAGCAATTCTGCAAGGGTCTATCCCAATCAGTATATCAATTTATGACATTTAGGATAAAATAGAGGGAGAACGTTAAACCTGTAAAACTAGGCAATCACAAATCTGTTTCAGGGCACAATTAGAATTCAGGATGATTTTGGCAAACCAGATAAATGATTTCTATGAAAATAGAATAGTTTAATAATAAGTACCAAGTTATAAATGAGCAGGAAGAGTCACCCAAGTATAAACTGGAATTGAATATAGCTAAGACAACGACATGGCATGGGCAATTAAAACAAAACTCATAGAAAATGACAAGACAGTACCACATCAATATCACACTTGGTCACATCAAAAGAAGATGAGTTATGTATAAATTTGTCCTTCTCTATAATGAGAAGTGGTAAAGAATGTAGAGAAAGAAGTTAGAAGTCTCATAGAAGTAGAAAACATGCCTCATAGCACAAGTCTGAAGGAACGACGGTGTTTAGAAGAGAATAAAAAAGGTATAATAAATAAATAAGGTATTCTCTGCATCCACATTTTATAAAGGAAAGCACTGTAGGCTTAATCTGCGCAAAGGTAAAACAAGTTAAATATCAGAAAAGTTACCAGGAAAGAGTGAAATATATCCATTCATCACTGCAGGACTTTAAGAATAGTTTGATCAAATATCTGTGAAGAACAGTGTGGTGTAGTTACCATGCTTGAACTGCAAGCATTGTCAAGGGAACAAACAACAGCTTCTCAGGACTGTTTCCTGCCCATTTTATACCATGTGATGCTTCTGTTGCTCTAGTCTTTTACACAATTTGACTTGAATGTTCTTCAGTTGTGTTAAGAATATATTATTATTTGTACTGTGGGACAATGCAAGTCATTGTTGTTTAGAAAATGTGTGGTTTTTTTTTTTTGGTGAATTATGTAATGCTGTTGTAATTATTCTTCTTAATATATAGTAGCATTAATTCTCCTGGTGCAGCATGGCTGACACAGAAACTGGAAGTCATCAGTCTATGATGTGACTGTTGAGACGCAATAATTCATTTAGCTGTAATAGTACGAGCATGAAAAAGCATTAGAAAACCACTGGGTCAAATCTTATGGTAGTTTAAGTGTAACTGATGAGAGACAAAAGCTGTGAGATTTGGAAAACTTGGCTTGAATTTGGATGAAGTAGAATTAAAATAAGCCAGGCTTGTGAGTGTAACTTTGCTAATGTCCAGTGTACACAAAAGGCAAGCCCTGAAGCTTTCTTAAATGTGACAGGGATTTAATGTTGGGTATGGCAACTTCCCCATTGCTTGTAATGTCCCAGAAAAGCTGAAAGAAAAGTTTTAGCAAAATGAATGGACATGATATTACATAACCACTATTCTAACTAGGAGGAAGTTACACCTTGCAAACTAGAATGTATATTAGCAACAAGTAAGGATACGTAGGCCTGATCCATATACATATTTATGACTCTTACAGTGTACACTGAAGTGGGTTTTCAGGTTTTCAGGAGAAGCAAAACTGGCATTTCAGTGCCCTACTAAAATAGGATAGAATAAAGAGAGCTCCTACAGATAGCATGTTTTAGCATTAACTGTTAATGTCTTATGCTCACAAACTGGAAAACTGGACAGAGTGATGACTGGTGCAGGTTTGGAGATATGAGTTAGGGTTAGGTGCAGATTGGCATTAGCATGAAATAGCTCAGCCACTAAATTGTGAGCTAGTTCATAGCACAGTTTGCTAAGTAAATTATTTTGGGCCATATGCTAAGGTGAGTATTTACTTGACCAAACTTGAGCTATCTAAAGTTAGATACCTGTTTCGATATGTTTATTGAAGCGTCCTTTTAAGGCACATTTCTGGATTGACTTGACAAAATAATACTTTGTTGGGAAAATATTAAGAATATTCATAAAATTAGTTTTCAGTACTGAAATGATAAAAGAGTTTCATTATGATAATTTTATCTAAATCCGAATGTAGGATATCAATCCTTTCTATTAAGTTATAGGCAAGTTTTGGAGTGAAGCTCAGTTTCAAAATTAAAAAAAATAAAAATAAAATAAAATAAAATAAAAGAGCACAGAATCTTCTGTTCAAATATGCCCACACCAAAATCTGAGGTTTAATTATTGTTTTTTGCTAAATCTTCATAAAATGCTGCATCATTTGTTCAAAAAAGCAGACACATCTAGGAAAAGCAGAAAAAGATGATCTGCTTAGGCAACCTAAAGTGACCAGCAGAACTGGGAACAAATCTTGTGTCCTGAGGTCCAGATGAGTTGCCAGCTTCTATTGCCTTAAGTCAAGTTGACTGTTTTTTTCACCTGAAATGTATCTCCCACTTTTTCTGTTCACATCAGCATTTGGAATCTGACAGAAGACACTTCCGTTTCAAAACTGCAGCCAAAGAAATCTTCCCACCACAAAGTTAGTGGCTAAGATTTCATTTTGGCTAATCACTCCTTCCATTTTGCTGTGA
This sequence comes from Perdix hodgsoniae, assembly GCA_035772895.1. Taxonomy (NCBI): domain Eukaryota; kingdom Metazoa; phylum Chordata; class Aves; order Galliformes; family Phasianidae; genus Perdix; species Perdix hodgsoniae. The sequence goes on from JAPSGF010000008.1 coordinate 7,563,299, forward strand.
AACAGATCCTATAATTTAACACAAGTGGGTGGTGGCCTTACATGTCTAGTAATTAGAATTCTTAATATATTTTAAATAAGAATCAATGTTTTAATATTTTAAATGTACATTAGCAATTAATATTTAATTCAGACCCAAAATGATAAAAATCACTTGAACTCTGATACGTCCTGCCCCATTTCTTTCATCTCTGTTGCTTGTGGACAGATGCCAGAAAAAAAAAAAAAAAGAAAAAGAAAAGAGGAGCATTAAGCATCTTTACAGCATTGAGCTGAACTGTGAGTGTGAAAATGTTAAAGGACATAATTTGTAAAATTTGTAGTGAAATCTTATGTGCTGAACTTACACGTGCAGCATTTCAGGTGTTTAATTAGTATTCAAAGTGTGCATTTTCGAGTAGATACAATATCTCTGAAATTTAAATTTCATTGCGCATATATAGGTTGCTGTGCATTTCATTCAGTCTCTGGGCTTCTGTTAGTTAATTTACAATGTCTTGGAGAAAGGATGAGGGTTTGTGGGTACATCTGTTTCTGACCAAAATTAGATGTGGAAAAAATTAGATGGAAAAAAATAGATGGGAGAATTTTGTAAAAAAAAATAATAATAAAATAATAATTAAAAAAAAAAAAAGAAAAAAAGAAAAAACAGTTTACATTAAACATTTCATACTTAACCTTCACATATCTCATATGTTTTAGGAAATGTAGGGAGAACAAGGGTAATTAACAAGTTGAATCCTTTTCAGAGAGGCCGGGAAAACTACCTACAGAAAGCATGAAAATGACAATATAACAGATGGCTGTTACATGGTGTGTATCACACACACTGCTCTGAAGTGAGGTTTTTCTTGAGCTCATTTTGGCAGCTTCCATCCACCTAACTGCTGTTGATGCTCAGTAACCAAGTAACATTCCAGCTGTGCAAGGCACAGCAAGTATCCCAGCATGGGAAGAAGAACCCTTCCCCATATCTGGGACACCATTGTGAGCCTGCAGTTTGTGCAGAACTGTGAGGAGAGTTTCAGTTTTCAGGATCCAGACTCTTCCAGTGATGTGGCAACTGAACCCCAATTGTCTTGAAGTTATACCTTCAAGTTATTTAAAATATATAGAAATTTATTAGTAACTTTGTGCATTTGAAAGGAGTTGGAGTAGGGTGTGATTTTGAAATTTTGAAATTTTCATTTTTTTTTCAGCTGATAATCTAATAATGTGGAACTAAGGAACAGAAGAAATCAACTAACTAGAGTCTGAATCAGTTGACTATAAACGCATAGGGATATCTTGCATGCTGTGGGCTGTACAAACAGTCAAAGTTCAATCTTTCCAGGATGCTTGGTTGATTGATAGTTGTAGAGCAATAGTTCTGAACTAACTGATGAGCTTGATAACACATCCTTGTAATATTAATTTCCTAATATAGTTTTTTACTCCATCAGAGAACATATGTTTTCATCTTGCTGTCTGTCATGTATATACGTCTTTATAAAGGCATGACTCAAGCAAAGTAAATAGGAACTGAGCTATCCAAGAAAATAGGTTTCTTTACATAAATTCTGGTCTCCTACACCTAAAAAAAGAAATAAAAGGACATTGGGGTTTTTAAATCTCTCTGTTGGGGTACTGCAGGAATGAGAATCATTATGATAACTTTAAATGGAGACAAAAACATACCTAGGGTTTCTGTTCCTTCTTTTTCCAGAGTGACTGTCTATTTCCTGAATATCCAGCAGGACATCAGGAATCATTCTCTACCTCTAGGACAAAATGTCTCAGACCTGTTTGGCATTAATTTATACCAGATTTCTCTTTCTGTCATAGCAAAGGGACATTACACTAGCCATAAAGGGAATTTAAACACATATTTAAGAGGGCTGTTTCAATTGGTATCTAAAAAATTCTTAGGTATCTAAGTCAGACTGACTCATTCCCAATTACAACAAGCACAGGGGAAAAGAATGCAATTAGAAAAACCTCATGTCTCTGAACAATGAAATGTACAGATTGTGGCATGCTTTCTTTCTTTTCTGATGTTTTTTTTTTCCTACTCATCCCATACAGATGTACATAAAAGATCCTCAAACTGCTTTGCTCATCCCTATAAATAAAGTTGAAATAGGAAAAAAAAAATCAACAAAACAGAAGACAAATATCATTTGACCTTTCTAAGTTTAAGCAGCCTCACACTTGACTTATTAACTTCAAAGTGTATTCTCACCCCTTCTGAACCTTGGGGAGTTACAGTCACAGTCAGAGTCTGTAAGACCTAGTAGCTTTCTGTCCTCCCAGGATTTAAGGAAGAATCATATATTTTCTGCAAATGCTCTGTCAAAGATTTAGATTGGGTGGCTGATATCATTGAATGCTGATTATTTGTTTTGGCTTCTTTAAAGAAAATTGTACTTCAGTATTGCGGAAGTAAAATTCTTCATAGGTCTAGTGACTTCAGAGCAAATACTCATAACTTTAGGGTAGCATGGTTAGGTTGCAGTTGGACTTGATGATCTTTAAGGTCTTTTCCAAACTGAGCAGTTCTATGATTCTATGATTCTATAAGTTCAAAATGTAAGTACTTCATTATGCTGCTGATGAGGGAATAATTTGACCTTATTGCTTTGGCATTCTTAATATCTTTGGTTTAAGTGAGGAGGAAATCTTAAAATAGGATGTAAAGGTTCTGAGGTTAAACTCATGATGTAATTAAAATTGCAGTCTCGGGGTCTGCCCTTTAAGCTTAAATGTCACTGTAAGTTAAGGCTGAAATGATTTAATGCACATTTCTATATTTGGGTAAACTGCGATGGAATGAATTCCAAAATGTGTGCATCAGCCTTACAGCTGAGTTTCCTTAAGATGAAATATTTTTACAAACAAGGAGAAAAACAAGCAAGTTTTGAGTTTAAGAATCCCATACACAAGTCAATCACTGTAATACCATGTTGTTTAGAGTTGTGTCTCCGTTAACATTTCAGAGAAGATTGAGGTTAATGACGTGTTGCGATAGCTTTCAGTTCTGGCAGTGCTAGAAGCAAATATTAGTTTAGTACACTCAGACAGCACAAAGATAATAACATGTTAAGTGACACATGCATGTCCTGAACTGTTGCTAAGATTTGTAGCTACATCTTTTTATCCTCCTTTTTATCCTTTTTGCCCTTCCAGCTGTTGCCTCTGTGCTTGCCTTGTTACCCAGGCCTGAGGGTATGGGTGGATGATGGCAGAGCACAACACATCCCTCCCAGAAAAACTCTGTTCAGCCAGATCACCAAAAGCTCACTTCTCCTAATGCAGTCTTTGAGCCACTACTGCCATTTTCATTGGTTTCTAGCCTAAAAAAACATTGGTTTATACAGTTACGATTCAGAGAGCAGGAACAATGCATGTATGTGTGCTCATGTGCTCTCTTTTTTGTCTGTATAATGTGCAAGCAACAGAGAAGATAAATCTAAAACTAAAATAGCTAGTGAGATTTGAGGACTGGAAGTGTCTCATTTTGCTCAGTGACATCACAGACAAGAGAGAAAACAGATATATACATCAGACAAATCTATATATCCAGATGCATATCAAACCCATGAGCTTGGATTAATATTTGTCTTCTCCAAGCTGAAGTGGGTCGAGTTTGTACCTGACTACCAAACTGAGGACCAAAAGCTGTCCATAAAGGCTGCTGTCAACACCATTTTTTTTAAATTATATTGGCTAATTACACTTATGTGTCTTTGTCGTACTGGTCTAATGAGATGTCTTGATATGCAAAACATTTAGAGTCAGATGTTGTAAAAAATAGAAACAAGGTTAAAAGTAAGCACCTTGCAATTTTTTGATAAAATGGACCACAACAGGAAACTAAATCCACAGTGATGTTTCCTCCCTTAGGACCTTGTGTTACCTCTTGATAACTCCTACTGCTGTTTCCTATAAGCAGAATACATTTGTCTGCACACTTGAATGTAGAACTGAGTCTAGTGAAATTTTTTCAGCCATTACCTTTGTTTTACTACACAATCCTGTTTGTAACATTCTCCTTCTGCGCATGTATGTTTTCTTTCACACTGATTTGCTCTTTTTATTTTTCAATTCCAGCTTGTTGTCTCCTGTTCACTCCTTCCGAGAATCACAATTATGCCTCCATGGCTCTCTCTTATAAAAGTGAGATTAACCAGTGAGAAATCAGAAAGCATCTCCATCTTTCTCACAGCTTGCACTTCAACACACCTGACAAGAACATCTGCATCTGACATGTTTATTTACTCATTTGCACTAACAAATCGCTGCCTGTTGGCTGTTTACGTACAAACAGGTTTTTATTAAAAATCAAACTCTCTTTATGCAGTTTATGAATTGAACAGAGGCTATCTTGACTAATTGAATTTATGTTATGTTTAAAGGGTTTCCTTCACTTCTGGCCGCAAGCAAAGATCCATCAGTAACAGTACAAGCTGGTAAATTGTTGGTAGCATAATTTTCTGTAGCTCTTATTCAATTAAGAAGCCTGTAACAATTTTTGCCTTTTCTTACAGGTCCCACCAATACTTCTGGACAAGCAGTTTTCAGAATTCACACCAGATATCACACCCATTATTCTGGCTGCTCACACCAACAACTATGAAATCATCAAACTCCTCGTGCAGAAGGGGGTCTCTGTGCCCAGGCCACATGAGGTCCGCTGTAACTGCGTTGAGTGCGTCTCAAGTTCGGATGTGGACAGCCTTCGGCACTCTCGATCTAGGCTCAATATCTACAAGGCTCTGGCAAGCCCATCTTTAATTGCTCTGTCCAGTGAGGATCCTTTCCTTACTGCTTTTCAGCTGAGCTGGGAGCTGCAGGAACTGAGTAAAGTTGAAAATGAATTTAAGTCAGAATATGAGGAACTGTCGCGGCAGTGCAAGCAATTTGCAAAAGATCTTCTGGATCAGACACGGAGTTCCAGGGAATTGGAAATTATTCTTAATTACAGAGACGATAATAGCTTGATAGAAGAACAAAGTGGCAATGATCTTGCAAGATTGAAACTGGCAATTAAGTACCGTCAAAAAGAGGTGAGTGTGCTGGAGAATATTTAAACATATTTAGTAGTAGTAATGTGCTAGATAATAGCCTGAAGCTTATTCTTTTAATTGAGACAAATTCTGCTGTTTTTCTACATGGTCTCTTCTTTCTTAATATTTTTGACTACATATATTTGAGTAACTCTTATAATAATAGCAGAATCTGAAATGCTTTTCTAGAACTGGTATCCAAACGATTTTTTCTGTTACACCTGTATAGACTCTCTCCTGTAGCTGTGCTTTGACATACTCTTCAATAGGAGGATGAGAAATATGTACAGCATACTTCAAAATAACTTTATGTATTAACTGTGCCTGAAAGGAAAGGAAGCTATGTGTTTAGATACTTGTAATATAAGTTACTTCTCTGGAGATTTCTTCAGAAAGGACCATTGAGTACTATAAATAGACAAGGAAACAAGGTTAATAGCAATGTGCAACTCCCAAAATTTTAACATTCTTCATGTTTGTTTTCTTCTTCATAAAATTCAAAATAGAATTACCTGAGTATTGCTTTCCATAAAAACTCACGAGTATATTTCACATATCCAGTTACTCAATTGATGCCTGCATCTCTTTTAAAAATATGTATGCAAAAGCAAGAGAATCACAATGGAAAGATGTGTTATGAAGAAAATTCCTCTGAAACTTCCCAAACTTCACTTGATCCCTGCTAGAAATCAAGTTGAAATGTATTTTTCATCTCATTTGGAACTTTTACATTGAAAATGAATTGTAATGTTGAAGCGTAAAAGCAAGAAAAACAACAAAAACAAAAAACTTTAATAATTAAAAAAGGTTAATTGTTCATATCAGGTATGATAAATGTTTTTTTTTTAATCTGTGTTGTATGGAACTATTTTATCACTGCTAAATCTCTATTCTGAAAAAATATAAAAGTATTAACATTTTAAGTATGTGGGAAAGATTTGCATGTGCGGTAGCAGCGTATTTAATTACTCTGTTGACCATTTAAAATATAATTAGCAGTGTTAGATATCATGAAAACAGGGATGTACTGAAGTACCAACGCAAAAATACCTGAATTGGTCTCTGATCTCATAGTAAGTAATCTAATAAGTAATTTTTTTTTTTCCTTTCTGGAAATGTACTGCATCATTATATAATTGTTTGTCTAATGTTTTAGGTAACAACTTCTCTGCCTTTGTAAATTATATTCAGATGCTGCAATTCCAGACTTTCCTTGCAGTAACTACTTTTTGTTTGCTTGAAATGTGAATTTTGTATTAAAATGCATGGTCCTATAATCATTTAAGAAATTCTGGTTTGATTAAACAGCTAGAATACAAAAATCTGATAGGTACAAAGCTTGATTTTTCTTAATTTGAGATACAAACAGTCAGAGACATCTGTTGAGGGGAAATGATTTTTATATTTGCCTTTGATTCCCATGCCTAATTAAATTGCAGTATTACAGCTGATTACACTTTATTGATTCTGTGTAATAGCAAACATTAAAGGAATACTGTTTTTTTCATATTTTACATACATTCTTCATTTCTATAAATATTTCCCACTATTCCTCCCCTTTGAGTTTCTCTGAAATAAAATCAGATTTTATTAGATTATTTAGCTGTGCTCCTTAATATATTTGCTACTAGATACTGAAGTATTTACAGGTGATAATGATCAGTTTTTTTTCTTCTGATGATTAAAACAGTATTTCTGGCAAATCTGGCACAAAGGCCAAGAAGCTTACCTTGGGCACAACAAATACTTGGATTCTAGCTATACTGGTAGATATAGATCATAATTAAATTAGATCAGATAGGTATTTCTGTTTCTGGTGTTAAGGATTTTACAAGATGTCACAAGAAGTACCAAATCCAGCAGGCTCCAGGGCTAGGGAGTCTTTCAGCCTGGCTCCTTTAGGCCAGCCTGTGGTGGTATCTAGAGAACCAGGGTCTCTAGCATACTGATCAACTATTCATACTATACAGGACTGGACTGCTTTCTCCTCTCCATTTTGTTGTGTTTCTTCCTTGGTCATTCTCTTTCCCCCACCTTAGCCCTTTTCATAAACATAATAAAATTTATGTAATCCTAAAAGTTTCTTCTGATTCTCCATAATTAGTTTTGCAGTTTCATGAAGCCCATAACTCTCATGATGATATATTTTCCCCCTTATGGTCTGTTGCAAAGCTGAGGTTGACCCTTCGCAAAGCAGTTGCATCCAGTCATTTAATGACCCATTCATCGGAGTGCTGGTCTTCATTATTGCCTCCATTGTCCTCTGGTTTCTGTGCTCTGTGCTGACTTCATTGTTTTCCTTTTTATTTTCTATTTCTGTTATGTTGATTAACCTTTAACCAGGTAATTTACTGTTTCAAATGCTCTCACATTTCATAATTCCTTACATGCTTGATTACCAGCAGAAGAGGAAATTCATAAAGTTTATTTGAAAATGGCAAGAAAAATACGTGGGGTAGATTTTAAATAGGCTATTAATATATATAGATATATTATTTAATTTGCTTAAAAATACAGATTTGGCTTCCTCTGCCCTATATATTTCAACCACCAAGAGTCAGCTCCCCACGAAACACATTCCTACTCTAACAGGAGGAACCATAGATTTAACTTTCTTAATTGGAGGAAAAAGAGGCTTTAATATTTTTGCTCCCCTGTTTTCCTTTTTCTTTTTCTTTTTTTCTCCTCTCCTCTATTTTCTTTTTATTTTCCTTTGTTGTTCTTGCTTGTTTTGTTGTTGTTGTTTTGTTTGTTTGTTGTTGTTGTTCTTGTTTTTGTTTTTGTTGTGCTTATTTTCTTGTTGAGGTCAAAAATCCTTGAATGAACAGATCTGATTGTTCAGAACATCCAGTCTAAGTCCAAGAAATGTGACTCAAAATAAAATAATTTAGCACGAGGAAAACTGTTCTAGAAATGTGCCACATTGTTCAGGAGTCAGAGTTCCTTTTTTTTTTTTCTTTCAAATTTCAAATTAGTCTACAAATTATAAGCAGTAATTCATTTTGGCCTAAATAAGCATGCAAGCATGGTGATTATTAGAACTCAGCCTTTGTATAATATAACTTGGTTTAAACCAGACACTAGACTGGGTAGGAACATCAGATTGAGAGATCATGTGGGAAAAGCAGATAATGGAATGATAAAGAATTCTTCTGGTGTAAAGGGAAGAAAATTGGCAAATATGAGAAAATTCCAACTGGGAGTTGTTGAGGAGCTTCCAAAGTGATGTAGTGTTTGATCAAATATAGATACAGAATTATCTTGTGATGAACAAAGATCATTAAAGTTGAAGTGATTAAGCACTACTCAATGTAGTGACCTACAATCCCATGGTACCACCTTTGTATTATCATCTATGGAAATCAAGAAAGCATACACATTCAGAAAGTTAACTGATAAAGCCAATTACTTTGTTAATAAATAATAACATGAAAAAAAATGTACCAAGTTTACACTGTGGAAGGATATCTGCAGGACTGTTAAGAATATCCTCACAGAATCATGTGGCAGAATTAGGGAGTATCTGTCAGCACATATATGTACTTGCCTACAATTTTATCATAGCATGTGGGACAGAACACCCAAGGTACAGCATTTTTTCTTTTAATTTTGCACCACTGGTGCTGTTTGCTTGTAAGAAAAGAGTTGCTCATGCTTTTGATGCAACTTTCTACCATTTCCCAATCTACAATTGTCAGCAAGTAGCAGAGATTCTTTGATACCACCACTCTACATTGGCCACTTACTCTGAGCTGTATAATAATATCTAGACTAAAGGAGAGTTTAATTTTGTAAAGGCTGTCTCTTACATTTCCCTGTGAACAGTGGGAAATAGTTTCCTGTTTTCCTGAAACAAATAAAAATATTGCCCGATTCAACTGTGGTTTCATTCAAGTACATAGAAGGAATATCCCCAGTTTTGTATGTGATTCACAAGCAGAAGTTATTCTCAGATGTCACATATGACTCATATGTCACTCTGAGTTCAAGCAGATTGTAAACCATGATGCAAAAATGCAATTAAACATTGGAGAATAGTACAGTCTATAATAAGAAGTAGAGCCAGTCATCCTTGCTGCTGATTGTGGAGTGGGTGTTGTGTCTTACATATTCAGACTATGTATTAAAGAAATCTCAGCAAAACCACATTGTCTGCCACTATTCAATTAGTTTGTTTTAACTGTGGTTCTGCTTAGATATTATACATGTGTCTTCACAAATGGGAAGAAGCGTTTACTTCAATGCCTACTAATTGTCAACCACATCTGAAATGAAGAACAGGAGTATTAATAGGCTCTAGTCTCTATATTCTAGTTTCATAAGAACTTTTTTTTAGGGCGATGTAAAAAATTGTATGCGTAATTTATCTCTCTGTTTAGCCTGGCCTGCCTCATCCTAACTGCCACTGTCATTTAAGACATAGTTGTCTGAGTTCAGAAATAGTAGCAAGCTATGGTTGCCATTATTGGCAGTGCTATCTCATTTTGCTTTGCTATCAGACGTTTCATTATCAACCCAGAGAAAAAAGATAAATGTTAATTATATTGCTTCACTTTTCAAAAGGATGGAGACAACCTGTTCTGTTCTGTTTGCTCTTCTGCCCATTTTTAGTTTACCATGATCATCTTTCTCTCCCTCTGTAAGTAGTAAGCAAAAGACCTTCTTCAGCCTTGGCTTTTAGGATACCAGTCATTTGAAGAAAGAAATTTTAAAACATTAATCTACTAGAAATGGGTAAGAAACATGTTTGCAAATTCCATTTTTCCTGAGACCAAGTGCGAGACCTTAGAGTCACCTTGTTTTCTTGATGGCATTACTGTTTTTATACAAAAATATGGATTCTCATACAATACTTAATATGGAGGAACATCAGTTCTGCAGTAAAAGAATGAGTAAGAAATAAAAAGCAATGGTGTAAAGTGAAGGCAGAGCTCTCACATGTGAGGTGAGGAAATAACAAAAGTGGCAGCAGAATTTTTGAAGATTAGGAATGGGATTTTTTTCTGATCTCAAATTATTTTATAAAGGTTTGATTTAAAACGTAGAACAGTTGCTAAACTTCCATTTCTCTTTCCAGTACATTTCTTTAGAGCTGAAATGTTGATTTTTACTAAAAATTTGGCTACCTAACTTCAAAAACTTTCCTAAATGCCTATTGCTGATCTTCTAGAAGTTCCCAGTTCCCAGGGCAGGCTTATTGCTGAGTCATTGGAGTAATTGGTACCTGCAGAGCCTGAACTGGCAAAGAAGCTGAGAAACAGGGGAAAAGTCAGTGGGTTTTACCAATTAGCGTGGTTAAAGACCATGCTGTAGATTAAAGAGTAGAGACTTTAATAATGAGAATCTTATGGAAATTATTTAATGGAAATCATCTTCAAAGTATCTTGCACATTTATTTGCAAGCAGACAAGAAATAAGATTGACACTCCCACAAATGAGAAATAAAATATATTTTATGGATCAACTATTTGTAACATAAACATATAAGTTAAAATGCACACCAAAGGTTACTGATATAATCAATATCTCTAGGTTATTAATTGATAAATTAATTCTTAAGTATAGTAATGTGGTGGTTGTATTTCATGGATTTATTCTTGTTTTCTAGGAAGAAGACTGAAAAAAAAAAAAAAGATTGGCTTAAAAATGCCATTGTGCATTCATCATCAGTTTTCTATGTAAAATGCAGTCCCACTGAAATGTTAATGTTTCATGATAGTGTCACAAATTCAGTGAAATTTTCAACGAAAATGTGTCAAGCCATTCCAAATCTATCATTTCATGCTAGTGCCTAAACACTTTATTTCAATAAAATAAAGCTTTTTGTTTTACTGTAGATTCTTCTTCAGTCGCACTTTAACATTTTTGGCAGAGTATTATTGATACCTAATATCATACACATAATTTTATTGTACAAAGCAGTATACATATGATTCAAAGCAAAAATTATCCCTTATCACAATTGAGCATTTCAACAATGACTAGATAAAAAAAAATGTAAAAGTACTAAAATAAAAAGTTGGCATCTCCTATGTAATGTGTTCTAATTGTTTAAACTGTCATTCTTCTGGAAACGTTGGCTTTTATTCTGATATGGAATATTAAATATGTCTCAAAATGCAGGAAATTTCCATACAGCTCCTCTGTCAGCAATGCATTGTGGAAATCTGACTCAGGGAATTTTCCTTTTGAATTACAAATTGATTTTGAGTGATTTTAGTTGCCATTATAATGAATTTCTCATTAAGATTCTTTGATATACAAAATCCTGAATTATTGACTATGTGATGAGGAATGACTTTGGAGACACAGCATCTAAGAATTACCTTATGTTTAAAGAAAAAACAATAAGAAAGGTAAATGGAAGCACAGGAACTATGTGTTAGCCAGTCACTGCAGCTATGTGATTATTTGTCAAAAGACTGGAAAGGTGCAGTCAGAAGTCTCCATGAAAAAGAAAATAGCAAAACCCCACAAAGCATTGACTCTGATAATGTTTGGACATTTTTAACACAAAAGGAAGATGTGTTTAGTCTATGAATCCCATAACTGATAGGAGTGATGTATGCAGGTTTGAGTAGATGTCTCCAAAAGACCAGTTTCTGCAGACACCCAGATGTAGTATTCCAAAAGTTTGATAAACAGTTTGCCAGGTATTCTGAAGCAGGTCATGTGTTTGCTCTGTAAATCATGTAAAAGTCTCTGTGTTTATAGATAAAGACTCCTCAGATTGTTAAATAGCATAAATTATGAAAGTAGCTTATCTATCTATCACATATGCTTAAAGTCTTACTCTAATTAATTATCTGTTACATCAGAACTGGTGAAAGCTGCAGTTACTGCTGTTAGGAAAAAAAAGTTATTTAATCGCAGAGTGGGAGCACATCTGTTTAAGATGGGTATTCAATTTTGCCTACATTTCAAATATGCAGTGAAGCAATTCTCCTAAAGTGAGTATGAAAATTCCTTACATAGTCAAAAGAGAGTGGTACATACACAGGGAAATCCTGCCCGCCCAAGATAAGGTACCAAAGTTGACTGTGGAGACATCTCTGCTCCCTTGGCTGGGTAAGAAAACAGGAAACTTCAATTAGAAGAATTATTTCATGAGCCATTGAAAATATTGTTAGATATAAGTTAGATACTTTATTGCATCAACTGTAGGTTTTATCCTGTGTTAATGGATATTTTAGATTCAGAAGGCTCAGAGACCACATAAGGGGAAAGTAATTTCTGCGCTAACTTTTTAATGATGTCTCCAAAGGCAGCAGTAACTTTTGAATTCTATATACTGCACACAATTCCAGTCATCTCATCAAAGTTCTAGTTAAACTATTCATGAACTGACACCAATGTCTTATTATTTTGATCACCTGGTAGAAATACATAACACAAGGAGACTTTCTGTATGAAGTACAGTGGAAGTATCTCATTTCTGTTCCTTTTTTGCATCTTCCTTAAAAGAAACATTGCTGTGATGTCTGCATAAAGCAGAAGCAAGCAGTAGTGCATATCCCTAACTAGCAGTGCACAGTCTTTCTGTTAGGATGTGACTGGCAGCAACAGAAATTGGCTTTTTCTGTTTGAAGGAGTCACTATTAATGCACCAACAAACGTCCCTAGAGATCTGTGATACATTTAGCCCAAGGAACTTCTTTTCCTACTTAAAGCCATAAAGCTTTCACTTTACTAGCAAATTTTGAGAGACAAAAATTCTTTGACGTGGTGGATAAATACAATAGCACACAATATTTTATTTGGAATGTGTGTTTTACAGTCCTCTTTTCTCCCTCCTTTCCCCCTTTCCATGTGCTTGCTGGTTGTCTGGTTGTTCTTCAGCAGTCCCAGCAGAAGCACTCATCACATAGCTCAGGATGATTAGTTTTGCTGAGTGATGAGCACCAAAGTGAACTGTGGAGGAATCTGCTTCTGCTGGCTGCCTCCAGTCCTCCCACAATCTCCATCAGTCCTTCCTAAGTGCTACCACAACTCCCTCTTGCAACAGCCCCTTCGTGCTCCCTCCTCCTAATGCCGTAGCATGCCATCAGCTATGTTTCACTCTAGTCCTCACTGCAAAGTCCAGTACTTTCAGATAGGACATGTTACATCAACTGTTAGCACCTGCCCTAGTAGCAAGAAGAGATCACGTGGGCATCTATCTCAAAAAGGAGTATTTAACTCCATTCTCATTTTTTCTGTTTCTTAGCTCCCAGGATGCTCTTAAGCAACCCTTCATCTCTCATGTGTCATGTAGGATTCTGACACACAGAGCTGTCCAGTATCTAGTCTTTCTGTGTCTTTGCTAGGAGCAATTGAGCTAAGATTAAGTAACTGCTTAACAGGCACATTTGAACAGTCAGATGGATGAAAATTCTGCACACTGTTGCAGAGGGATATTTTCCCTCTTTACAGCCTCAGGAATTAAAATAGGAAAAATGACAAAGAAGTATTCAATATGGCACTGGTATGAAGAATAAAATCTTATGTTTGTGAAAGTCATGTAAATCTCAAACATGACTGGTGACATTTGAAATTCTAGGGAATTTTGAGCACTGAAAACAAAACGTTCCCACAAAACTATTAAAAAGTCCTCCTTAAAGGGGCGCTTGGAATCCTTCTGAAAAAAATGGGATGACATTCTTCTTCAATCCATTCCTTTTTTATCATATCATTCTCAGATCATATTCTTCACATGGTCCAGAAGTGGACATTCTACCCATGTACTCTAACCCAAGAATTGAAAAATTCTGATGATTACTGAAAGCATCACAAGAAAGGTAAAATTGCCAGCAGTCTGTTAATGTTTATTTGATCTTTGAGCTTTCACAATCATTTCAAGATTAGTCCAGATATTAGAATAGCTTTCAGATAATTGTTTAGATTGAATGAAACAGCTGAGAAATGTAGGAAAATCTTTGTTGGACCTAAAATATGCCTGGAGACTCTATATGTCCTTTATCCTAGTTATAGGTACACTCCAGGAATTTCAGTATTCTTACCATTTCTCCTTCATCTTCTGCTCTTTTTTTTCTTCCCTAACACTCTCTCTCTTTTCTTACTCAATTGTAGAGATTTCTGCATTTTCATTGCTGTAATTGCAGAGCTGATATTACTGTAAATACTCCTGGGTCCCATTCACTGCAGCTGTTTTTGCCAACCATACAAGTGGTTCCACATCCATGGCAGAGGGAGGTACTGTCATGAGTGAATATAAAGCATAACCACTTTTTGTTCTACTTCCATGTTGCTTTATCTTTACTTGTAATTTCACTTGCATTTATACAATGCTAGATTGCAGAGCCTGACAGAATTTGAAACAAGTACTGAAATAAAATAAGAAGAGGAAAGAAGTAAAAGCACACTACTTTTCAATGCTGTTTTGCTTTTACAGTTCATTTGGCCTGACAGTAAGTGAAGTAGACCGTTTAGAAAGTTATATGTGCTGCAAGTTGCTCTGCAGACATACTCATGAACTGGTCTGTTTATCTAATATGTAAGTGCTTTTGAACTGTTTCTTTTTCTTTTAGCCTATCAAATGCTTAGCAAGCCCAGGACAAAGAACTGAGATTGCAGACATCCTATATTTTACACATCACATTAAGTGTGTCAGGAACTCAATTGATTAATAGTTGTAATTTTAACAATAACTCTTTTCTCCTGTATCATGTATCTCAGTCTTGTGAAGATATCTTGGATACATTTGAGAATGTCAAAAGGTACAAGATATAAGGGAACTGAGAACTCTACAGTCTACATATTATTCTTTATAGGTGGACTCTGTGTGTAAACTTCTGCTATGGTACCTAAATTAAGCTCAGCAGGTCCTAGAGAATTTTTTCAGCCGTGGAGATCAGTTTATTTTCCTAAACATGTGTCTAGCATTGTCTGAGAAAAAAATAAGCTATCATCAGAGGTGGTAGATATGCTGCAATAGCTGTAGCGGATACATACCCTTCCAGAGAAGGAAACAGAGGCCAGAAAACTTTAGAACATTCAGAATAGCACTAGATGTCTGTGTTTATATAGGTAACTGAATTGTAGCTCCAGATGTGAGCTGAATTTCTTCCTAGGATGCATTGTCTGAATTAACTGTATAATCACTAATGATGGGAACTTGAATAGCATTAAGGCTTGCTAGTGGCATGTACCTAAATTTGGGTATTTTATTCTCAAACTGGATCCCTAGTCTGTGGTAATCATTCATGGAAAGTAACAGGCACTTCCAGAATCTTATTCTATTCATTTAATCTAAAACTTTCCTCCCACATGGTTGGTGAAGAGAAGTCCCGATAACTATCTTAAACCATGTTTTCTATAGCTAAATGTAAAATGGAATTAATTTTATTTTTTCAGTTCAACTCAATTTTGCACATTCTAATGTTATCTGGAAAGTTGTAGTGATATAATAGGAATGAAAACACCTTCTGATATCATCACTTTCTGCTGTTACTTGCCCCTTAGTATCACATATAAGAGCACGTTGACAATGTTTCTTAGGGAACACCAAATCACACAGTTGTGTGTTTTGGTGAGGAATTTCTCTTTCTTTAGGTATCCAGTTATGCATCGTTACTTACCACTAGTCTTGACCATCTCCATACAACTTTGTGTCCATTCTACACGGGCTGCTTTTCCTAACCTCTACATATACAATTGAATAGAATCTTGGCAGGGCTAAGTTGTGATGATTTTTTGCCTGTTATCCCCCAACACTAAGAATCCATCAGTACTTACACTCAGATATTTTTTGTTTCATTCTTTGCTTAAATTCTGTGATTTCTGTGGTACTTCCACATAGGGTGTTTCTTTTTTTTTTTTTCCTCCTTTCTGCTTTAATTCAGGCCCTGCCATTCTAATTCTATTCTGTTTTAGTTACTGTAGTTCATACAGGCTACTCCTAGAGAAAGATACAGAGCAAAACACTATGGAAAGTTTGTTGAAACAAGACATCTTGGGGAAATATTTTTTAAAAAAGTGAGAACTCTTTTGCCAGAGAGAGAATGGGCTCAGTGTAGCTTCAACATTTGCAAACAAGAATGATAAGGAAATATTTTTATAAAATGTTTTTAAGAATAGAGGAAAACCAAAGATAAATACGTATGAATATGAAGAGAAATAAATCAGGAGCTGAACATCTTCTAGCATGTTATTTATTACATCATATCATGCATTTTTTTTTTCTTTGACTGTGTTTCTTTCATAATGTGGAAAAAAATATGAGCATCCTTATCATTTGTAGGAGTGAGATCTTCAGTAAGGAGAAACTGCTGAAAGTCTACAAAGTGCAGTGTACCTGTGTTCTGTTTCTCAAGTATAGGATCTAGCTCATTATTTTTTTAAGTAGTTGAAGAGGAAAAGGAAACGTTTTACACAGCCTGCTGTGAAGAAAGATAATAATATTTAATTAGTAAGGTAATGTATTCATTTAAATTAGAGATTGTTCTAAAAAGCTAGCCTTAAGGGCTTCATTAGCAGCCTTGTTAGGGTTCACAAAAATACATGACTCAGTTATGCAGCATTTGACATTAAGCCAGGCTGAAAGTGTTAAGGAAAGTAAAAAATGTTTGGCATGTTATTAATAAAATTAGTTCAAGGCTTGGGCTCTGAGTTGTTTCTTTTTTTTTTTCTTCTTTTTTGTTGTTTTGTTTTGTTTTGTTTTGTTTTGTTCTTTTAATAGCATACAGTGCCATTTTAATAGCTGTTCTAGCAGTGTGCTGGTGCTATGGGGTCCTGAGATATTCTACATAACTTTGAGTATTTAACTAAGGCACCTGTCAGACTCAGCCTAATATCCCTTCGTATTTGATAGGAAGAGATAGACATCTCCAGACAACATCTCCGAATTTTTACAAACAAAATCATTCTTGGCACCACCTGCAGTTCTTCCACTGATTGCAGAGGTGAGATGGGATAACTAGATGTGTTATACAAGGCAAGGAGAAAGTAAAATTCTTTCAGAACAACATAGTGTGATAGATACAATTTCAGAAGGTAAAGAACAGTAGCCTTAAGCTAATTTTGTGAAAGTCCTGATATTCTTTTCTGAGAATTGGAAAAGCCCCTTAAGCTAAGATGGATGAACCTTGAGGGCCCGTCTACTGGAATCTGTACAGCAGCCAAAGATGTGGCTTCCCTTCTGATACACCATGAGTTCTATGTTTAGCAGAAAAATTCAGAGAGAAATTGAGTTTCTCACAGAGCCTCTTGTTGTTTATATGCATTCACCTGTTTAGATCTCAGTTTAGAGTTCTTTGTGGGGGAAAAGCTTGGACATGGAAAATGTCTGCTTCTCTTGAGGGAAAAGGTCTCAGTCATGACATTTGCACAGCTTGTGTTTGGGTTACAGAATGGGTCAAACAGTCTTGGATTGACTCTTCCTAATAAATATTAATTATTTAAAGGTTAGATGAAAATTTTTGCAGGAGATAACTACTTTTGGAGCTATGACAGCCTGCAAGACTACTTTATGTGGAACCATTTCTTCATCATTTTCAAAGCTGGAAACCTGTAGTGAGTTTGTTCAAAACCAAAGTAAAACTCTTGAGATAAAAAGAAAAAAAACTTTTATATGCACTAAATGTGGTTATATTCTCAACATAAATATGTTAGTCAAATCACATGAAAGGTTAAGTAGCATAATCACACTTGACCGAAGGGAGGTTATTGTCTTATCCATTAAAAAAAATTAAGGTTGAGTCTTCCTAACCTGATTGTGAAAAGTGCTCTTTGCTCAGTACTAAAGCCTCCTAGACAAAATTTGTCTAGGAATAAGAGCACATTTTATTGTCTGTGAAAGATCTTTCCAAGCCTCATCATTGCAACTTATTGTGTGCAAGTAATGGTAAAATAAAACTTTGTCAGTACTTAAGATGATGTTGATTTGAAGTTGGCTTCCTTTTGAGTTCAAACATTCAAGTTAAATTTTACAAGCAGAATACACATATTTGCTTGGATGCCAATTATATTTGTGGCTGAAGATATGTCCTTTACTTCAATTTTAGTAAGACTTGAACAACATCACTTTGTACTATATTATTATATCCAAGTTAGATGTTAGGATTTTGCTGTGTGGACTGACTAACAAGATAGGTAAAAAATGGATTGAGTAATAAGCATCAGAGATTTGTGGTTGCTGTGTCATAGACAAGTAAAAAAGACAGATAAAAACTGCATTGCTGCAGGGTTCTGTGCTGGCCTCTAGCCTGCTTAGCAGGTGTATCAGTGTCCCGTCCCTAGAGGTGTTCAAGGCCAGGTTGGATGAGGCCCTGGGCAGCCTGGTCTAGTATTAAATGTGGAGATTGGTGGCCCTGCATGTGGCAGGGGGGTTGGAGATTCATGATCATTGAGGTCCCTTCCAACCCAGGCCATTCTGTGATTCTGTGATCAGTGATCTGAAGAAGATGGAACTCATTCTTGAAAAGTTTTCAGGTGACACCAAGTTACAGCGATCAGCTGATACTCTCAAGGACAGGGCTGACAAGAGGCCAAGAAAATTCTACCAGGATAAATCAAATTTTGAACTGGGGAAGGAAGAAGCCCCTGCAGCGACACAGGTTGGGGACTGCCTGCCTGGTAGCTCTGCAGAAAACAAGCTGGAGGTGTTAACAAAATGCTGGACAAAAGTCCTTCTGAGTTCCCTTCCAACCTGAAAAAGATTATCCTATGATCCAATGACAGGAACTGAGGTGTCATATGCATGGAGGCCAGTGTGCTTGGAAGCGTCTATGAACCTGTCATCAAAAGTACAGAGAATGACAGATACTCTCTCTCATGCTTTTGTATTAAGAATTCTGGCCATGTGAGTCTTTCGCATACATTTACCAATACATGCCCTGACATATCAGCTGAAGACATAAAGAGGGGAGCATTTTTTATCTTCTAAATTCTTATCAACTTTTAATGGTACATACATAATTTATTATGTTTTGTATTATTATGTATTGCTGTTATTACTATTGTAGCAGTACTGTAAGGATAGTTAACTTTACATATAATGCAATGCATTTGAAATAACCAAGCAATATGAATTTTCAAATGATTCACCAAGGAAATAGGTAGATGGATGAATTAGTATAAAAGTATTTATCACATGAGAAGGTAGAATATGAAAGTGTTCAGTTTACAGATGCTTTTTCCCTGTGAATGAAACACAAGTACTTCATATTAGGAATAAAAGTAGTAACAAAATATATTAAGGAAAAGAATTGACAATTGACTATTTATCAGTTGTATATACTCTTCCTCAACTGCTTAAAAATTATCATCATATCACCTCAAAATACTTGGGAGAAAATCATTGTCTTGTAATTTTCAAAGAGAAAATTAAGACAACAAATTTGCCTTGTTTTCTGCTTTCCCTCTTTCACAAATACTATTAATGTTAATTGACCATAGTTGTAACACTTCTGATACACATATTCTGCCAATGCAATTGCTCTCTCAGCTGAGGGTCTTTTGGCTTCTATTCTCCTTGAATTTCCATGTATGAGCTTGGGCTTGTAATAAATCCAGCAAGTTCAGTACTGCAGAAAAAGAAAAATATTTCCTTAAACAGTGGGATGCACCTGCCATCCAGTCTTTTTATCAAAACAGCAGGTGAGTTTTTGTGTTTGTAAGCTGTCAAAGTCAAAGAATTTAAGGTTTTGTGTGCCAGACCCCTTACTGAAGTTTTTAAATATATCCCACAAAAACAAAAACAAACGAACAAAAAACACCAAAAAAAACACCACCTTTTGTTATGCTAACTTTGAAGCTCCAAAATGAAGCACTAAAGGAATCTGCAGTTAAAACTTAAGTGTTGTTGCTGTTCCCCTGCTCATTTAAGATGTAATTTAGTTGGCTTTATAGTTGAATATTATGGATAGTTTTGGCTGACATGCTCTCTGCCTTTCACTGAAGCGTTTGGCTGTTGAAGAAGTTTTGCTGGAAGCTGAAAATAGACTACAACATTTGCCAGGGTTGGAGCTGACAGGAGCAGTGGGGAGGCTCATCATTACCATCACCTCAGCAAGGTGGTATTTAGGGAGTGAATTTGAGAATATGGGGTGGTAAAGAAGTTTTGTTTCTGTGATTAGTGTATGTGATGCAATTAGCTTTAGGCCTTTACAGTTACAGGGTAGATATTAGGGAGAAGATCAGAAGCTGGAGAGAGAAATAAGAGATAGAATAGATACAAAGAGGTGATAACAGCTCAAAAGACATCATCTAGTCAATCTATGGTTCAAGGCAGAAGTCCTCCAGTTAGTAGATTTTTTAAATTCTACCTGGACTAGCTGGTGACTGGTCTCTAGTGATGTTCCCCAGGAGTTGGTAGTGTGGCTAACCATGATTAATATCTTCATTGATGATCTGGACAGGGGGATTGAGCACACCCTCAGCAAGCTTGCAGATGACACCAAGTTGGGGTGAAGTATCAGTCTACCTGAGGGTAGCAAGGCCCGTCAGGGTGACCTGGACAGGCTGCATAGCTGGGCTGATGCTAGTGGAATGAAGTTCAACAGGTCCAGAGCCAGGTCCTGCACTTAGACCACAACAATCCAAGGCAGCACTACAGACTTGGGACAGATAGGCTGGAAGGTTTTGTGGAGGAAAAAGATCTGGGAATGTTAACTGACAGCCAGCTGAACATGAGACAACAGTGACCAGTTTGCCAAGATGGTCATCGGCATTCTGGCTTGTGTCAGAAATAGTGCAGCTAGTAAGAGCAGGAACGTGATCACCTCCCTGTACTCAGCACTAAGAGACTGCACCTTAAGTTCAATTTTGGGCCCTTCACTGCAAGAAAGACATTGAGACATCAAGGCCCTGGAACATGTCCAGAGAAAGGCAACAAATCTGTAAAGATTTTGGAGAATAAGTCTTATGAGGAGTGGCTAGAGGAACTTGAATTGTTCAATCTGGAGAAAAGGAGGTTCAGGGGAGATCTTATCAGTTTCTACAACTACCTAGAAGGAGGTTGTCAGCTGGGTGTCAGCCTCTTCTCCCACACATCAGTGATAGGACATGAGGGAATGGCCTCAAGTTGCATCGGGATTCACATTGGATATTAAGAAGAATTTCATCTCAGAAGGAGTGATGAAGTATTGGAACAGGTTGCCCAGGGAATTGGTGGATTCACTGTCCCTGGAGTTGTTTAAGGAAATGGTAGATGTAGTACTTAGGAGCATGGTTTAGTGGGCAGTATTGGTGACAGTTAGACTAGATGATCTTAGATGTCTTTTCCAGCCCTAATGATTCTATGGTTCTATGATTTCATGTGTTACGCATAAATATAGGGTATGTGAATAGGATGTGCTATCTAAATTTAAATTATGCTTTACATAGAATCTTCAGTGTTTTTGTGGATTTGTTTGTTTGTTTTCTCCTTATTCAGTTATCTCTTTCTATACCACAAGTTTCTATGTTCTTAATTATAACATAGGCCTGATTCTTGAATAAATTTCAGTTTAGGGAATCATGACTCCGTGTGTATGATCAGTATGTATTTGCTTAACACAATAGGACAGTGAAAAATAAACAGTGGAAAATACAGCTTCATAAGGATTAAAGAGCAGCTGTTTTTTAGAAACATACCCTTTCTGACTTGCTGAAGCAGAAGCTGGGGCATACATGTCATGCAGTGACAATAGTCTTCAGGGCATATTTATCTGACAATGAACAAATCATGATTTCTCAAGAAAGAATATGCCTTTGACCAACAGAGTCTGAAACAGAGTGTTTCCTTATATCACTTCACATACACAATATGCCTCTTCCACTTCTAGCTTTTGGCAAATGGGATCTTTGTTCCACATTTTTTTTAAAAAATACACACACAACTAACTGACGCTATGAGCCAGTGTGTTCTATTCCATCTCCATATGAATATCTGTGCAAGTTGGACAAAGAAAAGCATCTTCTGAATTATCCGTTTCTAGGAGCTTGCAGTGAGTATTAGAAATGCCAATCTGGCACAGAAACACACTACACAATTCTGGAAAATATAGATATAAGTAACTTCTGCTTGAGAATTTCTCTGTACTGCTGATGGAGAGCAGACCATAGCCCAGCCCTGAAAGCAAGTGACACTAAGGGAGCCATCTGCAAACTGGCTACAGACAGTTGATTTTCCCTGCATAGAGCCAGATGGAGAGAACAGAGCTGGACCTAGGCAAGAGCAAATAGGGTTGTGGATAACTGAGACCTGGGGCTCAAACTCAGTCACTCTCTTTCAAACTCACTCTGTTGTATCCTGAATGTACCCTGAAAGTGATTCACGTATAAAAACTCAAGGAGGGGAGGCTTTTTGTTGGTTCCTTCAATTGTTCTGGTCCTTTACTATGAAAGAAACCAGCAGTGTTAGGATAGTTTTTCATATGAATGCAATGAGAGTAACTCCAAGTGCTTCCTTGAAGTACCAGACTATAATGTTTACCCATAAATAGAAAAACTTCATAAGGAAAAAGGACTGTCATCATTTCTCCAGGCTGGCAAATTCCCAGTACAGGGAATTTAATAAATAGCTGTCATAGAAATTTTCTCGTTATGGGGAAGAACATTATTTTTTAGATCTCTTCACAGGGGAAGGACATATTCTTGAACTACAACCTGCTTTTAAGTGTAAAGGAGCTTTTGATCAGTATGGCTTTTGAGTGCGCAATTATACAATTATACTCTCTGCAAACTTTCCGAGATTCATACTATGTGTTTAAAGCACAGAAGATGTACATGGTTGTCAGCTTGCCATTTAAGAAAACACATAAGGCAAAACTGAGAAGAAAGGTAAATGAACAGCTAATGAATCAATGAAAAACGTATCTGAAGGTCAACAGAAAAGTTGGTGAAGGCTACGCTTGATATACAGTTGATACATCTGCTGTGGATTTGTTACAAGCTATGTATTTCTCCAGCAAATGGTCTCAGAACACACTGACAGTCACTGACCAAGTTCAGTTCTGTTTCGACTCAGTCTTTGTGCAGAAACTAGGTGATTAATCTGATTTTTCGAGTGAATGCTGTGTTAACTGGATCAATCTATGCCTGTGACAATGTGTATCCAAATTAGACAAGAGAATTTAAGGATGAAAAACATGGAAGCATTGGAAGAGAAGGAAAAGTAGACTGAGTGACTGAATACATTCAGTTCTTTACTATTAATAACACTGAAAAACTAGACCTCCCTACAACATATTAATAGAAAACTTTCAAGAGAAAATATGGAGTTTATTGCTTTATTCAGTTTAAATGGCTGTCATCGTTCTGTTTGTTTATTTTTCTGTCATCTCCCTAATTCTGTATTCAGTCAAGCCTTCAAACAAGCATTAAGCTTTTCCAAAACTTGCTTCTCTTCATATTAATAGGCAGAGCCTGAAAATGGAGAAAAGAAGGTGGAAAAGGACAAGTTATCTCCTGAATAATCTGGTTCAAAGATATCAGGCAAACAGGCTCTGCCTCTTCTGAAAGGAATAAGCATCCATTAAAAGGATCTTAACAATACTTTCAATTTCTAGGAAAGTAATTTAAACCTATATAAGTTCATTCAACCTGTAAACACAGCTACTATGGCTCTTACTAATTTATTATTTTTTTCATTATACATAGGATTATAAAAATGCTTGCTTCAGAAATATCTCTCAAGATCATCTGGTCTGACTTCCTGCTCAAAGCTACACTAACACCAAAGTTAAATCAGGTGGCTTAAGAAATGTCTCAGCCAGCTTCCAAGGATGGAGATTTTGCAATGTCCTTTTACATCCAATGCTTAGTTGCTCTGATATGGAATAACATTTTTTTACAACTAGAATTTCTCTTATTGCATTACAACCACATTCATCTTTCGTTTTGTACTTCTGAGAAAAGCCTGCTTTTGTCCACAAAAGCTTTTGTCCGTTTTATTTGTGTCAGACAGCAAGTGAAACCCAGGATTCCTCTCACTGTTAAGCTGAGCACAGTCAATTCCTTTCTTCTCTCCCTGTACATCCCTTGAACCAGCCCCACAGCCTCTTGGATATGCCTTTCTGGGCTCACTCCAGTTTGCCCATAACTCTGTATAATGAGTGACCCAAAAGAGGACACTGTACTCCATATGTAGTCTCACAAGTTCCAAAAAGACTGGGAAGTGACACCTTTCTTGGCATGCTACTGACACAGGCTCAGTCGTATTCAGCTTCTTGCTTACCATTGTTCCCATGTCCATTCTGCTACTCCCTAGACCTCCAGTTCCACCTCATACTATTGCATGAGGCCATTCTGTCTCAGGAGTTGCATATAAGTATCAGCCTTGTTTTTCAGATTGTTATGCTTTGTTTAGCTGTGTGAAAATAGCGATCCAATACAATGACAGCTAATTCATATTGTATTGTATCTGTAGATACATACTGGGGTTCTGAAACTGTTTCTCACTAAAAAAAAAGAAATGTTTTATGTGTTGTAAGCCTTACTTGCCCAAAATGGAAACCAGAAGTATTTAGCCAACATCTCAGTTCTGAAGTTTTGATCTATTCACATGCTCATCTCCAAACCAAATATCTAATTCACTTATCTTCACCACTGGGAAGTCTAAAAGAGCTATTCATGTGCAGCTGGTTCCTAAGAACTGCATTTTATCTTCAATGGCTGTTAACTTCTCTGAGCAATTACTCAGAATCATTGCAATTATAGATAAGTCTTGACTTATTAGGTATTTAATAATGTTCTGTGTGCTGATACATTTTACTGGGAAGTATCAGTGAGTCAAAAGGGAAGCATCTGCTTATGTCACTGCGGTGAAAAGGAAATTTAATATGTTAAAATTAAAAACTGCAATGTCATTGTTTGTACAGCTATGTTCATTAATTATTTTAGGGAAGTATCTCATTCTTCGTTTTTATGTTTTCCTGTTATTCTTTTTCCTTCTTCCTCATACTCTAAGTCAAACAATAGGATAAGTTGAGCGGAGAGGAAAGTGATGAGGTTTGACAAGAGCAATTGTAGGGTCCTGTACCTGGGGAGGAATAACTACATGCACCAGTATGGACTAGGGGCTGACCTGCTGGAATGGAACTCTGCAGTGAAGGACCTGGGAGTCCAGATCATCATGGCCAAGAAGGCCAATGGAATCCTGGTGTGCATTACTGCCATGGCTGGCAGGTCAAGGGAGGTGATCCTCACCCTCTATTCTGCCCTGGTGAGGCCACATCCAAACTGCTGTGTTCAGTGCTGGGCTCCTCAGTTCAAGAAAGGCAGGGGTCTCCTAGAAGGAGTCCAGTGGAGGGCCAGAATGATGGTTGTGGGTGTGGAGCATCTCCTGCATGAGGAAAGGCTGAGAGACCTGCAGCTATTCAGCTTGGAGAAAAGAAGGCTGAGAGGGGATCTCATCACTGTTTATAAATCTCAAAAGTGCAGGAGTCAAGTCAATGGGAGCAGACTCTTTTCAGTTCTGTGCCGCAATAGAACAAGGGACAATGGGGAAAAACTCCAACACAGAAAGTTCCACAGTAACAAGGAAGAACTTCACTTGAAGAATGCGTTGGTGCAGGCTGCCCACGCAGGTTGTGGAGTTTTCCTCTCTGAAGATATTCAAGACCCGTCTAGGCACACTGCTGTGCAAACTGCTATGGGGAACCTGCTTTAGCAGGGAGTGAGGCTGGATGATCTCTGGAGTTTTCTTCCAGCTCCTACAATTCTTTATCTGTTTCCATAAGTACAAAAAACACTGCCATTTTATTCTGTTCCCTGTGAATTTTGTGTTAACACTGGAGGCATCTACACTGTGAATTTGTTTTGCTGAAGGAACCTGACCCGGTGCTGATTTTCCTGATGTTATCCAAGCTGGTGGGCTCTGGTGCTCTAAACCTGAGTGAACTGGTTAGTTCCTTTCATCAAAAAGCTGTAGACAGAGTTGAGGAAAATCTGAACCAGTGGTTTCTTTCCTGCAGGAATTATGATTATAATGACAGCCTTCTCTAGTCAGCTTTAGGCTTGAGCAGCATGGACTTGAGATTATTCACAGTAATTGGCACAGGACTCAGGGTTCCTGGCCTGAGGCAGAAAACAGACAGTAGATATGTACCTGAAGGAGTCTAAAGAACAGTTCCCAGCTTTTAGAAATGAGAATTAGCACTAATTCAGTCAACCAAGTTAAAGCATTTAAATTGTAATTAAATGTTATTTGTCTTACTGAACTTGTCCTCACAGAGTAAGTGCCTAAGTCCACAAATATAACGGGAGGGGGGGTAGATACATAGGAGAATACATAGTGGTGTCTCCAGAGGGATAAAATAAATCTACCAAAATGAAGAAGCTACTTAATGAGATTTGAACGTGAATCTGTCATTAGTGCCAAGCAAATATACTTTTCAGTATCAATAGAGAGAAAATTTTGACATCTAAATTTGAAGTTAAATAACTAGAAGAGCTTGGGTTTTCATAATGTATTTGGGAATATATATATAGTAAGTAAAATAAAAAAAATGTGCTAGAGAAAGAAAAAGGGCTTGTGCTTATAATCATTGAACAATCATTGTGATATAATATGAGTGGGACAAAATAGCAGACCTCGTTGTTAACATTTTCCTGAAACTTAGGTTTAATGGTTGTATAGAACAGCACAGAAGAAAACCTGGACCTTGGCTTAATAAAAAGTATTACTAAGAAAGTTTGTGATAATTATGTATTTCTGTTTAATTCCTTCTAACAGATTTTCTTTAGTATTCTTCCATTAGGAAATGATGTCAGGGATACTTTTCAGTGTTACTGCATAACTTATTTGTACCTAAAGCAAAATAAATAAATGAACAAACAAACAAACAAACAAATAAATAAAGGATTGAAAGATCTTTTTCTTTGATAACTTTCCATTTATAGGTGATTAATCACATTTTTTTTTTTCCATTACGTTTACAAAACACTTCTGATTTCAGAACAAAAATTTGATTAAGATCTCAGATTTTGTAGATTGTTTTGTAAATGTAAAAATGTGCACTATCTTACAATTGTTTGGATTTTATTGTTTATTTTTGTACATATTTGTATGTTCTAATACAGTGAAATAAATATTTAAAGATGCTGGTGTGCTACAGACAGAACAGACTTACAATGACTAATTCATACTGTATAAAAACATGTACTTTTAAAAAAACATTACTTCTTGAAAGTAATTATATAGTTAGCAGTATCTCTCATGTTATTTCTTCATCACTTCAATTGACAATAGGACATGTATTACAGGGAAATTACAGATCAGATTTAATAAGCTTATAAAATGAAATTATATGCAATATATTTATCTGCTACAACCAGAATCTGGCTCTGCTGTTATTTATAGTAGATTGTTTTTCTGCTTGCTCTATGAATAATTTCTGATTTTCACCACTCTCAGGGAAGAACCAATTCCTTGCATCACAACTGAAAGAATGAACACCGACACCATTTCTGACAAGCAGAGTCTGTGAAGGAGCTGAAGATGTGCAACTAGGAATAATCAGTACAGCAAAATCCCTCACATAATTATAAACTGCTAGAAGCAAGAGGAAGGCATTGTAATGTGAAAATATAAACACACTGATTGCTAATTACATGGAGACAATGTCAAAGTCAAATAACATCCAACATAATACTGACAATACAAAAGATGTTTTGAATACCTCAGAATGTAGTATCTTCAATTAAAGAAGAAAAGGTATATTAAAGTGAAAATATTTTGGCATAAGCAGTGTAGAACTAGCAAATTACTTTCACAGAATATTCCTATTTGTTCTAGTGGTAAATGTTTGTCCAAAATAGATATATACATTTTTTTTAAAATCCCAAGTTCACCAGAAGACTTATTTTTGTTCTTAGCTTTGCTGTGTAATCTCCCAGATGTGATCCAGTACAGAGGAAACGTCTCATTGATTGGAGCTTGAGGTTTTTTTCCATCCACATCCACCAGTCTTTTATGATGAAAGGGTTTAGAGTAGCTAGAGTATAAATCTAATTCAACAGGAGACACTTACTTTTCTTTCTTTTTTTTTTCCCCCCAAGGTAGGGGTATTTTTTTTTTAGTGAATACACCATAGAATAGATTTTAATAAGAAATATATTTATAGATAAACTTAGCTGGCCTATGTAACCATACAAAACAAAAGAGTAATGCCTTTGAGACAGCGTATACAGGCAGCATTTACACTGTGGGCCCAGGAAGAATTAATTCCCAGCACAGGAAGACTTCCAGCCCCAAGTTCCTCAAACACATGAGGACAAGTTATGAGAGGACACCATTTTTCCCCAGTTTCCTCTGAGGAAAACAGGCCCACAAGGACAAGAAGGGAAGTGCAGTGTGCAGTTACCTCTGTGGGAAGCTGAGGAAAAAGCCTTTATGTTCATCACTGTGTGCATTTCCCTGGCATCAGCACAATTCCCCATTTGAACTTCCCTCATTATTCAGCTAATGTAGTATAGATATTAGTACTGAACATCTTTCGCGACATATGGTGACACTGTTTTCAGCACAGAAAATGGAGCAAGCAGTCAAATTTGTGGAAAACAATTTGGACATTTTTAATAATGTTCTGCAATTCCTTGATAAATGAAATGCAAAAGAATAACTCTAGAAGAAAAGTCAGCAAGAGATTTGGGTTAATTTTCCAGATGTCTGAAGAAGACATTTGAATAGTTTGTAGTGTTTATACGGCCAGCGGAGCTTGGAACCATAAAGAAAAGGCTGCAATGAAGATACATTACTCTGTTGCTCCAGGACATTGTTCACTAACCTCGCCAGCAGTGTTATTTGATGAAAGTGACAGCATGAAACTCTATATCTGGACCTCCCAGAAATGCAATATATCATCTGTAGACATTGTATTGTGGGTTCTATTATAATCCTTTGCCTGTACTACTAAAACTGCCTCACTACGTGTGCGGCTTATAAAGTGTTGACGTAGTGTTTTACATGCTGGATCCATATCACCCAATTAATCTCTTCCTATGTTTTTTTTTTTTTATTATTTTTTTTAAATCTAGTAAGTCATGTAGAGAACATTGCCAGTGTTCTTCCTCTGTAGCTAAAGGTGATAACTCTAACTCTGGTCACATATAATGTATAGTGTAAATTAGTTTTCCACTATAGTGAGAGGATCCAACTAGCACCAAAAGTGTTATGTCACGTCTATAATGGTCATAATTTTAAGAAAAGTATGAAACCTAATGTCTTGAAAAATATGAATATAAAAAATTGATGGTCTGTTGTCCAGAATTTGAAAATTTCCTTCAGTTCTGAAAAATTTCTTGTGCCTGAAAAACAAACCTTTTCCTTTATATGTCATACTTCAGCAATGCAGTCACAATACAGTGGAATCTGAATGTTAAGAGGCAACAATCTTTCAAGTCTATTCAGAAATTCTGCAATTTCTCATTACACCTCCTTACTGTATTAATGTTGAATGTTTTGCATTTTAATTTGGTAAATATTAGAACTAAGCAGCTACTGCCAACCCAGTGTGAAGCATCTTCCTGTCAGCAAGCATCTCCTCATGGCATGAGATACTTCCGGACCTTTTTGGGTCTACTCAGTCCCAGGACAGTATTTGGACATGGGAAAAAAAAAAAAAAAATCCCTTACCTTCCCTCTTTTCCTCCACATTAAACCAAGGGAAATTAATTCTTTTTTTACATGTTTTGCAAGGACTATGCCTCCTTCTTTTACTACTAGCCTTTGAGCTAACCACTGCATTCATCACCTCTGTTCCTAAAATTACTAGAGTGGCCCAAAGGTATTGAGGAAGGGGACAGTAGCAAAATTCAGGAAGACTCATGCTTTAGGTGAGATGCTATGTAATAAGAGGATATTATGAAGGAGAAGCAAACATGGATCTGCTACATTCTTGGGTAAAAATAAGAGCAAAATATTTTACTCAGGAACTAGTCCAAGAGTCATGTTTTTTCCACCAGTCAAACAAAGAGCTAATCTATGTATACATAAGTAAGGGTCTTGTTTTGTTTTGTTTTACTTTATTTTATTTTATTTTTTGAGGGAGACCACCATTAAAATGTTGGCAACACACAACTCAGACACTACCTATTCTGATAGAGTATTATTCTAGACCTTTGTATCTTGAAATGAGTACCCAGAAACCTTGTGAATGCATTTTTTTTTTCCTGACAAAAGAGAAAACTTTGTTAGTCTTCTTAAAGGCTATTGTCAAGATATTTACGGTATGAGTAGATTATTTTTTCTGTCACAACAGACAAGGGCAGCATCAGTGCTGGTGTCTGGAAGGCAAATATGTCTCTGTTAAGATCACTGGCATTTCATTAACGTTCACCAGGTCTGAACTTGGCTCAGGTTAACATTTCTGACAATATCCAGACATATACAGAAAGATGCATGCTGACTCTCATTTCAGTCCAGACTAAATAGCATTTTCTCCTGGTAGGAGTCCCAGTGATTTCAGAAACTGTCTGAGAATTTACCTATTATTCATCTCCAAAAGGACTTGTCTTCTATAGTTTATTGGTATTATCGAAATCATGCAAAATCCAAAACTATGTGCATTTAATTAGATTTGAAATATCGTTTACTGTAAATTAATTATTTTAAAGTAATAACTTTAAGATAGAAAATTGCCTTCACATCTTTATCGTCTTCAGCTTCTTATTTAAAACAATATATGTATTTGTGTTGAAAACATGAGAAGGAAAAATATTCTGGCACTTTTACTAAAAAGAGTATATCAACTCAGGCTGTCTTTGATGCATAAGTTGTTTCAATTCTATATCTTTTATGTGAAATCTAGCATGCTGTTACTGTACGCCCCCTTTATAAAAGAAAGCATTAACTAGTGGTCATGTCAAAATAAATAAAAAAAAAAAAGCTGATTCTCCCCCTATACTCTGCCCTGGTGAGGCCACATTTAGACTACTGTGTACAGTTCTGGGCTCCCAGTTAAAGAAAGACAGGAATCTCCTAGTATGAGTGCAGTGGAGAGTGAAAAAAGCGATTAAAGGCCTGGAGCATCTTCCCTATGAGGAAAAGCTGAGTAATGTGGTCTGTTTAGCCTGGGGAAAAGAAGGTTGAGAGGAGATCTGATAAATATCTATACAAACCTAAAGGGAGGTGGGAAGCAAATGGGTGAGGCCAGGCTGTTCTTAGTGGTATGTAGTGATAGGACAAGGAGAAATCACCTAAAACTTGAACATAGGGAGTTCTGTACTAACATGTGGGAGAGCTTCTTTGCGGTAAGGGTGATGGTTAACTGGAACAGGTTGCCCAGAGTGGTTGAGGAGTCTCCTTCTGTGGAGATATTCAAGACCTGTTTGGACACCTACATGTGTGACCTATTGTAGGGAACCTGCTTTAGCACGGGGGTTGCACTTGATGATCTCTTGAGGCCCCTTCCAAACCCTGTGATTTTGTTATTGGAAATGTCATAAAAGCCTTGTATATACTTAAAGCTTCCTTGAAAATATAGCTGAAAAATACGAAATATTTAATGATGTATTTATTTTTGCTTAAACTCAATTTTAGGAATCCTGTTTTAAAACTGAAATCATATCATGGACAATGGACAGATCGTAAAAGATCATACAAGATAGGAATACAGCCTGACAAGGATTAGTGAAGTGCTACAAAGTAGCTATGGAGTGCTACTGCTTGGTTCATATTGTCTAAATGTTATGTAATACATCTGTAAGAGCTTTGCTTAGTATAAAAGTACGTAAAGCTACTTTTTAGAGAATTAGCAGGGAACATACTGGAAATAATTCATTTTCCCTTTGGAATTCAGTTCTACTGTCCATATATTCTTTTGTTCAGTAAAAAACATTGTTCTTTTCTTAGTGACTTCTACCTGGTGACCTGGGAATTCTCTGCAAGTGAAGTATTGTTGTTGAAATAACAGAAATATTCTCTGTGAATGTGTTTGTGAATTTGACTTCAGGTTTTGAGATATGTGTTTTACAGTCCTTTAGCTCCTTGTGTATCTTACTCATAGGGAAGTCAAACTTTACTGTGTAAATGAAATTTTGGGAGATTTGTACTATACTTTTTGCACTAGAGGAATGATAGACTGACCCTTCCCTGCCTTCCATTGTTAGTGAGCATGAAAAGGCTGTGGAATTTTCCTTCTTTTCTATTTCTATCCAAATGTTACTTACTGTATCATAGATAGCATGGAAATAATTTTGCAGTGGTAACAGGGAACTAACCGTCTCCCTTTCTTCTTTCCTCAGTTTGTTGCCCAGCCCAACTGCCAGCAGCTGCTTGCATCCCGCTGGTATGATGAGTTCCCTGGATGGAGGAGGCGACACTGGGCAGTGAAGATGTTGACATGCGTTGTCATAGGACTCCTTTTCCCAGTCTTCTCTGTGTGCTACTTGATAGCTCCCAAAAGCCCCTTAGGGCTTTTCATCAGAAAGCCATTTATCAAGTTTATCTGCCATACCGCATCCTACTTGACTTTTCTGTTCCTGTTGTTGCTTGCATCTCAACACATTGACAGGTCAGACGTGAGCATGCAGGGACCACCTCCAACCATCGTCGAGTGGATGATATTACCGTGGGTCCTGGGTAAATGTATTACTAAAGAAAATACAGTGAAAAGTGTTTTGACCCCTATGGTTTTCCCGAGCATTCCCGAGGGGGAAGTCATAGTTGAGAGTCATAAATCTGTTGCAAATTATTGACCTATCATAACAGACAAATGGTATGGTATCTATCTACTATATTATCTATCTACCAATACTTGGTAGAATTAGCAGAGAACTCAGGAAATGTTTAAAAATCCAAAGCCTACACACCAATAGGATATCTCACATATTACAGTAAGGGAAAAGATTAAATAGCAGTATGAAACATCAATATTGATAATATTTTTAGTATCTATTTTCAGAGCAGAAATTGTTCTGATTCTTCTAAATGTCCATTTAGTGCTTTTATTGTTGTTGTTGTTGTTGTTGTTTTCCAGTGCAATTTTTTTTTTTTTTATTTTTTTATTTTAAGTAGGGTTCCTTTAACTCTGATAATTACTTTTTCGTGTATTAGAATGAGTCAGTGTCAATTCTGGAGCATTACTTTTTTACCTGTGAAAGTAAAGAGCTCTTTCTAGTATCATAGATCCACCTATTGCAAGTAGTGCTGACCAAACTTTTCAGGTAACTATTTACATTCAAATACCCATGCAGAGTAATTTTTGTATGCCAAACCACTGATGAGAACTTGTGTAAATTCATACAAAATCTTTTCTCATCAGAAAACGTAAGAAAGTTTGCTAGGATTCTTCAAAAGGAACAATTAACTCTGTGTTCTAGTATTTAAAAGTAAAATTTCAGTTATAGTTTATTGAAAGGCATTTTTGTGTAAGCAGTGTCAACCTTACATGTCTGCCTGTGTGATTGCACTCTTATCAAATGCACTATCTTAGGTATCACGCTATCTTAGTTGTATCTCTGTTTCTCTCTGCCTACCATGGCCTTTCCTGTGTTTCTTATTTCATTCGGTTCAGTCTGATTCCTAAGCACATCAGGACAAATATAAACAATATTGACTGAAATGGAACCGTAGGAGAAAAGATTTGGTAGCTTTAACTGCAAGAACTTAAGCTTGATATATTCATTTAAATCATCATCATGGAGAATTCCGTGCACAACTTTCTGAAATGTTTTGGTGGGCTTTTTATATGCTTACTTCTCCCAGAGCTTCCCGTTAAGATGCTGCTTCTCTTCAGTTTTGAAACCTTTCCTAGACAGCCATCTTTTTTAAGAGCAACAAACCAAGGAGGCTTTTGGCATCACCGATGACATAATTAATAATGCAGTGTGGAATTTGTTATACTCTATTTGTCAGTGGCATTTTGGAGGAGAATGAGTCAGTGTATTTTTCTCTATATGTTCCTTAGTAGAGTAGTTTGCCACTACAGGAAGAGGCAGGGCTACCTCTGCCTTTCACTTAACCAAACAAGCCTGCCTGACCAGGAACATGTGCATATTTACTTGTTGGGAAGCTCTCAGAAGGAAGAGCTTTATGGATTTTCCCCATGACAAAACAGCTTATGAGTCTTCACTTCAAGGTGTGCTTTCCTTCACTAAGTAAATAATGTTACTAATGTTTTTTTAAAAGCCAGCATCTTGTATTAGTATTGTAAAGGAATTAATCAGTGTTCCAGGCTGGTCAGAATGATGCTTCCTTTGAACAAACTAGACTAGCTTCAGTGCATGAGACACACATTTAAATGTAAAGAAAAAATCTCCCCCAGTAAATTTTCCCAATTTTATGCCATCAAGAAGTAAGAAACTAATACAAAGCTCATTAGTTTCATGCATTACTTCCTCAGAAATCAATGGTACAAGGCTGAGGAGAAGCAAGGGGTTCTTTGGTACTGTTCCATGCCTGGGAGTAATAGTAGTTATTTAGCTATCAAGCCTAGCAGGTAGTCAGTATCTCCTTTTCACAGTATCCTAAGGTGAAATAGTAGTAAGAATAAATGTTTGGCTAACACACAGACCCTGATATGTCAAAATGGGTTTTATCATTAACTTAACCTTTTAAAGATATAACATACCGTAGAAAAAAAGCATAATTTGAGAAGAGTAAGAGCTATTTCTAGGTTGCTGCAGTATTATAATTATATGACTAACTCCTCCCCAGAAAAAGTGCAGTGGGATAAAGAACCACCATTACCCTTAACTTCTAACACTGTTGTTTTCTTGGGAATGAGTTTAAATAACTCAGCACCCCAAGGCACTTTTTTGAAGAAACAATTAACCCTGAAAACTATTTATATCTAGATGACTATCATTTATCAAAGCAATATTAATATTCATAATAGAGCCTCATATGGACAGATTATCCCTCTACTGCTTGTGCTGAATAGGCCCTTCACAAGTCATTGAAGGCAGCTGCTGCATAAACAAATGTTTATGAGCATGAATAAAGGTCAATATTCAGATAACACGTGGACAGAAAGCTTCTCGTTAATCTAGACTATATTTTTCAGGGAAACTTGTGTCTTCCAAGATCTACTGTATCGAAAGCATTTTATGTTTCACACAGTGATCCCTAGTGGTTCTTAGTGGCTCCATGGGGCATCCAGTTTCATGTTGAGTGTTTGGCTGCAATTCACATATATAGAGATTGTGGTACAGAGATTTTTTAATAAATTAAATATTTTTATTATGTTCCTATCAGTAAGCCAAGGTTAGATTCTAGACCACAATTTAAAAGAATATATACAGCACTCTTGATCCTATCTGAAAAGTACATAGATATCTTTGCATTTTATGGATGCAAATGAAAAATATTGAAGTCTGAGAAGAAACTAATATGGCACAAGGAATTAGTTTTACTCTGAATTTGGGAACCTGCCCAAGTAAATCATTTTCCCAAAGCAAAGGTTATCCTAGAGTAGTTACAGCATGTCAAAACTATTAACATTTTAAACAATGGAGGTCTTTGTTTGTCCTTTCCATTAAAATGCCTCTGCATGTAATTTGCATTTTAATAGCTGCTTCTCTAAAAATGGAGAGGAAGAGGAGCTTTACTTTCTCTTCCAAAGGAGTTCTCTTCCAAAGGCTTCTCTTCCAAAGAAATTTCAGCATACATATATTTCACAGAATTTAATAAGTTGTCCGTAATGATCTAAGGTCTCCATCAGTTAAACAGTAATTTCTATTTGCCTACTACTATGTAAAAGAAGCTTGAATATGCATAATTAGCACATATTATAAGTGTCACTAGAGTAGGAGGTTCAGAGAAAAAGAAACATGGATTGGGATACATTTCCATGGAGACTATCAATTTTACATTTTAAAAGTCTCTTAAGGAAACTTCTGCATTAATTTTGTCTTTCACATGATTAGAAGATTACACAAACAGTGTAAAGTATGTGGAGATTATCTGTGAAGCAATAAGTCAATATAACAAGGCCAACAAACATTATAGCTTTAAGAAAGAGTTGTGGAAAAATCTGAATAAGAAGAAGTGGAATTGCCTTTCCTTGAATCTAAGAAAATGTGAAATAAGCTTTTGCTTGTAAGAATTTTATTTGCTTCTTAGCAGCTGATAATTCAGATTTTCCAAGCATGCCAGATGTTTCACACTGCAGAAGCATGCTCTTCTCTCCTATCCTTGAGAATCTATCACCACTGAAAAAAAACAAAACAAACAAACAAAAAAAAAACAGGGCAGAAAACAACAAACCCATGTTGTAAAAAAGCAAGGAAGAACATTTTGCACCATCAAATTTCCCGTCCAGTCCCTGCATTGCCTTGAGTGCACTGACAGTGATGCAAAGTGGAAATAAGCCTAAGTGCCTTGAAAGTAGTTCATATACAGATATTACTAGTCCCTACAGACTTCCTCATATCTGTTCTAATCTTGAGCAGTAGCCACAATAAATGTCCCGAGTCCTCTGGCCATTTGTCTCACCAGGGAATGCTGTATAATTCAGAGGAGAAAGCCAACAACAGTTTCTATATTTCTGGTGCTTAGAAAATGGAGCTAAAGAGCTCCTTGGCAGTTGTTTGGAATGACTGTAGCAAAAAAGCACAATTTTTAAGGCAAATTTGTTTTCATGATGCTTTTACTCTTTTATGGGCATTGCAACTATTTTATTCAAAATGGTGCCTGTAGCAGTAATACATTATTACTGGGTCTCTGGAACAATACTTTCCCCATCCTTTTCTTTCTGCCAGTAGCTTATTCAAATTATTAGACTGTAGGAATCTGTAGAGCATGTGGTTGTGTTTGTGTCAACAAACTGTTGTGAAGAATATATGGGAATGTACACTATTGTCAGTACTGAACACAATGCACATCCAATCTGATTGCATAGCAAGACGCTTCAGATGAAGGAGTCATAAAGGTGGCAACACACATCATCTTCTAAATTTGTTAGAAAAAAATATGTGTA
The DNA here is from genome assembly GCA_035772895.1 of Perdix hodgsoniae. Classification (NCBI taxonomy): domain Eukaryota; kingdom Metazoa; phylum Chordata; class Aves; order Galliformes; family Phasianidae; genus Perdix; species Perdix hodgsoniae. The sequence goes on from JAPSGF010000008.1 coordinate 7,600,184, forward strand.
AGTAATGTAATTATACAAATTGATAAGTTCCAGGGAACAGGTGTAAAGGCAATTACAGCCAGCAAAGTGAAACAGTACATAACCAATAGTGACAAATAAGTTACAGTGGAGAACAACACCTGACAAAGCTGGAATGCAACTTCAGACACAAGGGATAATGCACAGAATGACCACACAAGGCTATTTATTGCAAACTACTGCTCAACACAGACTAACTACAAAGATGAGTGCTCAATTTGAATACACGTATATTAGCTGTGGAAAACTTCTCATTTATATATGAGAACTCTGAATTTATATGATAATATCGAATAATTATGTAAAGACAAGTATTCAAGTCTAAAAAGATATTAAATGTGATTTGATTTTGCTGATTGTTGATGGAAGTGGGTTTTGGCAGTATTCTGAGATTCTCTTCGGCCTCAGTCCCATTTTCAGTGAAATAACATTGTGCTTACTCCTCTAAAAATCAAATATTTCACATTTGGACTTCATAATCACATAGCTTAAGTATCACAGAATCACAGAAGCATAGAACACTTTTGCTTGGAAGAAACCTTTAAAGCTAATTTAATTTCAACCCCTCTGCCAATGGCAGGGATACATTCCCCTACACTGGAATCGTCACTAGGTATGGATGAAATTCTTTACTTGATCAGGATAAAACATTGTGTGCATAAGGCCCAGCTTTTATGAATTAACTTTCTTCTAGATCCCCCACTAAAGATGCTATAGACTGTAAGGATTTTTTATTGATTTTTTTTTCCTGTTATTCTTGTTGCTGGGTTTTGTTTTATTTTATTTTATTGTTTGTTTGGTTTTCTTTTTTACCTCCTTCTTCTTCAGTTTCCCCTTTATCAAGAAGATGAATGTTTTCCCACACAGCATTATTCCTGACCTAGTACTCTTAGTTAGGACAGTTCTCAAGAGATCTCCAAATTCTTACATGCTCATTAATAGTGGAGAGGGGGATAAATTGTTTCAGACATCCCTAAATATCCACTTCTGGACTTGTTTAGAGATTTACATGATGCCAAGCTTCTCTATGCAGGGATGTGAGTGCTTTTGAGAAGTGTTACAAAGGATTTTTTGTGCTTCATAGACAAGTGATGCATTAATTTATTCTTCTTGCACAGCTTGTATTACTTTGTGGATCTTGAACTGATACTTGAAAACTTTATTTCTTTTTGCTAACTCCATGATAGGAGTATTCATCATACTATTCTAAAAACACCAAAAAAATGTGACTAGTAATGGGAATAATAAAGAATATATAGATATTTGTGGATGCAACATGTTAATAAGTATCAGATTGCAGGACTCTACTTCTAGGATACATATTGTTTTATAAATTAATGCTATCTTTGTTAATAAGATGTAAGCCTTGCTTTTTACCCTCTCCACAATATTTTTGTGAAACTAAGAAATTAAATCAACTTCAGTGAATGCTTGCCAGAAAGTTTCAGTGAAGTCATGGAGATTAATGTGCAGCATTTTGCATAGTCTACTTCTTGTGTAAACTTGGAGAGCTTAACAGATGTGCAAGTAGTAAATGCAAATATATATTTTTTCCTTAAACAGATTTATAGACCCTCATGCAAAAGTACTTGAAAAAATTGACCTATGCATTTGGATGGATAATTTTCTCTCTACAACATCATGCTAGAGCGAAATTCAAACATAGAAATGTGTGGAATTTTTGTATTGTATCTCCATACTGAAGTATCTGTCCATAATCCCTTACTCTAAACTCAGGCATTTAGCAAGTTTGGTCGTGAAATGATTAAATCAAAGTCAACATTGGAAGAAAGCAGCTTAGATGCCTACAAAATGGAAACTGAAATACATTTTGGAGTCTTTGAAAATCTAATATTTTTTGGATGTACCTATGATAAATGACCTACAGGATACGTATACCTTTTTTAACAATACACGAAGATGCAGCTTTGATAACCCCAGGACATCTAAGATGACACTAGGCACTTCTGCTTAAGCATGTGATTTATCCCAAAAATTTAGTCTTCCATGCTCCTTGAGATTGTGACAACTACATCATCTCTGTGTACAGTCCACTGATATGGAAGGCTTGGGTACACAAAAGACGAACAGTTTGGATGAGTAACTTTATTGGTCCCTTTGGCCAACTCGTATTGAACACAACAGTTAATCCAGGGTTGCAGTTTATTTCTGTGTGAACCACAGGATATTTTTTCTTGGTTTATCTTTCTGTTCTTTACCAGAACCATGTTTTACAGAAACATAATAAT
>JAPSGF010000008.1:7607450-7643230 GCA_035772895.1 Perdix hodgsoniae
GAGTACTGGAAAATCAGACCTCTTGCCATTTAAGATACAGCTATCCCACTTATAAAGACAAACTTCTGAATAAATACTCAAGCGGCTGAACAATCTGATATTTGATGAAACAAATCCAAAATAGTCAAGGGGCTGTTCAGTTCTGATTGTCCAGAATATTTGCCCTATCACAGAACTATTTTTCACCCTAGTCACAATCATTAGCTATGAATTTTTGCCAGTGATGAAAAGAATCCTGTATGCCATGATCAAGAAAATCTGCACCAGCGTAGGTGACATTTGCTATGACAGCATTGTTTCTAGAAAAATATTGCCAACACCTCACTGTGCTCACATCCACTATATGGTCTCTATAAACATTTAGCAAGCCTCAATGAATGCCATTGGGTGCAATTTTTTCAGCCTGGAAGGCCTTTGTTTCATATGCACTTCCATGTCAGATGCCATCTGTCACAAAGTAATAAAATGTGAACTAATATTGGCAGGAAGGTTCAGCTTCTACTTCTGTACCACCAATATCTGTCTCTGATGTCATAGGACAATATTTTAAAAGCAAGAGGCACTACTTTCAGAGCAACCCTCATAGTTGTATGTAAAATATACGCGTGTATATATATATATAATGCCATAGTTAAGGTTGTGCTTAGACTTGTTTCCTTTGCAGGTGATCAGTGTTTCTTGGAAATAATAATTTTCCTTGAACACATGGGTAAATGTATTGTTGATAAATAATCAGCACTGAATGGATTGAGCTTTGATAGAGTGGAATTTGAATGCTCCATATTCTTTATATTTTTCTTTACCTTTTGTCTGTACTCCAGAGGTATTAAAGAAGCTCATTTTCATTGTTCCCACACTGTGGGGAATTTGAATTGTGCAGCTAGGAAAGTGAGGACAAAGTAAACTGACTTTAGATATGAAGTATTCTCAGTGTTCAGGCATGTGTTCAAATAATTCAAACTGGCAGTAGTCCCAGATTCAGGTTGCTTGAGCATCCCTGTCCTGAGAGGAGAGCTGGGAGAACAACACCTCTGGCTATGCCATTCCCAGCCTGTGGCCTGACCTAATACAGGTCACAGACATGCTCCACAAATGTCCATTTCATACAACAGTTCGGATTGGAAGGGACATTGAAGATCATCTACTTCCAACCTTCCTGCTATAGGCAGGGACATTTCTCACTTAATCAGGTTCCTCAAAACCCCATCCAACCTGGCCTTGAACACCTCCAGGGCTGGGGCATCTCCAGTTTCTCTGTGCCTCATCATTCTTGTAGTGAAGAATTTCTTCCTTATATCTACTTGAAATACATACTATTTCAGTTTAAAGCCATTAGACCTTGTCTTATTGTTACAAGCCCTTGAGTAAAACAAAACAAAACAAAACAAAAAAACACCCTGGTTGCTTGCTTTTGAATTCATGCAAATTCATGCATGTTTCATTGCAATAGCTGTATTTCGTTAACAAAATATGCCCTAGAATTACACCAGAAGAACTCACTGTTCCGCTTGCCAATATCATATGCCTTCAGTAGAAATCAGGTTGTCAGATCATGTGTAAAACAGAAGAGAGATTTCAAGCCTTATTAAAGTTCTCTGAATTCCCTGGAATGACCTCCCATTGTTTCTGAGAGCATTAGATCTTTAGCATCTTGTCTCGCTACTTGTACCTGTAAAAACTCTAGAGTAATTTGCAGAGAAAAGTTGAGTTTGTCAGCTAACTACTTTCACAGCCCAGTGAAAACATACTGAAAGGCTGTTGTTGTACTTGGCATGCAGAGACTGACTCTGAAGAGCCTTCTTCCCATCACTAGATGGTAAGGAAAAAAATAGCACAGAGCTCTAAACCTTTCACAGGAAAGGTAAGGGCAAAACTAGCTAGTAATCCACAAATCTTTTTAAAAACACAGTTCAGAATATTATCATAACTTTCTTTAGCAATCAAGCTGAATTGTCAACCAAACTGTGCTACAGCCAAGTTACGTCGATCCGCTTACTTTGTGTAATATTTCACAGTGCTTCACAAAATGTCTCCATGCTGATTGTAATTCCCAAGTCCTCATGTGGTCTGCAGGATTCCTGCCCTGTATTTAAGTCTATTTCATTCCATTAAAATGATAAGACAGTAAGTCACATTAATTTGTATAGTGCCAACCTGTTTCAAAATATCCATTCTATTATTTATTCTTTACTTAGCTTTTAAACTATAAGGAAAAACAATAAATGTTCCAATGTCTTCAGCATCTTGTTTTAAACTCTTGATTAATGAGGTGGAATAGCTGCATAGTGTTGATAATTTACGTGGAAATAAATGATAAAAACAGGATTATGTGGACTGGACTCTTTAGATAATAAAGTCAGGTTGTGTCCAGCTACTCTTACGCATTCCAAATAGAAATAGAAAGGGAAAGTATGCAAGGTCACAGAGAAAATTTACTTGATCTCTATGTGTCTCTTTCTTTTTAAAAACAAAACAAAACAAAAAAACCCATCATTTTTCCTAGCCATTATCTAATTCTACCAGTAAATATAAGAAAACAAAATTTGCATGTGTAGACTCTATGAAGAAAAGAGCTAGCTTCTCCCTGCTGACTTCTCCCTCTTGCAAAAAGTTCCTTTTTATGATCTACAACAGTATTTCAAGATCTCTGGATGTGTGACTACAAATTAACTTGAAACACGCAGCTTGATATCTTGGAGACTCCTTGCCTTCCAGTGTAGGCTGTAGTCATGTAGGTTTACTAGGCCTTGAAGAAGTCTTTGGTTTTGCAGAAAGACACTACACTTTTCTAGCATAACCCTCCATGTGCATTTGGGAGGACTTACAGAACATTCCACTTCTTCCAGCATTCATTATTTCAATACCCATTAGGATACCTATCCTATCTCCAAAGACTGAACTCATGGTGTCACTGATATGGAGTTACGGATTTTGGTAATTCATCTTAGGACTGTGTATCTCACAAGATTCTCATTCAAAGTGAATATTAGATATCTGACATGCCTGGGAAATGCTATTGTTCACATATGGATATGGACACGTGCTTGCCACGAGCATAGAATCCATTTGCTGGAATATTCATCTCAAACCTGAACCCCTGACACCAAAAGCAGTGTTAAAAGCAGAAAAGTACCAACACATGGTAGAGAATCTCATGCCTCCAAATCTCATTTCAGTATCATGGGCCCTGAAAGTCTTTAAAGTCATGACCCAGACTCTGAGCCTCAAGGCATTGAAACTGCTCAAAAACAGTGACAATTTTCAAAAATACTGAATCTAAATGAATTCCACTTCACTGTAGAGCTCCTAATCAGCTCTTTCCCTAATTTCTACATTAGGAATAGACTGTGAGTCTAGAATTCATCTGATTAAATGTAGATATCTGTAGTCCAGAGTTTGTATCTGTGCGAGATACCCTCTCTCTCCATTGAATTAAAAGGGAATCCAAGGAGGCTACCTCAGATGGAGTTGTTTGCATTGTAGACAATTAAAATTAGGTCAGAAAAATCTCATCCCCAGCCACAGTGAATCTGCTTTGTGTCAGCTGCTGAACAGAAAAGAACAATTTTATCACTTAATTATCACTTAATGAAGATGATCTGCTCCGTTATGGTCAGTTAGAGTCAGCTTCTCTGGAGTCCCATAAAATTTCAGTAACTGTGTTTATTTAAGGAGTTCTCACTTACATATTTGGATGTCAAGAATGACTAACATATCAAATCTCCTGCATAGCCAAAAATAATGTAGGATTTCCAAAATCATTTGCTTAAAAAGAGCAATCCCTGCGTCTGAATAAAACTGATATGTAGTCTTGGACCAATAAAATTAAAAAAAAAAAAAATCACCAATATTATGATATCAAACTATATTCACAATTTTTCACTGACAAAAAAACTTCAACACTACTCTGTTCCACTAGAAATCTTTAATAGGTCAGTATTTCTCTTAAAATCAACTTTATAAATATATTTCATTTTCAGAGAAGAAGGAACTGGTTGAAATGAGTGTGGCTTTTTCTTCACAAAACAAAAGATCTATGCTAAAGCATTAGACAACATTTATTTTTCAGTCTGTACATAATTCTATATTTCCATCAGTGCTACCAAAGTATGTGATGCTGAACAGTCTTACAGAGAATAGCCCTTTTGCATTTATGTCAGTTCATGTGTTTGGCAGTAGTAAATCACAGAGTACTTCAGTAGAAGACTTTAGTGAACTTACAGCCTTTAAGTATTCATTTTATTGATCAATCCAACCTACTCCTCCTCTAAGCGTATTTTAAAGGATATACTTAACTGCAATGAACTGGAAAAGGTTTTGTCTAGTTATGTCGTTGTATTCTATTTCTTTAAAGCTTGATTATTATTATTATTTTTATTATTTTATTTTATTTTATTTTATAAATTTGGAAGCTTTTTATCAATGCAGTCATCTGCTTTCTGAGTGACAGGAGCCATCCCGTGTCAAGATCACTTAATAAAAATTGGCAAAGATTTGTTCACTAACAGTGAGGCTTAGGGATCATACCTCTATTGCAAGTCTTTGGCTCCAGGTCTCTTCGGAGCCCCACCACAGGCTTCTATGGCACACTGAATTTTATGTGCTGTTCTGCGGAATGAGCAGGACCAATTCAAAGCAGCGTTTGAAATGTGACGAGTATATTACAGCCCACAAAACCACTGCTTTTATGACCTGATGATGCTCAAGATGTTGTGCCTAAAGCATAGCAAAAGACCTAGCAAGGTTATTTGCAAGTACACGGACTATATGTTGAATGCCGGAGGGTACTCTGGAGGGAAGAGAGAGACAGATCTTGTATAGTCTTGTTTGTACTCTGTGACAGGAGTGTGCAGCTCTTTGAAAAGCAGATGGTTAAGGCTTTGCACAGTCTGAAACTGGCAGGTATTTATGGGTTTACCTAGTAAACCTGTGAAGGTGTATTCCCATTGTGATGTTGCTTGGGCAAAACGTGGGAGCAGCAGACACGTAATGCATGTTTCTACAACTATGCAGGCAGGTGAAATAGTGATGATGATGTGTTTGAAAAAAGAATCATATAAAAATAAAAGTTGCTGGATCTATTAGTTGATTCAGATTCTTCTGAAGCTCCTGATTTCTGATAACTTGCAAAAACAAAATGAGAACGTGTGTCTGAGATCTGATGGGACAAGGTAGAGAGGAAGGGAGCTTTTCCTATGAAAAGCAATCAGGAGACAAAATGACTTAATCCAAAGCACTACACAGTCAAACTGTACTCATCCCATCTATCCCCCCCATGTTACTTCCTTTACCCTTACAGTCAACACTGAGACAAAACTTCAAGGTTCAAAGTCAGCTAAGCTGTGACTTAAAGTGATGTGGATCCTGCATAAAATCCATTTGATACTTTCTAAAAGAACATATGATTAGCAGCTGAAGGAAAGCCATGATGAATTAACTGTATCTCAACATCCATATGTTATAGGCTGGTCTTAATTGCTGTAAATGTTGTCTCTTCAATGAGCACGAAAGTAGGAAATACTTTTAAGCAAATAATTAACAGAAAAAAATATATAAACTCTACTGTCATTACAAAAAGTTCTGTTGGTAATATGCAGTATGCCTTTAGAGGCATTGTTTATGTGTTTTATCATTCCATCTAATGCAGAGCAGAGCAGCTCTTCTTTGCAAACATATCTAATAAATCACATTTTGTATGTATGCAATATGAATCCATTCAGTAAATACAGTATTTGGAGTAGGCTCTTCAGAGAGGTTTTACAGTTTGCAGCACTCAAGAGTCTCTACACAGTTGTTTCTGAATCTGTTGAATTGAGATCGTGTCAGACAACTTGCAAGATTTCCCACTGTTTTGCACACCTGAACAGTTTCTATTCCTGTAGACCCCAAAGGAAGGAATCATCAAAATATTTTCGATGTAAGAACTGTTCTTTCCTATAGGACAGGCAGACTTTACTTCAGCTTTGGCAGCAAACAATAGAAATTCTATTCCTTACAGTGTTTGTTTCAATTTAAATAAATTAATGAGTTGGCTTGGCTCCTGCAATCTCCAGTTGAACTCTATTGCAGTAGATAATGAGGACAGGGTTGGCACTAGTGACTGGTTTTGAGACTTTCGTTATACTTATTAGGATATGAGGGAAAAGGGGATTGAAGAAAGCCAAAGAAAATTCCCTTGTACAAGCAGATTAGTTATTTTTTCCTGAAAAGTTAATTCCAGAAACATTAATTCAAAAATAAAATTTTACCTGACTAGATATGTAATTTAGAGCACTCATCCACCTTCCCTATGTAACTAAAGTAAGGAAATTCAATCTATTGTAAGATGAGTGTCTAGAATAGTTGCAGACATTTTTATTTAGTGTTCATGCTTAATGAATTATGTTCTATTTACAGGCTTTATCTGGGGAGAAATTAAACAGATGTGGGATGGTGGACTACAGGACTACATTCATGATTGGTGGAACCTCATGGATTTTGTAATGAACTCCTTGTACTTAGCAACAATCTCTTTGAAAATTGTTGCATTTTCAAAGGTAACTTTATTTTTATTATTTATTTCAGCAAAATATTTTTGGTAACAAATTAGGCTTCTCTTCTTCTGTACTTGATGATTTTCAGGCTGAACAGTGTAAAAGATGCTTAATTTGCTCATGAATCTTCTGCAGCTATAAGAAGTCAGACCAGAATAAGAGCAAACAAAAGATTGCAGCTAATTTTTTTTCTTCTCCTTGGCTCAGGCAATTTTTTTTTTTTTTTTTTTAACCCTTAATAGTTATTTTACTATAATATTTTTCAAAAAGGTAAATCACATCTAATACTTAATATTGTTTGTACAATGCTAAGTTTTATTTTATTTAGTCTGCCTATTTTTCAGTAAGGAGTTACCATTCCTAAGAAAATTCTACATACCATGCAAAACTAGAAGACAGGACTGCACAGAAAGTATTACTTAAAATTAGGGAGAAGAAGTGCTGAAGAAGAAGATTATTTTTTTTTAATCTAAAAAATCACAAGTGCAACTTGATTAGAAATTAAAACTAAATGAATAATATGATTATGTAACGTTGGATATATTCTTTTTCTCACCTATTTCATGGACTTTTTATTAGCACTGCTTGAAATTTCTTCCAGTAAAGCAGTCTTTCTTTGCAAAATCATGTAACATGTCATATTTCCTATGTATTCAACAAAATTCCGTAATACAACAGCAATTGCTTCTAAAGATGAAATATTTGCATTACAAATGGTCTCAAATGCAAGGAAGCCACAGTTGAAAAAAATGAAAACATTTCTTAGCATTTGTCTGAAAGATCTTGTCACATTCAAGATAACAAGCCCATTGTTACTGGCTGGTTTCATCAGCATTGTACTTTTGCTGTTTCGAGTTCCCTGTCACCATCTACCCCATATACAGTAGTCTCTGAACTGCCAAGATCCTTTTGGCTTGAAGAAAATAAGAAACAGCCTTCAAGTATCCGGTTACTGTACCTAAACTGCAGCTGTTCCTATGGCAGCCCTGCCATTTGTATAGAGCAACATAGGAAACTCTTATTTATGTCATGCGATGATTATCCACAAGGGTACAAATGTGAGCTGATCAGAGGCAGGGACAAGCAAAGACGTGATCAACTGGCACAACAGCCTCCTTCTATCTCAGAAGGTTTCTGACTGCAAACTCTTGGAAATCTACTCAAAAGAAATTTTGACATGTTGCCTAAAGAGAAAAAGCCTCAAATGTGTGGGAAGAGATTTCATTTAAAGTTGGTGGATGGGCAAGGGTTTCTTATCATAAAGTGACTGGAATATAAAGTCATTCCACCTTTCCACCATTCCAGGTAGCAAAGCAAGTAATTCACTGAAAATGTATGTTTCCAAATCATTGGAGATGGCCAATTACTCACTTTAGAGTAATATTAATTACAAAATATTGTAATTATTTAATCCCAGATAGTTTCTTCTTATGGTAATCAGATACCAAGATGAAAGTATCTATGTTTATGTGCATCCATTGCTCTCCAAATTAGAGCTTGCATGCCAATCATAGTCATCACAGTTCATAAAGCACTACCTTTGGCTCTGCAGCTAATTATTTTTTTTTACGGCATATGCAGTGTTGCACACAAATAACTATCCTGACTTTTTAAAGAGCCTCAGTTTTGGTAGACAATCAAAACAATGTATGTAAAATGATGTAATGAACCAAGTAATGCAAGTGTAACCTACTTCCTTCAGACACCTGCAACAGGATTCACCAGCTCTGAGTGGGGGTTGAAAGGATTCCAAAAGTAACCAGAACATATTGATACAAAACTTTTGCTTTAATTTCCTAAATCTTTCAGTATAGGTTTTTCTAAAATACAGCTTTTCTGTATTTCTCTTTTATCAAATCACTATGCTAATATTTTAGATGCATCACCATGCCTCACCATGTCTCACCACACTCACAGTAAAGAATTTCTTACTAATATCTAGTCTAAATCTATCCTTTCCTCTGGACCCTCCCCAACAGCTCTGGTCCTTGTGTTGGGGACCTAGAACTGGACACAGTACTCCAGGTGGGATCTCATGAGAGCAAAGTAGTGAGGCAGAATCACCTCCCTTGACCTACTGGTCACATTTCTCTTCATGCAAGCCAGGATACAGTTGGCCTTCTGGACTGTAAGAGGACATTGCCAGCTCATGTTGAATCTCTCATCAATCAACAACACTCCCAAATCCTTCCTCAGGTCTTCTCTCAAGCCATTCTCCTCCCAACTTGTATTTGTGCTTGGGATTTCCCCAACCCAGGTGCAGGATCTTGTACTTGTCCTTGTTGAACTTCATGAGGTTGGCATGGGCCCACTTCTGAAGCCTGTCTAGGTCCCTCTGGATGGCATCCCTTCCCTCTAGCTTGTCAACTGCACCACTCAGTTTGGTTTCATCTGCAGACTTGTTGAGGGTGCACTCAATCCCACTGTCTATGTCACCTACAAAGGTGATTAAATTACACTGGTTCCAGCACCAATCCCTGAGGAATCCACTCATCACCAATCTCCACTTTGACAATGAGCCATTGAGTGCAACTCTCTGTGTGCGTCCATCCAGCCAGTTCCTTATCCAATGAGTGGTCCATCCATCAAATCTATTTTTCTCCAATTTGCAACCAGGACGTCACAAGGAACAGTGTCTAACACTTTGCACAAGTCCAGGTAGATGACATCAGTTGTTATTCCTCTATCTACTGACACTGTAACTCTATCATAAAAGGCCTCCGAGTTTGTCAGGCATGACTTGCCCTGGTGAAGCCATGATGGTGACCACCAATCACCTCATCTTTATAATTCATATGCCTTATTAGGGCCTTCAGGAGAATCTGCCCTGTGATCTTACCAGGCACAGAGGTGAGACTGACCGGCCTGTGGTTCCATGGATAATCTTTTGTTCCCTTCTTGAAAATGGAGGTTATGGAATGGAAAAGGTTTCCCCTTTTCCAACCAGTGGGAACTTCACTAGGCCTTTTGAATATGATGGACAGTGGCTTGACAAATTAATCTGCCAGTTCTCTCAGAAGCCATGGACAGATCTTGCTGGATCCCATGGACTTGTGCACCTTCAGGTTCTTTAGACTGTTACAAACTTGATCTTCACTTACAGCAGGTGGATCCCTTTGCTTTCTGCAGCTTGGCCTAGAGCCCTTGCCAGTGAAGACTGAGGCAAAGAAGTCATTGAGCACCTCAGACTTCTCTGTATCCCTTGCGACCAGGTCTCCATTTTCCTTCCAGAGAAGGCCCACATCTTCCCTGTCCTTCCTTTTATCACTGATATACCTGTAGAATTTCTTCTTGCTCCTCTTCATGTCCCTGGCTACATGTAATTCATTCTGAGTTTTAGCTTTCTTTATCTGGTCCCTGGCTGCTCAGACAGCTTCTTTGTATTCCTCCCAGGTAATTCATTCCTACTTCCACTCTCTGGAGACCTTCTTTTTGTGCTTAAGTAAGTTCAGGAGCTCCTAGTTGACCTACGGAGGCCTTCTGGCATTCTTGCTTGCCTTCCTTTTTCTTGGGAATATCTCTTGTGTGATAGATGTTCCTAGAGTAAAACTTACTGTTTATTGACTATTTGAGGCTCTCTGAGTGATGTACTGATTAAATGGATGGTTATTATTTACAACAGGTGATATCATAGTGTAAAATTCACAAAAGATCATTAAAAATTCACCAAAGAGTGCTCAGGATGAGCAAACTGCTAAGACAGATCTGCCTCACTGTCAGTATCCATAAAAAAAATAATAATAATAATGGGCGCATCTCGTATTTTTCAAAAGGCTATGCTCTTTGCCTCTAATTGTATATCAGTGTGTGAGGTCTTTAAACTGTTACACCCACTGAAAATGGTCTCTCCCTGATAAATAATGGCATCATAAATAGTGACAAAAAATAAAGTTGTTACATTTTACATGAGTACAGAATGCCTAATTTTAAGCAACCATCTGATATAATTGAAGCTTATAAATATAAACAGAAAAGGTTGTGCTCTAAGAAAAATGGTTGCTGTTATGTTTTTGGAAGAGCATTTATTTTGTAACGGTATATCAAATGATGTACAATGCCACGTCATGTGTGAAACCTGTTTGATTTATCTTAAATATTTTCTAAACCTGAACACTGGACCAAGTGCTGTCCATTCCCAGTTCTGGTAAAGAATGCATGCAAATTCACATTATTGATTATATGAGTCCCAGTCTCCAACATAAAAATCTAGTAGGAAAACATATTCCTGTTCAAGGCAAGAGCTCTGAAAAGTAATTGAAAATGCGTTTTTATATCTACATTTTTTATTTTAATGATCACCATGTGAGATACACTCTGCTTAGTAGCAAACGGGATACTTATACCGCCAATTCTGCAGAAGCGGACATTTTTTTAACTCCTTGCATTGTAAAATGTTTTTGATCAGTGTTTAACCAGTTTCATAGACTAAATATTTATTTAAGTGAGTATTAACCCCTCATAATAAAAATTTCAGACTCCATTCCTGAGTGTAAGTATTGTTATAAAGCTCTCTGCTAGCTCTATCTCCACTTTTCATTTATGCTCTGAACTGTAGCAAAAAAAATGTAAGGACTAGGGCATACATTTTGAAGAGCAAGAGTTCACATGCACATGTAATCTTTTGAGAAAGGATTTAAAGGTGTGGACTGTTTTGTTTATTTTGTTTTGCTTTGTTTTGTTTTGTTTTCCTCTCAAGTGGATTTTTAATTTCTACTGCTGTTATCAGAAACAAGTGAATCATATTTGACCAAGGTCCAAGAGCCCATTCAACATTGAGGTGGCCTGATCTACTTTTCTATTCAATCTCTCTTGGTAATTTCATTAGCTACAGTTCATTACTTTAAGCCTAAAGGGACAGCAGTGATCATCCTGCATTTTTCTGTCCAGTAGTTCAGATAATACAATTGAATCCCTCTGAATAATGACTGAGAATTGTTTCTATCTATTCTTAATGATATCATATATTCATCATACATTTTCTTTGTTGCTGTACAGTTTATATACTCTAACCACTTTCCATATCCTAGTACAGAACTATAAAACTTCAACAAGGGAATGTTTGAGAAGAAATAGCCTTCTTCCTCTCCAAAGCATTATAAGCTGGCTTCATAGAGAATAGAGGATAGTCTAATGAAGAGTGTGATGGCCTATGACTCTAGTAGGAACAGATTTAATTCCCTGCTCTGCAGAAAACCAGCATCATTGATGAAAGAAAAGGCAGAGTGATTCTTAACTACTCAGCAGACAATTATTCTCCAGTTTTGCAGTTCTCATCCCCCAAACTGTAGGGTTGCCAGATGCTGTCAGTAAATCAAACTGCCAAGGATTGGTTTTGGGCACTGGTATGGCCTCTGCTGCCCTACCATCTGAAAAAAGCAATTCCAGCATGATAATAGGATCTTGCCCCAACAAACACTGCCATGGAAAATGCTTAGATCAAGAGCAGTCCTGTTCTGTGGATGCTGAACATGGAATGGAAATGTGATGTATGGCTATACTGTTCTATCTAGCTGCAACTGACAGGAAGTTTCCCTTTCCTTACCACTGAAGACATGCTGAACATCTCTGAAGGATGTGTCTGGTTAGCCCAGAGTAGATATATACAGACTGCATCATAGTCTGTCTTTATATCTGCTTTGCATTATAGTATTGCATAGTTTTAGAGGGCTTCGCATCTTAGATTCTGTCCTCTGATACATCTTGTAAAGCAGATTAATGAGACCCAGTAAATAATGAGTTTGCCACAGTAGTTAAGCATTAGCTGAAAGTAACATCTTCCATCTTCAGTAAATGTTTTGGTAGAACTGGAACAGTGAACAATTGCATTTCCAAGGATCAGACTCTTTGACAATGAGATACACAAGCAGTTTGCCATGGTCCATCATTTGTAAATGTTAGTGATTAAGCAACATATTCATTTATTGGTTACATATCATAAATATTTTATAATAATAATATATATGTAATAATAATAATAATAATATATGGAATCTGTATTTTAATATATTAATATATATTATATGGAATAATATAAAATAATATATATGGAATGAATATTTTATTCCAACTTTTTCAAAGTTTTTGTGCACAATTGTTATTATTGCTTCATCAGAATTGTTAGAAATTATTTTGCTTCTGTAAAAGTCATAATCACATGCAAAGTGCAGTAAAAAACAAAAAAATTTAGAGTGTCCCAAAGATGAAAATGTAGAATGAGTACTCAGAGACCATCCATTTTTGCTTTTGCTAAGATAAAAAACACTCAGACATAACACCTTCCAAAATACATTCATTTTTATTGTACTCTCGGCAAATTAATAGGATGGCTCATAAAGAAATAGACACATATTTGTTCATATAAACAGATAAGTAATTTTTCTTTTCCCTTCTGCTTGTTTTCAGTATAGCGGGTTGGTTCCACGACAGAGCTGGGACATGTGGCATCCAACCCTGGTGGCTGAGGCACTGTTTGCAATTGCAAACATCTTTAGCTCCTTACGCTTGATCTCATTATTCACTGCAAATTCTCACCTGGGACCTCTGCAGATATCTCTAGGCAGAATGCTGCTGGACATTTTGAAATTTCTCTTCATATACTGCCTTGTGCTGCTAGCATTTGCAAATGGATTGAACCAGCTGTACTTCTACTATGAGACACAAGAAACCAAGTGCAAAGGGATACGATGTGCAGAACAGAATAATGCCTTTTCAACGTAAGTGACTTATCTATTTCTATCTATTTCTGTCTTTTTGTTCTCTTTTGGTGTCTTTTTGGTCAGTGGAATCCTGACAGACACTCCTAAAGTTACCCTAATAAAAAATAAATGCAGTTAACATTACATCGGTGTATAATAATGTTCATCCTATGCTGCAGCAAAGTCTGTATAACCCAAGATATATTAAAAGATAAATAGAATAAAAAAGAAGGGAAAGATAATGTAAGATTAGAAAGTACATATTTAGAATTAAGGGATAAAAGATCAGCAGGTCAGAGTTTTCTTATCTGGCAGCTGTTGCTCTGCAATTTTTCTGTATCTACTTGTGGGCATTAAGTAAGTCTGGAGTTGTAAAACATAAAGATTCCTTGTAATTGCGATAAACTCAAGAAGGAAAAAAAAAAATCAATCCAGACTTCCACAGACACAGAGTCCATTCCACACGTTCATATTTGTATTTTAATTTATATTTTAACATTTTTTTACTTTTTCTTTCACTTAAAAATCAATTTTACTTCACTCTGTTCTTTAATTCATTCACAGCACCTAAACACTATCAAAGGAATACTCTCTATCTCATTTCCCGTCTAGATTGATCCCCTACAATAAGAAATTGCCTGTTATTTTCTATGAATCACATTTAGGCTGCTTTTAAAAAAATGTTTAATATCAATGGCATCTTTCTCAAATATATATCCATTAAATAACACTTTTTATTTCAACTTAATCAAGTAACTGTTCAGGCACAGCATATTTATAATCTTGCATATTAATAACATCTTACGCAGGTCTAAATTCCAACTTCTGAGTGGGCACAGGTATGTTGTCTGAATAGAAAAACACAGAGATTGTGTTTTATTTTGAAAACACAATATTGTCATTTAGCTTCCTATATGCTGCCCTAAACTTCTCCAAGTATTATGTCAGTTAGTTGCAAAAGCATGTTTTGAGAGTGGCATGTTTGTCTTTCTAATGTCTGTATTCTTTTAAAAAATCAAATGTATGCTAAAGATACAAATGCCCTTGTAACTATACTTCACTTTGTGTCTCTCAACAAATAAAAATGGCATAAATTGATATCATCAAACAAATACAAGCATACCATAATTACTTTAACATGTTGCTAAAACAGTCAGTGAGTTACTTTTGAATCCTTGCTCTATCCTCTAAATGCAAGGCACAGAGATAAAATTTTTCAAAGACAAATATCCAAAATAATATATCTAAAATATATCCTTTGGAGGTTTGAACAGACTCAGTCTTGTACATACAGGCTTACTTATTTTGTTACTGTTTTGGATATCTATAGATTCAGATCTGAAACATTTAGGTAATTTTCTCCAGAACAGTATTCTATATATATTGCCTTTATTATAATGAGCACCATCCACCTTAATCAAGTGAAGGATTTTGTGTGTCTTGGGAAAAACCGAATGATCTGAAAAGTATATGCATTAGTATTAAACATGTTTTCCTCTTGGGCTTTGTCTTTCAGATTATTTGAAACACTGCAGTCATTATTCTGGTCTATATTTGGACTCATCAATCTATATGTGACCAATGTGCAACCAAAGCATGAATTTACTGAATTTGTTGGGGCCACCATGTTTGGTACCTATAATGTAATCTCCCTGGTTGTTCTACTCAACATGCTAATAGCCATGATGAATAATTCTTACCAGCTTATTGCTGTAAGTTGTTTATTTATAATATATATTTTATTTCCGTTCCTATACACCACTTTTTTTTTTCTTTTTTCTTTTTTCTTTTTTTTTTTTTTCCTGGAAGTTATTCTATTTTAAGTATAGAATATAGATTTGTTCTAGTTATTTCGTGCTGTTGAGGAAGGGCACAGAAATTAGACCACAACTGGACTGGAACAGGGGTGAATTTTCCCAAAACTCAGAATGGAAAAAAGGAGACCCTACTTCAGAAGCCAACTAGTGGGTAGAGAAGGGTGCCTTGGAGCAGCCAGCAAATGGCACAGGCTTTGGCACTGCCCAAACTACACTGTGCAGGGTTTGTCTCAAGAAAGAGACTCTGCCACAAATCGTTCAGTCCCTACTTTATTTTTCACACATTGATTAACCTTTATAACGTTGTTATTTTTGGATTCTTGTACAACACAAATCTACAGTGAATATAAATTAATTGCTTGAATTTCACATACAATTTTTGGACTCATTAACAGGTGAAACAATAGGCCAGGACTCCTTCTAAGCAGTGTAGTAGTTAAGCAGTGTATTTCTTCTCATTTCATGAAAACTGTTTATTCTTATCAGAGCTGTTCGCTTATTTTTAATTCTCAGATGACTATTAATGAGACTAATGAAATTCAAGGCTGATTCATTGTATGATAATTCAACTATAGCAATCCAGAAAGCAACCAAATAGAATAAAGCCTCACATTCTTAAGTTTTTTAAACGTTTCTTTTTCTTTTTTTCCCTTAAGTTGATATTTAATGACTACACGTGTTTAACAGCAGTTGTAGTAGTCATAGAGTTAATATATAGTTATACACAACACCATGGCATACTAACAGTCACAAAAACACATATTGCAGGCAGAGTACTTTTCTCCAAGAATGTCTTAATAACTGTTTTGATTGTAAGTATATATGGCTAAATATTAAAGTTTGGGTTGCATCAGTGGTTGAAGTTCTTAGTCTCTTTGTCTGTTGTCCATATCAAACATTATTACTTTACATTTCTTGTTCTGCTGCTAAGATTTTGCAACTTTTTCAAGGCCTGGATTTTGATCATTTTTAAAAATTATGAAATATTATATAATATCCAAAAGAAATAAAATTTCAAACTAAAAATCAAAACACCAGCAACAAATTCCTAATATTTAATTTTGAAGTAGGAGAAAGAGAAGGATATACAACTTAACAGATTGAAGCAGCCTCATCATTTGTGGATA
Organism: Perdix hodgsoniae; assembly: GCA_035772895.1. Taxonomy (NCBI): domain Eukaryota; kingdom Metazoa; phylum Chordata; class Aves; order Galliformes; family Phasianidae; genus Perdix; species Perdix hodgsoniae. The sequence goes on from JAPSGF010000008.1 coordinate 7,623,623, forward strand.
ACCTATTTGTGAATTTCTGAGGCTGGCAGCTGAGAGAGTGCATGAGGATTGCAGACTTGTTGAAGCGGCTACACAGCAGAGTAATTAGAATGATCTGCGTGGAATAATGATGAGCTGCTATTATAACAAAACATCTCTATCAGAAATGTAGCATTTTTTTCTGCTTGTAATTATCCTTTCTTGTTTGAGTGATTGTTGATTATTTAATAGCCTGTAGCTAAGCGAGAAAGGTCAAAAGCAGATATATATACTGTATGTATCTAATATCTCTTTACTGGAGTAAATCAGCTTAGGTTTTCTTTGTGTTAGAGACCTTCTTTCAGAAGAAGGGACAAGAAAATTCATTATGTTCCAGGATTGTTCTAATGTCTGGTTCAGCTTTCCCAGAGGTCTGTTTCACCTTCTTTGTTACAGCAACATGTATGAGTCTGTTGTGTTTCTTCTGCACAGGATCATGCAGACATTGAGTGGAAGTTTGCTCGGACAAAACTCTGGATGAGTTACTTTGAAGAGGGAGGGACTCTACCCACTCCTTTCAATGTCATTCCAAGCCCTAAGTCCCTCTGGTATCTGATTAGGTGGTTATGGAGACACCTCTGCAAGAAAAAAATTAGAAGAAAACCTGAAAGTTTTGGAACAATAGGGGTAAGTCTTATGTCCTACTCTGCTTTTAGTCCTCTTTTCTATACAGTAAAATATTTCTCAGCCTTGTCAGAGAATAGAGGCCTCTAAAATGTCAAGTACTGTGGATAGGAATTACATAATAATTCTCACAGAAAATTATGGTGCTGTTTTTTTTAAGATTCAAGTCAATGTATTTGACTAAAGAGAAAGCATCATTGGATTTCTGCACAACGGTATGAACCATGATGATGCTTCATCTAAAGATAGTGCAAGAAAGATTGAAAGCAATACAAACATCAAGCAACATTTGTCTATCACTTTCAGAGTTCTAGATGATGCTCCAAGTATCACTTGTCCGTTCAGTTACCATTGACATATCATAAACCACAGAACTGTGTATAAACTACCCTGGCATATTCTTTGTATCTCTTAGTCTTTCTACATGTCTTGAAATGAGTTTACCATAAAAGCATTCTTACCAACAGCTGTTTCCATTAAAGAAAACATTTTGAAATGTAGCCACTTACCAGGAATTCCTAACTTGAATTTACAAGTTATTTCAGAATCACATTATTATCCTGTTCTATTAACGATCAATAGAAGTAGAAATGTCTACAGGGAAAAAAGAAGAAAAAAAAAAGGAGAAAGATGAATGAAGGTTTCAGTTAGGATAGAGTTAATTTCCTTCATAGTGATTTGTTGTGTCTTGGCTTTAGGAGAAAACTAATATCTATAACATACCTTTGATTTAGTTGTTGAAGAGCATTGCTTACAGAGCCAAAGACATTTAGGCTTCTGGTGCTGCCATGACAGTGCAGAGCTGCAGGGCTGCCCAGGCTTGGGTGGCACATGGGGCTGGTGGGGAACAAAGCCAGGACAGCTGATCTAAACTGGCCATAGGGATATTCAGTATCATATGATGTGGTGATGATGCTGAACAATAAAACTGGGGGGGCTGGCTGTGGGGCTGCTTCTTGAGGGCTGGTTGGGCATTCGTCAGCAGGTAGTTCACTGTGCACCGTTTGTTTTGTAAATGCATCTCTGTACATATAAAGATAATTATAATCACTATTATTTTTCCCCTTCTTTTCTTTCCTGGTAAATGGTTTGTATTTAAATCCATGAGTTCTATTTTTTTTTTTTTTTTTTTTTCTGATTCTCATCTGTCTGCATGATGCTGAGCTGACTGCTGGGTTAAACCACAGCAGTTCTGCATTTGGATTCAGTAGATATCTGTATAATATCTCAATCACAATCTTTCTCTGGTAGCTGCAACGTATAAAGTAAATTTGAATGTGTTTCTCCTCACTTTATCCAGTTGAGACCTTTCAGTCAGCAGCTCGATTTTCAGGCAACAATCTGATCCATCAGCAAATAAATCTCTCTAGGAATGTTTTCTGCATGTTGACTAAAAAAAAATCGAGTCAGTGCATGATTAACTAGTCCTCAGTTAGACAATGCTAGCATAAATAGCAAAAAAAATTAAACTATTGTGAGTCAAATGTGGATGATGGCTTTTTCATTATAAGTATTTGGTGTGTGTAACTGTTTTCACTGTAAGGAGCTCAGGTAGTAAGGCATCAAGTGAAGAGTATATGAGTGTCATGTAAGTGGAAGAAGACAGGACTGTAGTCCTCATGCTATTAACCCTGATTACAATACACCAAAGAAGCCAAGAGTGTGGCTCAATTATTTGTTGGACCATTACTCTACAAACTTCTTTTTTATTCTTTCTGCGGCTTTGTTACTAGTTCCTTGACAAAGTGAGTACTAAGCCCATTTTTTTTTTCCTCTCTATTCTCCTGTCATATCCTGGCATTCGGTTTTATCACTAGGTACACCTCCTGGAACAAGTTCATAGAAATGCACAGATGCATGATAAGGAGGCAGTACAACACATAAAACTAAATCACATTTCCTAAACTGATGAACAGATTCTCTTTGTACTCTGTGAAAAGCTTCTAATCAGGCTGATTGCAATATCATGATCTTGCTGGCATTCTGAAAAGGAAGTGTGCTTCACTTCACTGACATGCTTGTAGATATGAAAGAAAGAGACAGAAAAAGAAGCTCGTAAGCATGAGTATGGTATTGAAACAAACAGCAGACTGTAAGAAAGAAAAAATTTTAAAAAATCCTTCATATTATTATTAGAAAAGTAGTGTAGAAAAATAAGTAGTGATTCAGATAGAAATAAAAATAAAAGACAACTGAGAATGAATGGTGAAAAAAATGAGAATAGAGCACCTTTGTGTAAGCTAGCAAAGAAAAGAAGAAAGTTTAAAGAGCAAGTGGAGGAAAATGTGTGATTTTTTGTTAGAAATAAAGAGATTGTTGTACTTGTGTAGGGGGAGAGTGGGCAACGCTTCCAGGCATTTGTTAAGCATTCAATAGGGATGATTAGCTAGTGTAAACTGATAGAGATATTAAATGAATGGAGAAATGCCAGTTCATAGCAGCTGAGGATCTACAGTTGGTTATCACAATACCCCTGACTGACTTGGGCAGCTCCAGAATATCTCATCCATCCTAGCAAAGCCTTCAGGACAATATTCTCTGTCAGACTTTCCATCCAGGATTCTTTTTCCTTTGTTTCCCTCTCAACTTGCAGCTCTGGAAGTAAATTCATTCCTGGCTGTCTAGAAGGAGGAAGAAAGAGGCAGGATGCTCTCAGCCCTACATGATGAGACTAGGGATTCAGACAGACCACCAAGTTCCAGCAACTGCCTCCTGCTGGGGTGCCTAAATAACAACTGCTAGATAGAGCAGCTTAGGTTTTGGAAAAGTGCTGCAGCAAAGGGTCAATGGAAGATGAGTGTATATACCATGGATTATTATTATTATTATTTTTTTAATGAATGTATACCAGCTTCAAAGAACCTTTTGTTGGGAAAGACTTTTCAGCTTCAGGACAGAATTTCTGATTAGAGCGCATGCTAAGAATAGCAAATAGCTTGGGCTACGGGGGACCCAAATTCACTTCCATTCTCCAGTGGGTATTCAACTATTTTTGCCAAGCAGAACAGCATTGACAGGAGACAATTCCCACCCTGAAGTAGTGAATACCCTGGAGAAAAAGGTGGTCCCTTCCCTATGATTTGGATTTGAACTTCAAGTAACTGAACTAATTGGAAGCAGAGGACATGGGGTAGGGAAAGATATAAAGATTTTTTTGTGTGCGTGGTTTTTCTTTTTTCTTTTCTATAAGCAAACAAAACAAAAACAAACAAAAAAACACATTGTTTTAGGAGCAAAAGTGGAAATCGTGAAGCTCTATGAGACAACAGGGATATATCCATCACTAGTTCTTGCTACAGAATAGGTACTTGGCTGCAAGTGTATCTGAAACTGTTCTGAAGGAGTTTTCACCAGCTGAGACACCAATTAACAAGAATTCCAGCTGTCTGGAAGAAGTGAGTGGCCTTGGTTAACCAGACAGATTCAGAGTATCTCATAAATCTACAATATTCTTCAGTTAGCTCCTCAGGTATAACAGGAGTCCCAACATGACTCTCTGATTTAGGAACATTTTGCATTTTTTAAGCCCACTTATGCATTCAAGCTCCAAAATGAACTAAAAATTGAGTTTGCACTGTGCCCTGTGATTTCTGCATAGGGAAAATTTATCTGTAGATACCAGAGCATGAGAGCTACTGTTCACTCAGGTCTACACACAGTTCAGATAGGTAGTATTGCAGACACAATTAAGTTAAGTGAATTTTCCCAATAAAGAGGTTAAATCATTGGAGGAAAAAAATGGGCACACCATCATGGGCTCAGAGTTTGTCCTGGGGAAATGTGCTGCTTTCAGATAGTGAAAAACTTATTCACATCACCCACAGCTCAGCCTTGGGTTTCCAGAATTTTTCCAGTTGTCCCAGTGAACATCATTGCAGATTAAATTTAGAAACACTGTGCCCTTACAAACAAATGGAAGCGAAAAGCTCAGCCTTTTGTCTGAGCTTAACTGACAGCTTTCTGACTTCAGCTCACTGGAATCTCTGCCTCAGATCTACAAGATAAGCTTTGCTGGGACCTACTTGTCTTCACTGAGCCCTGTATTATGAACTCTGATACCTTCCCTATGACTGATAGTGGGAAAAAAAAAATCCTATAGACTCCTGTCAGGCTCATTTTCTTAGGTCGGCTAGATGGATACCAGGTTGTCTGTGACGTGGAGCTCTGATTTCAAAACTTTTTTCTTTTTTTTTTAATTCTGAAACCTCTGAATAATGTTTGCTATTAGAAAGCAGTGACGTACTGCAGTGTTTGCCAGTAGGAAAAACAGTAATGGGAATCCAGAGGCTGAGTTAGTGCTAGAGAGTGCAAAACAAATTACTGACAGAATATAGCTGTCTTGTTAGAGACAGTTTCCAAGGACTGGATATAAAATAATGCATTAAAAAAACAGCACCAAAAAGCCAGGAGTCATGAATCAGGAGTGAACCGAGGATGCATAAACGTGTAACCAACAATCCACTGTGTGTGTGTACGTATCTACAGATATATAAGAATATATAAAGAATGCATACATATAGATTTATGTTGGATTTTATATATATATTATTTATATATAGAAATATTAAAAAGATTGTACACAAGTAGAACTCATAAAGGATTCAGGGTCAGAATAATTTGCAGGGTGTACACAAAGAAAGGATTTATGTGGCTCATACAAAGAAAGAAAAATGTCAGTGGAGATCGAATCACTGAATCACAGAATCACCAAGATTGGAAAAGACCTCCAAGATCATCCAGACCAACTGTCCACCTACCACAACTATTTCCTTACTAAATCATGTCCCTCATTACAACTCATAAACGTTTCTTGGACACCTCCAGGGACAGTGACTCAGCCATCTCCCTGGGCAGCCCATTCCAGTGCCTCACCACTCTTTCAGAGAATAAAATTTTCCTAATATCCAACCTCAAATAACTTTGATAATTATGATAACTAGATAATGATGGTATGATTGCTTGGGAGGACCATTTGCAGTGCTTGTTACAACAAAGATGTTACATGAAAGAAGTCTGCAAGGAACCAAGGAGCCTCTGAAGAGAGATGATTAATTTGATTCTCTCTGACTGCCTGTTCAGTGTTTCTGGAATCCTTTGTTGTACTAAGCTGCTGAAGAGGTGGGTGATGGGTCGAGGAAGCTTTTCCATGGGACATCGCCTTTCTCAAAGGCTGTCCAACCATGCTGGTGGCACATTTATAACCACAACTACAGCTGGCTTCTTTGGTACAGGAAGGCTGGTATGTTCACATGTCGTTTACTAGCATTTCATCACTGCTATTAATCAGACAGAGATCGACCTTTTCTGATTACAGCACATTGTTATTTTCTGTCATTTTGACATACCCCAGATATGCAGCATTCTCTTTAGCTATTATCACAAAGTATCTCCTCCACTTAAAACTCTGAAATAACAATGCGAGCCTCCCTTTAAGCTATTTATAGTATTTCTGTTAACTTTGTCAGCTCACCTTTGCAAGAGCTGGTTTAGTAATGCAATTCTATTGATCATGCTGAAGTACTCCTGACTTCCTATGGGCTTTGGGTGTCACAAGGCTACTCTTGTTAATCATCTCAAATCTACTGTTATTTTAGAATAGAAGAGATGTAAGTATTAGATTATACTGAAGTAAATTGTGTTATTTTCCTCAAATTCTATTCCAATTTGTTTCTGGTCAGTCACCAAAAAGTGTTTTATCTATAATTTTAAGTATTCCAGGGGATAAAATGGAAAGGCTTTACCAAGCATATCTTCAATATTTTTTTGTGCACCTGATGTATAGATAAATATCTTTTTTTCTTTTTTTTTTCCTAGCTACTTTTTCAAGCAATCTACATGATAATCATTAGCATTTGTCAGAGAAAATCTTCTTTCTTATTCTCTTAGCCTTCTTTCTCCTAATGGAAATGCTGCAAATTTTGAGTCAATACACTGTTTTGTACTTTCCCTGAAATGCTTGTTGCTGAAAACTAAGAGAAGAAATAGCACCTTCCACATGGAATGGAAATCAATAATCTGGAGCATGTTTGTTGTATAATCAAGGACCATCTGACAGGAAAACCTTTCTGTCAACACAGATAAGTTCTTGTCCCCATCGTAAAATGCTCCCGATCCAAATACAGGAATATATCCCATCATACAATTATCTGGGCATTTGTCACAAAGGAATGAGGTCAAAAGAACTAGAATTCATGCTTTATCAAAAATATATATTTTGGATAAATAACTTACAAAGAAGTAATATAAACTGTGGCATTTTTTGATTGCTAGATATATTTTTCTTCCAAGAGAATACAAATTACTCAGAATGTCACAAACAGGAAGACCAGAATAGTTTTCAGTGCCAGTGAAACTGCTGCAAAGACTTCCTACAGCGTATTGGTGCCACCCACTGGAAAGTGATGAAATACTGCAGTAACAGTCTCATACGATATTGACATCGCAAGGCTGTTTCTTCCTGTATTGCTATTTTTCAGTCAGATTTAACTTTTATTCCCTTGTCAGTCATAGTTTTCAGTACTTTTTGCACACAGCACAGCAATTACTTGAAACAAATTGTGAACAAGCCAGGTAGAGAAAAGCTGGCTGAGAACTAAATAGGGAGGAGATAAATGCTGAAGTCATTTTATGTGTAGTATCTTGTTCTTCAGATGTGTTTAAGTAAAGATTCATTGCAATTTGAGAAGAATGCAAAAGGAGGTTATGAACTGAATCTGAATCAGAATCTGAACATGTAAACTGGAGATAGAGAACTGATGGGGTTAATAACTCGGATAGGCTGTATGTCTGCGTATTTACCTTTGCAGTATGTATATACAAATACACCATTAAATGCATTCTCTTTCAGTTCTCAGAGCTATTGATTGAGAACTATTGTTAACGAAAGTACAACATAATATGTTCTGGACATATTACTACTTAAATACATTTGTTTGTATACTCATTCCAAATTGCACTTTCTGTCATGGCACAGACTGGAAAAGCCATAGCCTTTCTTTCTGGGAGTTTCACAATTGTTTTTTAAAAAGGATGAATCAGATTGAGGTATTTCTTGCTATAGGTATAGAGTTAAACCTATGCCTTTATTTCACACTTCACTGTAAAACAAAGCAGAGAACACAGCAACTGCAGAAAGAAGTTTACAAGAAAACATAGCATTTGTTTTATTTATAGGAGTTATTAGCTTTACCTGAATTGAAGTGTGTTTCACATACACCTTGAAGTGTTTTTCCTTCTGCCTGTGAGTCAGAGCTTTTGTTGAGAGTTCTCATAATGCCTCAGACTCCCCTGGCACTCTCTCAGCAGGAATGAAATATCTCCATCATGTGGTCGGCAGAGAAAAGACAGAAAAATAAGCCTGGCTAGTGGTGTAGATGATGGGAGGGTACTGTCCTTCCTATGACTACACTGTCCCTTCAGCCGTGGTGGGATGGGACAGGAATTCCCATCTCTCCTTCTGTAAATATTCATACGAGGAATTTCCATTTCACCTACGAATACAACATAAGATGCAGAAACATCACTTCAGGTTGCCCAAGGAGGTTGTGGATGCCCCATCCCTGGAGGCATTCAAGGCCAGGCTGGATGTGGCTCTGGGCAGCCTGGTCTGGTGGTTGGCAGCCCTGCACATAGCAGGGGGTTGAAACTAGGTGATCATTGTGGTCCTTTGCAAGCCAGGCCATTCTATGATTCTATGATCATTTGAAAAGATCTTGAAGGCAAGATATGTATGAATAAAGCCCTGTCTTGTGGTATATGTACAGAACAATTAGTAAATTGCGATTTTCCCCTCTTTATTTTCTTTTGCTGAGCATGCAGGTACTGCAGCGCTCAAGTTAATTACAAAACAAAATCAACCATAAAGCAGAAATCTGTTCCCAGTATGGGGAATTGGTAATCATAAATAAATTGCTAATCAGTTGCAAACAAAAAAAGGTGACAAAATACCTTATTGTACTTGGCTTATCATGCAACGGAGATTAATTTTAATGAGTCTCTTGAATATTGTTCTATCCTGTTCTAAGACATTTTAAGTGTTCTATTTTGTAGAAATACAACCAGTGGTCAGACTCGTACTTTTCTAATCAGCAGCAGATAGAAGAATCCAAGTGAAAAATATAAAACCCTCTTTCACCAGTCAGGGATAATTAAGGTAGAGAATAAAGAGAGATGTGACTCAGTATGTTGAAGACAACAATAATTCAAGGAATAAGTAATTCAAGGCTTTTTTTTTTTTTTCCCCCCACCACCTTTTTCTGGACATCTCATAGATACAGCAGTATATGCAAATGCAACATTTTCTTGAAGCTATGCTTTACTTTCATCCTGCCAATCTTCTTTTTGCTGTTCCTGATCATAGTCACTATACTTCTTACTCTCCCTCCTTATCAATAACAAACTTTGCATCTCATAGCTGAGCTGCTGTCTTCTGTGCTTCCCCATCTATCAAGAGTCCTTTTAACAAAGAACTAAGAAGGGAATTTTCTCTTTAAAACTGCTTTATAATGTAGGCTTTGGATAGCTCTGTCCTAAATGAGACATAAGGAGACAGCCATAGATACCACCACTTGTATGCCAAGCTCTTCTCAATTCCTTCTGCCTGTGCAAGTGTGTTACACAATCACATCATTCTTGTGTATCAAATTTATGACTTTCAAAGTCATCTGCAAGGAGATAACTGGCTACCGCACCACACTCACATCAATGCCAGAATAGCAACACGTTGATGGAAATGTAGTAAATCCACTTTGCTCTTTTAGTGACAACATACTCCCTTCTGTAAAGCTAATGACAGTCTTCAGTCCAACATTGCCATTTTTAAAACAAATACTGAACAATGTCTTTCAGCTTGTTAGTTACCACAGAGTGCACAGAGTTGCTGTTTTGCTGTGCTGAATTTTACTATCAGGCAGATTCATGATTTTTTTTGTTGTATTCCATTCTTTTCTTTTTTCAGAGACGTGCAGCTGACAATCTGAGAAGACATCATCAATACCAGGTAAAGCTGCACATTTATTTTTTTGGCTTTTTTTTTTTTTTTTTTTTTTTTTTGCGTCCAAAAGATCCTGTTGGGAGAGGAGAGATGGAATGGAAGGGAAGGATTTCTGAAAGAAGTAGAAAAGAGAAAAAGAAAAGAAAGAAAGAAAATCCATGTCTATCTGTTCTCAGCAAAAAAGTGTAGAATATTTGGTGTTGAAATTACAGCATTAGAAAAGTAGTCTACTTTTGGGTTAAAAAAGGACAGTTTCCTAAAGAAATTCTAGACTAACTTTTAACCCACTTCAACATGGATTGCCTTTAAAAAAGACATAGACACTCCCACCTCCCTTCTGGGATCAATTGGGAACATACGTGCATCTACCTGATATGCTCCATCAGTCAGCTCTCCATCTCTCCCTCTCCAGTTCTACTCACCTATCGAGAGCTCCTTAATAATACCTCTGCCTAGAGGGATTGATTGACTCCTGCCAACTGTTCTTCTCCATCCTTCTTGCTTCTGTCTCTTGATTTTGGGAGATTATTGTAGCATAAGGGGTAATTTCAGATGTTTTCCATTTTTTGTTGTGTTAATGGGGTGCATATCCACCAAAATGTGGGTTGTACACTTGAAAATTTGGAAATGAATGGATTCCGTATGGGAAATGACTATAAATCAGGACTTTCCAACCAGAAGAAATGACAGCTGTGGATGGTACAACAGGAGTCTTGGAAATGATAAAGAAGGTGAACACAGAGCAGCTATTTACCATCTATCCACAGACTGAACATCAAACGCATAGTAGGCTGTGTTAACAAGGCTGTAGGCAGCACACTGAAGGAAGTGGTTATTCTCCTCCAGCCCACTCTTGTACAATTGTATCTGAGGCAGTGTGTCCTGTTTTGGGCCCCTGCTACAAGAGAGATGTTTCAAACTGGAAGGAATCCAGCAAAGGGCCACCAAGATGGTTAGAGGGCTGACATAAAAGGAGAAGCTGAGATCTGTGTTTGTTCAGCATGAAGTAGGTTAAGGGGGATCTAATTGCTATCTCCAATAACACAGTGGGTGGTTAGAGAGAGAAGGGAGCCAGATTTTTCTTGGATGTGCACAGAAAAAGAGCAGGATTCAATGGACTCAAGTTTCCAGAAGGGAAATTCTGTAAGGAAAATCACTGTCATATTGAGGGTGGTAAAGAACTGGAAAAAAAAAAAAAAAAAAAAAAAAAGCAGTACAGGGAAGCTGCAGCATCTCTATCCTGGGAGATATTCAGCACTTGACTGGACTTAAGCAACCTTATACAACTGCAGAGATAGCTCTACTTGGAGTCAAGGATGTGGATTGGGATTCCTCCCGACATTTCTTTGAAATTAAACAATTTTAGAATTCTTCGAAGTAGAGAGAAATGCTGGAAACTATCAGAGAACAGATTTTATAAAAAGGAGATTTAAAAACAAGGAGTTTCACTTTGGCTTTGCCTTGAAATTCATCAGTGAATCTGTGGATGCTGAAAGTTTACATGAATTCAGAACACATAGGGAAAAACTGTCACAGGCCATTAAACCTAAGGCTAACATTTCTGATTCACAAGGTCCCTGAATCTCAGACTGCAGAAGGCTTGAAAGAATACAGCTGGAAATAACATTACATGACTGTAGTCCACTTGTACTCCTCATTAAGTATCAGCAAATACTCACTGTAAGAGAGCAAGTTACCAGCATGAGGTATGCAGTTGGTCAAACCCAGTGCAGCTATTCTTAGGATATTTAATATCACTGCTGAAAAAAAGAGGAAAAAAAGTAACCATATCTGAGATTTGTACTTTCTTTTTTTTTTTTCATGTTCCTAAAGCACAAAAAGTTGAGCAGACCCAGTGAGCATAGATTTAGTAACTATGAGCCAGAAAACTAACACAGTGCTTTATGTTTTTAGGAAGTTATGAGAAATCTGGTTAAGAGGTACGTTGCAGCAATGATTAGAGATGCCAAAACTGAGGAAGGGCTGACAGAAGAAAATTTTAAGGTATGTGTTTAATTATATGTTCATAGACATATTAGAAGATTGTGAAGCACATTTTCACAGTCCTCATCTGTACAATCGCACGTATCTTCCATGTGCTAATGGACCACCCTCAGATAATATTGCTATAGACTACAGCAACCGCCCTTGCTTGATGGAAAATAATCACTTTTATCATCTAGTTTGAGTTATGGGGTGAAGAGAGAGAAGAACTAAAGGCATACCAAAGTGGGACTAGGCGTATGTAAAAAAAAAATGTTTGCTAATTTAACATGCAAATAGTTCCACCCTAGGAAATACAGATTACATGCAATTGAGTGCACTTGCACTTTTGTATACAGAACACATTTTGTATGGCTTAATAAATTGAACACTTAAATAAGGAGTCAAAGTCCTATTTAACATCTTCCTTAACAATCTGGATGCATCCTTGGTAAATTAATGGATAGGACAACATTAGAGGGAATGACTGGTTCAATGGAAAGCCAACTAGAGGCATCTGGACGGGCTGGAGAGATGGGCTGATAGGAACCTCATGGAGTTCAACAAGGAGAAGTACAGAGTCCTACACTTGGAAAAGAACAGCTCCAGGTACCAAAACACACTGGAGGCACACAGCTGGAAAGCAGCTCTGTAGAAAAGGGCCTGGAGGTCCTTATGTACACTAAGTGGAACACGAGCCAGCAGTGTGCCCTTGCTGTTAGGAAGACTAATGATTTTTTTTTTTGGCTGCATTAGGCAAATTATGACCAGCAAAACAAGAGAGATGGTCCTTCCCCTCTATTCAGTGTTTGTGAGGCCATTCCTGGAGTTGCTGTGTCTGGTTTTCGGACCTTCTTCTGCATCTCTTCTGTTAGTAGAGGCTGAGAGATTGGACTGTTCAGCCTGGAGAAGGGGAGGCTTGGGGATCTCAGTATCCAGATCTCAGTATCCAGAAATACATGAAGGAAGATTGAAGTATGGAACTAGGTTCTGTCACTGGTATCTACTGCCAGAACAAGAAGCAATGAGCACAAACTGGAAAACAAGTTCTGCCTGAACATCAGGAAGAACTTTTCTACTGTATAAGTGACAGAGCTGCCTGGACATGGTCCTGGCCATTCTGCTCTGGGTGTCCCTGCTTGAGCAGAAGTTAGGCCAGATGATTTCCAGAAGTTCCTTCCACCCTAAACTGTTACATGATTCTGTATGCCTATTGTGTGCGTGTATTGGGGATGGTGATAGTATTTGATCAAAATGCCATTATAGTGTTTCAATAATGCAGTCCAGCAGATTAGCTGCAGGTGATAAAGTTGTCCTTGCTCCTTCCTCCACCACTGTCAGTGATCTCTAAACCAAGATACATTTCCTCTGAAGATTCCCCTGATAAAATTGCTGATTACTTTTTTTGCTTTACTTGGAAGATGTATTAAGCTGAGTCTGCTAAGTAACTTGAACATCTCAGGTATTATCCAGATGACAAAGCTCATAATTGATCCATAGCATAAGCTTCTTTATTTGTTTATTTATTAACGTAAGAGGAAAAGTCACATTAGGTTTCATTCTCTGATCTTTTTTATTCATTTCTAGGAGTTAAAACAAGACATTTCCAGCTTCCGTTTTGAAGTCCTGGGTTTGCTAAAAGGAAGCAAGCTTTCTAATGTGCAGACTCCAAAAATGAATAAAGATGCTGCCTCTCTGTCAGAAACTGAAGAAAAGAATGAGAGCGAAGGAAACAAGAAAGGAAAGAAGAAGGCATTCAGCCTTTTTGATATTACAACAATGATCCACCCACGATCAGCCACAATTGCCTCTGAAGCACATAACGTAAGCAATGGCTCAGCAATGTTGGTGTCAGAGTCCATTAAGGAGAAACAGAAGCGTGTGAATTTTGTAACAGACATAAAAAATTTTGGGTTATTTCACAGACGATCAAAAACAAACTCTGTGGAGCAGACTTCAAATAAAATATACACTGTTTCTGAAGAAGTTTCCCGTCAACAGGCAGAAGAACAATGTGAGAAAAATGATGAACTGGAAGAGGGAGAACTGACTATGAACTGTGAAGTAAACACCCAAAGTCCTGATGAAAAGTGCATGGTAGCTGAGTTGCAAAATGACAGCAACATTTTGGATTCACAGGACGAAGGAAGTATTTGCGCTTTAGAAACAGAGAAAATGGAGTTACAGAACTCAGAATCAGCCACACCACAGGATCAGCTGGACAAGGAATCAGACATTAGCACTAATTATGATGGAAAACAGGAAACCATTGAGCAGGGTGACTATGTGATAACCAGGTTGTGATGCTTACAGGAAGAAGCATTTACAAATATATATATTTTGCATAGTGCTTTCAGGGGGGAATGTTTTAAGAACATATTAGCAAATGCAGAATTACACTTTATAGTACTCAACTGTGGCACATGATCTTGTAACACAGTAAATGAGAGAAAGATAATAAAGGGACCTTCTGTTTTGTAGCCTGCTTTAGCTTTCACAATTTGTTTTACATTTTTTAATAAATGGAAGCATCTTGTATTCTTGTACTGTTGCAATAACCCACAGAAACTTTTTAGCTATCTTTTTCAATTTCAACAAAAGCAATTTCTCTCATATGATAGTTGACTCCTACGATAAATATTTTTCTATGCAAATAAAAAGTAGCTTCAGAGACTTGTAAGCCTTTATTTAACTTTGTAGGTTCTTAAAAATTCTGGGCAACATAATAATCATAAGTGGTTCTTGTCAACATATGTCATGTCAAGCTATTAGAATCATTTATTTAAATTGCTAGGAACTTGATTTGCTTCAAAATCTGTAAAGAAACGAACTATAAAGTATATTCTTTTATTTATTGAAGGAATATGAATACCTGTAAATTTTGAACAATCAGTCTATTTGATTATTTAATTACAGCTTCTCCCAGTCAGCAAGAGATTTATTACTTTCCTGATGCCACTGTTAGAAATACACATGATTCAAAGACTGTAAAAATGTATCTTATAGCAAAAGAAATATTTGTGTCCTGCTAACATTTGATGACGGATTACTTCCCAGGAATCCATAGTCAAAACAGCTACTGCTTCTTCATCCATTTATTTTTCCAAATGTGGACAACCTATGCACTTTAATGTTCTGCTGCTTATTAGCTTTTGCCTTCACGATACACTTGTATTTGCTGAGCGAAAGATACATCAGGAATAAACAAGCAGTGATCCCCTGAGTACTTTGAAAATATGGCAGTTTGCTGAGAAGTTTTTAAAGAAAAACTTTACGAAAGTTCTTTTGACGGCTTCAGAGTTTGGGGGAACCTGATTGGAGGTTTTATAAAATTACTTAGACATTTAAATGTATAAAGAATACCTAATAGTATTTTTCTTAATCAATAAGTGACTTCTTGTCTTAGTCAAAAACGGTATTTTTAAAATTAAACAGTCTGTTGCTTTTTAATTAGTGACTGGTGTTCTACATTATTAAAAACTTAAATTTGCAGCTGACCTAAGAAGGAACACCCTTGAGCTTTCACGACATCCTTTGTCCATGCAGACATGAATATACGACAGCATTGCGGTCATTTCATTCTTAACATCCCTTTCCCTACTTTAATGGATTTTGTAGTTCATTTTTGCCTATGCATACAGGTGCATACTACACCTACATCCTATATTCCTAGAAACACAAAACATGCAGAAAATGAGGACAAAACAAAGGGAATCCATGACATGTTAACTACCGCCTTGTAGAATATGACCTAAAGCCATACCATTCTGGACATAAACTGTCCTTTTACTGAACTGAGTTTTGAAAATCCTCTCATTGATATATATTTGGGTGAGCTTTTCCGCTCTGCTTTACTCACATACTACTTTCTATGAGCTCACATATTGCGAGCTTCCTTCCTGTACATGCACCTGCGCCATGGCACCTAGGAGTGAATTCACTGAGCCAAAATGGAATACTGGGGAAAAGGTCTGTATAGCTTTGCAACACTGTGTTCACACCACATTTGATTACTAAGTTATGGCTGATTTCCATCTTGGCGTCTTGACTGCTCTGTGGACCCCTTTTCCTCATCTCTCCCCTTGTCCACCTTTAGATTGTGAGCTCCTCGGGGCAGGGCCAGAAGCTTTTCTGTTTGGAAAGCACCTGAATTATTACAAGCGTAACAAGAAATAAATAATGATGATGATGATTAAATAACTTCATATCATTTTTACTAGATCAACTCTTAGAGAGTTCTTTTTTCTACTGTAATGTTTGTGCTAAGAATGACGTAAAGTCAATGTGTCACATGTATGTATCTTTTGTTATAAACTTCTCTATATCCCAGTTTTTCTCCATCACAGATTTCATAAAAATTCACAACATATTTTATAAAGGCCAATACTGTGATTTGGGTTCTACAAGTGTGCCATTCCAGAGATGCTGGGTTTATTTCCATTTTAGAAACTTTGCCTCCTTCTTTCTGGTGTGGCACCTTGTCATACTGCTTGTTTGAGATGGAATGATTGACTCAGCAGGTTGCCTGATCTTTTGCAGTCCAGCACAGCACAGAGAAGGGCACCCATGACAAGATCTGATCTTTTGTTACCACTGACAAATAAAATGGGACGGACAAAGGGAACCATAGCATAGGTTTCATTCATTCATTATGATTTCCATCATAAAACATAAAAAATGCACTACTATGAGAGTGGTGAGGTGCTGGAATGGGCTGCCCAGATAAGTTGTGAATACCCCATCCCCAAAGGAGTTCAAGGCCAGGTTGCATGGGGCCCTGGGCAGCCTGGTCTAGTACTAAATGTGGGGGTTGGTGGCCCTGCATGTGGCAGGGGATTGAAGATTAATGATCCTTGAGGTCCCTTCCAACCCAGGCTATTCTGTGATTCCAGGTTCTTTGTTAACAGCAAATAATACTGACTAGTTAAAAAAATAAAGTAAAAGTATAAAAGCTCTCAATACAGAAGATTTCTCTCAGTGGGAATGTAGAGATAAATAGTATGAGTGCAGTGATATAAACTGGCATCTGCAATTTTACTACAGTCATGGCAGAATTTAAATTTATGAGTTGCTGAAATGGGACTACAATTTTTGCTCTTTTCTGTTATTAAGAATTACTTGCTCCCAGTAGACGAAGGCTTGAATGCATTTCCCTTTCTTATTACTTATCATCATTTCTAACACCTCAGAATTTCAACCACACTATCCTCTCACTAGACAAATTCAGAACAAATGAGCAGTCCTTCCTCCAAAGATAAATTTCTACCATTGTTTTCAGTCCAGTCAAGATATTCCAGTCGGGGTATTTATAATCCAACCAGTATAATTATCAGAACAAGGAAATCTCCACAGGTCTAAGAGCTTCCTTTACATGCTATCTTGCCATCTTGAGAGACTCCTTCAGTGGTACAAAATATTTTTCCTCCCTATGCCTGTGAACTTCCCAACAGAGCAGAAGCATGGAAGAGTTAACATGAAATGTCAGCCCGTGGACTGGGGCCTCACTATGCTCATCTAAGTCTTGGAGTAGATATAAGGCAGAGCAACAAAGAGAACAGATAGAATAATGGAATTGAGTTGGAAGGGGCCTGTAAAGGTCATCTAGTCCAACTCCCTTGTAATGAACAGGGAAATGTCTGAGTCCAGGATTTGCAAAGCAATAGCTGTACTGTTTGAAGCAAATGTCCACCTATTTCCAATAGGCACTGTGAAGTGATATAGTTTTTCCTAAGAAATTATCAGCAGAAACTGGGCAGGATGCTTGGCGTAGAGCCATGATATTGCATTGTGTAGCAACAATGTCAGGGTTGTTTTTTTTTTTCTTTTACAACCAAATATTAAGGTATAGCAAATAAAGTATACCTCAAATCATCATCTGTTCTATCTTTTATATGATTCTTAGGTGATCAGAGTTCTCTTTAATCACAAATATGTGTGTCATTCTGTGAAAATAGGTAAGAGCATAAAATGTTTCCAAATTTGAAATGGCAGTGTTGTTTTTTCTTTTTTTTTTTTGGTGCTTTTTTTTTTCCACTTCTTGTTTGTTTGTTGTTTTGTTTTACTTTGTGAATAGACAAAAAAGAAAGAAAAACAAACAAATAAACAAACAAATCCCTCCTTGTTGAATGTTTCCAGGAGGACATTTGTACCAAGAGAGATTTGGAGGTGCACAGAGCAACACCCAAAATGCCACAGCAGAGACATTATTAAGCTTTGTAAAACAAAGCATGCTCTCTCCTTGATCAAAGTGAGGAGTTTTGAAAATAGTTGTCTCTGTAGCCTCCATTAGCATCAATGTAGGAGGAAAACACATACGCACACAAAACCATGCAAACTCCTAACAAAATGTCTTCTGAAATATAGCTTAAGGTCACAGAATCTTTCAGTGAATTGGAAAACTGTAGAAATTTGAAGTGAATTTGTACCAATATTAGGCTGTTCAGAATGTTCAGAAAGCATCTCTAAAATCTCTAAAATACTTTTTTTGGTGAGGATGAAACCTCACCTGGATACCATATCTTCAAAAAGACAGTGCAAAAGCTGCTTACATTTGTGTCGAATCCTAGAATAATTGAGATTGGAAAAGCTCACTAAGATCATCTACTCAAAACAAGTTCACTAGCCACTGATTTAACTCTTTAGATGTTGCTTTTTTTTCGGGGGGTGGAGGGGTGGTACAAATTTAAAAGAATGCAACAGAAATATTTCCTCTCTCTTTAAAATAAACAAACAAAATAGCTGCAGCTTTTCACCTCCATGAACACGGTACTTTACATGCATACAATATATTTCAGCTTTATCACAGGTACTCCATCTCATAATTCTCTGCCTAAATCAATCAAATTCTCTGTTGTTGTTAATATAACTCTAAAATGTTTGTATTCATTGTTTTGACTGTTTATATTTGTGTTCTTTGAGCACTTACAATCTTTTAACTTTATAGCTTCTCTCCACATGATATTTGTTCCTCTGACAGTGTTCTTCCTCATTCAGCTCTGTTTTTCTTTGGCTTTAAAGAAAATATGCTGTTTTCTTCTTGGCTAAGGCTTTCTGCTCTCTTTAGTTGACTAACATATTTACTGCAGAGTGCTGCACAGCATGATGTGTTTCAGTGTTCAGTACCACAGTGGCCTTTCCAGTCTGGCCTTTATCCCTTTGCAATTCAATATCCTTCTACTGTGGAAAGCAATTGGTACATTCAAAGGCTGATATATTTTACCATTTCAAACACCATCCATAGTGCCAGATTACTGCTCCTTGAGAGAGATACTTTCTCCCTTTGTACTCTTCAGAAGTTTAGATAGCTGTCTGTGACTGGAAATCTAGCTTTCCAATGGCTGATGTTAGATAAAATGAATACCAGTTCCACAGGATGATGCTTCAGTATATTTTCTCTCACTTTTCTTCTTTCCTAGCTTGCTGATAATAGAGTCTCATTAGGGCAATCTACACAATATTGCATTTTCAAAGTATCAGAGAAATACTTGCAACAGGAGTGTTCAAGATATAAAACTGGAGTTTCCATAAAAATGAAACCCCTAAAGTGGTTAGTATTACAAATGTTCTTTGGTCTGGAAATTAGAAATAGAACCTCACATAAGCAGAAGTTGAGAGACATTATTCCATGAAATCAAGAGTTAACTCATAAGAGCTTGCATGCTTTTTAGTCAGTGGAACTGAAAAAGCAAGAATGCTCTCTGGATTTATTGCATATGCTGAACTTTAGGAAAAAAAAAAAAAAAAGAAAGAAAAAAGGTAAGATGTTTACAGCAGAACTATTCCATGAATGTTAAAAAAGGCAGTAAAAGTCTATAGTTAGTGAGGAAGATACAGTTATTTTCTGGAAATCCAGGTGC
The DNA here is from genome assembly GCA_035772895.1 of Perdix hodgsoniae. Taxonomy (NCBI): domain Eukaryota; kingdom Metazoa; phylum Chordata; class Aves; order Galliformes; family Phasianidae; genus Perdix; species Perdix hodgsoniae. Next base: position 7,643,096 of record JAPSGF010000008.1, read on the forward strand.
TTCAGTTTAGCATCTTGATGAAACAATTTATTTCTCTCATAATAGAAAACCATTACAGATTGAAGTACTCTACCCTATATAAGCAGTTGGAAGGAAGGAAGGAAGGAAGGAAGGAAGGAAGGAAGGAAGGAAGGA
>JAPSGF010000008.1:7643240-7738673 GCA_035772895.1 Perdix hodgsoniae
GAAGGAAGGAAGGAAGGAAGGAAGGAAGGAAGGAAGGAAGGAAGGAACTAGATTTTTCAGACTTGAGAGGTCCATGGACTTACAAACAAGCAACATCTGAAAACAGTGAACTACCTAACCCTTCATAAATTTAATTAACAATAAAGAATGCTCCTAAAATGTGGCAAAGTGACAATAATAACTGCAGAATGACTCATTCTGGTTAATGACTAGTGGTTATAGTATACCATATGCAATTTACAATAAGGGAGATACATAAAACACTGTTTTATGAGTGACAACTATGAATTAAATCTAGTAAGTCTTCATGCACATTAGGTGAAAAGGTATAAAGTCCTTTTCTTCCCCTCTAATCTTCCCAGTCTGATGATATGTTTAAACAGAGAATGTTTCACTTCCCCAGTAAATATACTACTTTCCATTTCCATTTCCACTGTATGTTTCTGTAAGTAGTCTGTTAAGACCCAATAATGCAACATTTTATGTTACGTTGTCTGAAGTATAACATGTAACACCTTCTCTGCCCTGGTCAGGCCTCAAATCAGAGATCTGCTGGAACTCTTTTTAGCCATCTGTGTGGACAGGACAAGAGGAAATGGCCATGAACTTGAGCATAGGAAGTTCTGCACAAATAGGCTTCCAGTACTTCTTCACACTGAGGGGGACAGAGCACTGGACAGGCTGACCAGGGAGGTTGTGGGCTCTTCTTCCTTGGAGATATTCAAGATCTGCCTGGATGCCTACCTGTGCAGCCTGCTGTAGGGGGCCCTGCTTTGCAGGGGGGGGGGGGCTGGACTTGATGATCTCTGTAGGTCCCTTCCAATCCCTACAATTCTGTGATTCTGTGGTTCTGTGATATGACCTTGTGTTCATAGGATGACAGGATAGTTTCTAGGAAATACTAGAAGCAGCTTTCTTCAGGTGAATTGAATATAATACTGATAGCATTCAATCATAACATAGATATGAATACTCATGTCCATGCACCACAGCATGGAAACAGTCTTTCTCCATGACTCAATTTAGTTGACTCCAATTATATCTTAAGAAAAAGAACTAAGCAGCAAAAACAAAATTTAAAGGAAGGCATTCTTTAAGAAATTAGACTTATCTTCTTTATTAGTATCCTCAGTAACATCCACTTTCATTAGGTAATATTAAGGATTTTGTTTCTTTTTTGCTTTGCTTTGCAAAAGATACAGAATTCAATCATTGATGAGTAATTCATTAGTAGAAATTGCAAATGAAGAGACTATTAAGGGAGATCTCATCTGAGGACTGGATCCACTGATTTCTGATGAAGGTAGAATAACTCCTATCTACATATATATGTCCTCAATGCTTGCTTGGGAAATCAAAATCATTCAGTCAACAGTTCTTTAAAATCAATTTAATCAGTAAAGAGCATGCATGAACAGCGTACATAACTCTGTGTTCATCTGGTTTGATAAGAGATGTGCTGGGAATTTTGACTTTAAATTACAACAATATTAAATTATGTTATTGCCTCATCTGGAGACAAAGGTCTCTGCCTGATGGAAATACTTACATATTCATTTGCTTCAGTTTGATGCGAGGCTAACCTGCACAGTGTGAACAGGACTACACAGCAATTCCCGTTCCATGTGACTGGGACTACACCATAATGAACAGAATTTATAAGGAAAATGTAGCATGCTAAGCCATGTCCTCAACACTTGCTTGGGAAATCAAAATCATTCAGTCAACAGTTCTTAAAAATCAATTTGATCAGTAAAGAGCATGCATGAACAGTGTACATAACTCTGTGTTCATCTGATTCTTCTTTTTCCAAGTTTCTCCCTGGTATTCTAGGTTTTCTTTTTTTGTATTTCTATCTTAATTTATTAATGTCTCTTCCCACTTTCTAAATCCAGCCCTTGAGGAGTACTTCTAGAGTATCTCTTTCTTTTCCACCATTCTTTTCCCTGCCCTCACATCTTGTAATTATTCTTAGTGTATTTCACTCCTCTCTCATCCATGTTCATGCAATCAAATAATTGATCCCCGCACAAATTCTGAATTGGTCTATTTCCTGATTAATGCAGTAATATCACATGTAATGTGACTCAAAGAAGCATCTTGATGGCCTAGACTGCGGTGGGACTGAGTGCATTCTCAGTAGTTTGCAGATGACACTAACTCAGGTGGAAGTGTCGATCTGCTTGAGGGTAGGGAGGTCCTACAGAGGAATTTGGACAGGCTGTATAGTGATATGTGGAAGAAATGAACCTGGGGGTGTTGGTCAGTGCTCTGCTAAACATGAGCCAGCGGTGTGCACAGGTGACCAACAAGACCAATGGCATCCTGGCTTGTATCAGAAATAGTGTTGCCTGCAGGAGCAGGGAGGTAATCATCCCTCTGTACTCAGCTCCAGTGAGACCACAACCTAAGTACTGCATTCAGTTTTGGGCACCTCGCTACAAGAAAGACTCTGTGTTCAGAGATTGCGTTCAGAGAAGGGCAACAATGCTGTGAAGAGCTTGGAGCACAACAGGGAGCAGCTGAAGGAACTGGGATTGTTTAGTTCTACAGAAGTGGATGCTTGGGGTAGACCTTACTGCCCTCTACAGCTACCTGAATGAGGTTGTGGTGAGGTGGGGGTCGGCCTCTACTCCTGTGTAACTAGTGATAGGATGAGAGGGAACGCAAAAATTCAATTTTTTTTTTTTTTAAATCTTCTATTTTTGAGAAATCACTTGTAATTGGTGGGAATATATTTCCCATACCCACAGGTTCCCATGAATCAGCTCAAGATGGGATTCCCTAACACCTGAAGTAGTGCATAGAATACTTTCTTCCATATTAAATCTAATTTTAACTTGTGTAAGGGGTTTTCATATTATTGTGGCCTTTTTTTTTTTAACTTGAATTTAGATAATAAGGTTTTAAATAGACACTATTGAATAATGAATAGTACTCTAAAAGCTTAAGCTGCAAGTTAAGAAAACTACATCCAGCTGAAACTGCAGTTAAAATTTACCTCCAGTACAGTTTCATTAAAATGTTCAGACTAAAACACCTACTCACACAAGAAGGCCATCTGGTTTTTAATGATGATAAGCAATGAGAGTTTAGGATTACAGTTCATCATTCTAATTGCTATCACAGGGCCTATTTGTGTTTTATACCTTCCTACTTGAGTTTCAGACAGAATTATTACAGTTAATGGTAGGAGAAAGAGAACATGAAAATCGATAAAGCATTCTCACCATTTGCAGGAGGACCGATTAACTGATTTTTTTTTTCCTTTTTAACCTTTTAAAATGCAAATGATTTTTTAAAAGTATGCACTATTTATTTATTTATTTGCTTGTTTAGATTTCATAATTTCTCTATTGGTTACGAAACAAAGTTTTCACTTTCCACGTCTTTCCCAGACATGTTCAATCCTTCAGCTTCCTGGGAATAGAGGATTTACATGGGAACAGAAATATCGTGTATTTTAGTAGTGTATTTTCTGCCCTTAATCATGTTTTGTTTGTTAATCATGACCTCATGATCTTTCTGTTTTTCCAGTAAATTACTTAGACTTGTTCAAGATGTGCTTTTGATTTGAGATCAAGGAAGTGAACGATCATATATTTTTAATATCCAAACATGCTCCCTAATGTTTAGACTATTTCTTTTCAGAGGCTCTTGAAGATATCGTTACAGAGAAATTAATGCTTGCTTCACCACAGTATGATCATATTAACTAAATAAAAAACTGAAAATTAAGTACTTAAATGCTATATCTTTAAACAGAATTAGGCATTTCCATCACAAAACATATGGATTGTTTACTGCCTCTTTGTTTAGTACCTAAAATTATTTTACACTGAGAATTAGAAATAAAACCTCTGTGCACTGAGTCGTCTCATTTACTCCAGGGAAAAATAAAGATGCAAAGAAGGAGGAGGTGTTTTTATCTGGCTTAGACTCCTAAGCCAAGAAGAGGACAGATCCTCTTTTCAGAATTGTTACAGACCTATTTTAAAGGTAGAATAAAAGGTCTCAATTTGTTCTCTCTCTGAAATATGAATATCTACGAAATATTGTCCATAGTTCTGTGATCTTCGATAGTCTGGAACAAGCTTCCCACTAGTAGATGAAATATATACTGTACAAGAAGACTAAATATCTCAAACTTCACCTAAGCATCCTCAGGAGTTCTCTATTTATTCTTATTCAGAACAGGCCTGACTGACCTACAAAGAAGAACATTTCTAATGGGAGAATCTGAGAAGGATGCTCATTAAGACAAAATAGTCAGTAAATTTGGCACTTGTCTTACATACAACACACTATAATTAGTCAGATTCTATGCTGGTATTGTCATCAGCAAGAAGCTAGGTCTCTCTAGAGAATATCAGAGTTTTCTCAAGATTAACCTCTTCTAGCATGGATGACACAAGACTTTGCTGGGAAAATGGGTACCTTGCCAGGAGTTCACATCTCTGCGATATGGTTGACTTGAAGCTGCACCTTAATCCAGGCTGTGGAGATATCTTTGTTTGTGAAGAAAGGTAGCCATTCACTGGTGACATTAATAGCAGCACTTACACTGCAAACTAGAGCCTACAAGCATTTCTGGAAGGTTTCCCAATCTATTTACTAAATCGTTGGGAATACAAATGTATCAGATTCTGAACATCGTTCTGAAGCATACAGAAAAAAATCGGAGAGGTGGCTTTCAATCATTTCTACCTCGTCCTTGCTTCTGCCTTGAAGAAATTCATAGGATTTATGTTTTACATCTTGTGAAACAGGAGTCAGACATGTGGCATTTGCAGCATTGTATTATTGGTTTGTCCTTGCATGTGAAAAAATGAATCTAGGAAGGGAATTCAGTGACTAGCTATTGCTGCCTTTATTATTAAATTCTCCCGTAGTTTTTGATGCATTAGTCTTAATGTTTATCAAGTACCTCTTATTAGTTTTTATTACTTCAATGATTGAATTTTCAGACCCCAGGAAACACTGCACTAAATGAGAAAACTTTTCAGAACATCTAAATGTCTTGAATTTGTTCACAATAATTTTTCTTTAGTTGGATAGGATAATAATATTGTGGAGTAAAATAAATATTTTAAACATACTTAAAGTAGTAAGTAAAAGTAAAAAACAAACAAACAAACAAGCAAAACATAAATGAAGCAGTTGAGGAAATTTAAGTCCTATTTCCAAAGCAAATTTAGGACAGAAACAGGAAAATAAGCTTGACTTTCTACTCTTAGAACAGCTTAAACTGGAAAACATATCTGCTTTTTATTAAAAAAAAAAATTAAATATCTTGAAAGTAGTATTCTTGCTTACTGGTATTTATTTTAGACAACTCTATTTTTCAGATAGATTTTGACTAAAAGTTTTTTAATGCTCTTTTACCAAGAGTAAGCAATTCCTAATCTACAGACCCTACTGTGCTTCACTTTGCACACACAAGTGCTCCCAGTGAAGTCAAAACTGTACTGAACAGTAGATTGGATGTATACATGCAGCTTCTGTCGGAAGATGACTGGCTTTCATTTTTGTATTGCTAAGAGTACACTAATCAGCAAAGAAACAGAAGACTGTCCATTCTAATGCAAGGCATTGGCTGAAAAAAATACTGGAATTTTCAGGAAAAGGACAGTAAATTAATACCAGTTTCTCAATTCCAAAGAACAATTAATATAGCCTCATGTAATCAAACACAGCATAATTTAAATCTCAAAAGTACCTTGCTCTCTGCAACTCAAAGGTAGTATTTTCCCTCAGAAATTGTCCAAGGTTTTGATAGAGAGCTGCAGCCTTCTGCTGTAACACGCAGAGGCCCTCATGGATTTGCGCGGAATAGTTTGTTCAGGCAATTCTGGGAAGTATTTTCCTTCAACACAAATTGGTCCTCAAGCCTTTGAAGAAATATGTGCCTTCCCTACAGAAAAGACATAAAAAACCCTAAGTGTTACTCTATATGTACCTTTGGACTACCAGGAAGACTTCTTTCTACCTTTATTACGAAATCCTTCAAAATGACTCTCACATCCCTATGCACATAGAGGAGTCCAGGATGACAGTGATCAGGGCATATTTTGTTTATGTTCCAATGCACAGAATTCTTCTCTTTCCTCAGGGCCTACTCATAGGTAGCTACTGTAATACAACAAGATCCATCCACAGTTCATGCTGAAAATCCAGCTTTAGATCACACTATACATCAGAAGCAATATCTACAGCATGAATTCCGTGTGCCATGATATGTTGTCAACACACTGATATTTCAGATTTTGACAGCACTGTTTTTTTAAATCCATTTCCTTCTCTGTCTATACTTTCCACTCAGCTTGTAAGAGAATTATGTGGGACACCAGTCTTTGGGACAATATTAAGTATTTAAGCTCCATATTCTGAGTGATATCCGGTTCTCATTGAGAGTAGAGAGGTGAGTAAAACCCTTTGACTAACAAATATATTTTAAAATTGATATAAATTGATAACACCTTCCACTGTTAAAATGGGGAGCATAGGAAAATATGGACAGTGCAAATTCTCTTACAGGAATTGAGTCAGAATTTATCAAAGAGCAAGAAGACGTTATTACCATAATGGTTCCACAACATGCATTACATAGTGTAGGTGTGCAAAAAACCCTTCTCTCATGAACTGTAAAATGAGATTTGGGGAATTTGTTTTATATAGAACTACTAAATTATCCATTCCCTTGTGTGACTGTAACAAGGAAAAGGACTCCATAGTGCTTCTGAATGATGTAATTAAAATATTATTTTCTGTCCATCGGGCAACATCTGAATTGATAAAAGTGTTAGAGACTGTTATGCCCAAGAAAGCCAGAGCAGGTGAGATCCTGATTTAAATATGTACTCTCTGAAAGCCCTGAGTTAAGAAAAAAGACAGATTTAGAAGAATCCGCAGGATGATCTGAACTTTTAATAGTTACATGGCCCCATCCAGCCTGGCCTTGAATACTTCCAGGGAGGGGGCATCCACAACGTCTGTGGGCAACCTGTTCCAGTGTCTCACCACCCTCACGGTAAAGAATTTCTTTCTAATATCTAGTCTAAACAAACAAAAACCTTTGCTAAATTTCAGGGTGTGTTTCTCTGAAAGTAATTTCAAGATACTCAAGTATAAAATGCTTAACCATAAAGACTCATATTTTTTTTTCCATTTAACTCATATCAAACAGCTGCTAGACTTAATTTTTTGTAATTGATGAAAAGAACTTCTTTCACTTCTCTGTGTATTGCTTCATTTTCACATTCAGATGCTCCTTTCTGTGACATTTGTCAACACATATGAAGTGCAGCAGTTAGATTGTTGGTTAGTCTGAATAAAGTGAACTACTACACTCAGTTTCCTTTTATAATAGCCTGATCCCAAACCACAGCACTGGCCCAGGCTCAAGTAAGGGCAGCTTCACCTGTTCACAACAGTCTCAAAGGGCTGCCTACGCAGCAGTATCACAATACAGCCCTCCACAGCTCCTCAGCTGTAGTTTTTCTTCTGAGGGCAGTACAAGTAACCAGCTGATCTGTCTGGTTACTGCTCTTTGAAAGACCTTAATGGAAGAATTTCATACTGAGACAGTCAGATACAGTTGGCACCTCCAATCCTACATCTACTGTAGAAAAATAATAAATAAATAAAGATGCCAACATATTTTAATTACACAAGAAGGTGAACATACTGTTACAACACCTGTGCTTCTTACTGAACAGAACTCATGAGCTTCACTTCATATTTTCTTTTAATTCTGGACAGGTTACTCTTTTATAGTGAGAATACCACAATTTATCTACTACCTTTTATTTATTGCCAAACATTTTTGCATTTTAAGGGTTATTTACTTAGCCAATGATTTTTTTTTAGCTCACTATTTCAGTGGTCCCTTAAAGAACTTCAAGCAAACATATTATTCTGCACTGAGAAGGAATGGGATGGAGGTGTTGTACAGGATACTTTCTGGATCTCTGCAAAAAAAGGCTTGACAACAATCATAGAATCATACAATCTGTAGAGTTCATAGAAGCTATAGAATCATAGAATGATTGCAGTTGGAAGGAACCTTAAAAATCATCTAGTTCCAACCCTCCTACCATAGGAAGGGACACTTTTCACTAGCCCATGTTGCTCAAAAACCAGGTTGTCTGATCCACTCCAGCCTTGAACACTGCCTGGGATGGGGCATCCACAACATCTGTGGGCAAAGTAAGTAAAAAACAGGTGTGTAATAAGGTAGCCATTTCAATAAGATGGACTAAAAAGAGTAACATAGCTAGTGAGTAAATCATATGCCTCTTCGGGTTTTGGGAACGCTACTTTCCCACAGAGCACTACATAGATCCCATCTGTGAAGAGCTTCCCACCAAAGCTGCTTCCTAATAATTTACTGTGAATATGTAACCTACAACTCTTGCCTACTTTAGCTAGGTCATTACAGGATTTTTCCACTGTTTATATGAATCTTATGCACAAAGCACGTCCTCTGTATTCTTCATTATATTTTCACAACAGTGGAAAAGAGTTGGACTCGAGGCTAGAGATGCTAAGAAATCACATGGCTGAGTAGTTCTGAGAAGTATCTTCAAAAGTATTAAATTTCAAAAAATAAATAAGTTATAGTGAGTGAATCTCAAAGTGCCTCCCAAACACCTCAGATAGAAATGATCTCCAGCTAGGAAATAGAAAGAAACCTTCCACATACATGTCCTTCTGGTGATTTTCATATCATGATTCAGGAAAATATCTGTTCATCATGGTGTGGGTGTTTTATATCACTGTAATGTCCCACCAACTGCATATGTAGTGTCAGTACCAAGAGCTGAGGGAATCAAATGCAAAAGCTCTAAGATGCCTAAATTCTTTAAAAGATGTAGTTCAAAGTGTCCATTCTGATCTATGGGAGTACATGTAAGTGTTAGGGAGCAGTAATAAAACAGATAATTAACTTTTTATCCAATGTAATATTTAAATAACTTTTTAATTGAAAATAATTCCTGGTGTTTAGAATAATACCTGGAATATCTACTGCTTAGAAGCAGTGTCTTTCAAATACTTTTGTGAAGCACTTCAAACACCTGTCCTGAATTAAGCAGAAAGGAAATTCCACTTTCATAGATGTCATTCCAGGACAGAGGCTTTATACTAGACTGACCATATTATAGCAGTTCAACATGACAAATATCTCTTAGAAAAAGAAATGCCCTGTAATTCCTCATGTTTGCAAGTTTTAAAAGGACATCAAATCAATCCACAAAAACATTTCCTTCCTATCACAGAATCACAGAATCACAGAATCATCAAGGTTGGAAAAGACCTAAAAGATCATCCAGTCCAACCATCACCAATACTCCCCAGCTAAATCCTATCCCTCAACACAACATCCAAACGTCTCTTGAACACATCCATGTTCGGTGACTCCACCACCTCCTTGGGCAGTGCATTCCAATGCCTGACCACCCTTTCCGAGAAGTAATATTTCCTAATGTCCAGCCTGAATCTCCCCTGGCGCAGTTTGAAACCATTCCCTCTAGTTCTATCACTGTGTACACGAGAGAAAAGGCCGACCCCTAGCTCACCACAACCTCCCTTCAGGAAGTTATAGAGTGCTATAAGGTCTCCCCTGAGCCTCCTCTTCTCCAGGCTGAACAATCCCAGCTCCTTCAGCTGCTCCTCATAAGGCCTGTGCTCCAGGCCCCTCACCAGCTTCGTAGCCCTCCTCTGAACACGTTCCAGGGCCTCAATGTCTTTCTTGCAATGAGGGGCCCAAAACTGAACACAATACTCGAGGTGCGGCCTCACCAGTGCAGAGTACAGGGGGACAATTACCTCCCTATTCCTGCTAGTAACACTGTTTTTGATGCAAGCCAGGATGCCGTTAGCCTTCTTGGCCACCCGGGCACACTGTCGGCTCATGTTCAGCCGAGCATCAATCAACACCCCCAGGTCCGTTTCCTCCACACAGTCCTCCAGCCACTCCGCCCCAAGCCTATAGCGCTGCCTGGGGTTGTTGTGGCCAAAGTGCAGGATTCGGCATTTGGTCTTGTTGAACCTCATCCCCCTGGCTTCAGCCCAGCTCTCCAGCCTGTCCAGATCCCTCTGCAGGGCTCCGCTACCCCCAGGCAGATCCACACTCCCAGACAATTTGGTGTCGTCTGCGAACTTACTGAGGGTGCACTCAATGCCCTCATCCAGGTCATCAATAAAGATATTGAAGAGGACAGGCCCCAGTACCGACCCCTGGGGAACACCACTCGTGACCGGTCGCCAGCTGGATTTAACTCCATTCACCACCACTCTGTGAGCCCGGCCCTCCAGCCAGTTCCTTACCCATCCAAGAATGTACCCGTCCAAGCCACGGGCTGCCAGCTTCTGCAGGAGAATACCGTGGGAGACAGTGTCAAAGGCTTTGCTGAAGTCTAGGTAGACCACATCAACAGCCTTTCCCTCATCCAGCAGATGGGTCACTATATCATAAAAGGAGATCAGGTTGGTCAAACAGGACCTGCCTTTCATGAACCCATGCTGGCTAGGCCTGATCCCCTGGCCATCCCGCACATGCCGCATGATCTCCCTCAAGACAATCTGTTCCATAACCTCCCCTGGAACCGAGGTCAGGCTAACAGGCCTGTAGTTCCCCGGATCCTCCTTACAACCTTTCTTGTAAATGGGAGTCACGTTGGCAAGCCTCCAGTCTTCCGGGACCTCACCAGTCAACAAGGAGCGCTGGTAGATGATGGAAAGCGGCTTGGCTATCACCCCCGCCAGTTCCCTCAGCACTCTCGGGTGGATCTCATCCGGCCCCATGGACTTGTGGCAGTCCAGTTGGAGTAGTAAGCCTCTGACCGTTTCTTCCAGAATCACAGGGGGTTTAGCATGCTCCCCAGGCGAGACTACCAGGTCAGAGAGAGGAGTACCCCGAGGATAACTGGTCTGACCTTTAAAGACAGACATAAAGAAGGCATTCAGAACCTCCGCCTTTTCCTTATCCTCAGTGGTCACATTCCCAGCATCATCCAGCAAAGACTGGATATTCTCCTATGTCACAACTTCCATTTCTGACAGTCAATAAATCACTGCATCCTAGAATCACTAGGATTGGAAAAGACCCCCAAGAGCATCCAATCCAACCACCCACTTGTCACCAATATTTATCACTAAACCACGTCCCTCAATACAACTTCTAAACTTTGCTTGAATACCTCCAAGAACATAACTCCATCACCTCCCTGGGTAGTCCATTCCAGTGCCTGACCACTCTTTCAGTGGTCCAACCTAAATTTCCCCTAGTGCAACTAGTTGCCATTGGATGACAGAAAGGAGAAATTACAAAGCTGGAAGTTTGAACCGTGATGCAAGAGTTAAAGAGCTTCACTGTGCAGCTGGAGAAAACTTCTCTTTTTTCTGAACATGGGAACGAAGCCCTACCTCCCACCTCTGCAATAGGTGTCACATTATCTTATAGGATATGTTCTACCAAATTTACTTTCTATAATCATTCTGTGAAATTCAGCTAATTAACACTTGCTGTTTCTACAAGCTATTTCTGCAAAAAAACTATCTTAAAAAATAGTCATAGCTGGGGCACAAGGCTTTCATCTTTAAACACTCAGGACCTATTATTGGCAAGTGTAAGTCTTCAATTGAAAATAAGTAAAACAGTAGTTGAAAAGTAAATGTAAACTGTAGATTTCTTTGATGAAATACATGCATACATTAAATTTTTCATTTTATAAATCATGAAGCTCCAGGGCAACTCTGAAAAGATACCTGGTGATAATCTCCATACTGAGAAAGTCAAATTAATCCAAGTCTTATGGAGAGGGAAAGCTCAAGATATCCTGAGATTTAAATTCAAACAAATTCAGTCCTGTTTTCATACACAAATTATTAAAAAACATAGAAAAAAATTATTGGGAGCTTCAGATCCTTCTTATGGAATAAGACATAATTTCTTGAGATAAGTAGTTCTATGCATATCTTGAGTGGAAGAGTTTTACAGTACACCATGAATACTTAAGGAAGACAAATGGATGCCCAACACATCCCACCCCTTACCTTGCAAAAAAGATGTTTAAGGACCTTTTGAACACACATCCATTATGAACAGTATTTTTGCTCACAGGTCTGTAAGGATGAATACACATTCTCAGTAAATATCATCCCCCATTGCTGCAAGACACATAACCAGGGAGGAAGCAAAGGTTTTAACATATTTCCATGACAAACTCTTGTCTGCCCATCAGGATCTGGAACAGGACAACCCAAGAATCTTAATAAAGTAAGATACATTTTTGCTTCACCTGAGTGACTCAATGAAGTTCTCAAATACTTGACTACCATTGCCCATATAAACTGCAGATCCTGCTATTGCTGAAGATACTCCTGACCTGCCTTTATTCTAACTAAGCCAGATACAGACAGCAATGCAATTTCATCTGTATGGCTACATAACACTCAGAGCAACTTCATGGCCATTAACCAACTGATGGATTCTGAGCAAGCAACTAAAACATGGTTGGCCAAATTTTCAAGTTCACTCTTGATACAGAGAGAGAGCCTTGGCTGCATACTGTCATTTAGTAGTCTTATGTTTGAACTACAGAGAACTAGAACAAACCCAGGCTGCCATTTATGATGGCACCTTAAGCAAAGGGGAGTTTCCTAAACTCTGTATGAATCTGACTGGGTCCTGTCCTTTGGTGGCTATACTTCATTCAAAGCCCAGAGGTTCAAAGTTTTTTTCTTTATCTTTGAAGGTAACAGTCACAGCTTTAAAAAAGATCTGAGAATGTCCTCAGGATAAATGTGATGTTAATCTGCAATTACACAAAATTCACATAGTTAAATCTCTCTTTAAATGTTCACAGTGAGTTTAAAATTCTGGTGTGAACTTTACATAGTTTGGACTGACTATTATTTATTTTGTCAGTCTCTTTACCTTTTATCTTCTATTTTACTTTACATTAGAATTCCTTAAAGCCTTACAGTGCACACAGGTCTATTTCCTTTCTGCTTCAGCCATACTTCCCCTATCAAAGGGAGCTGTGTGAAATAAAGGAGGTGAGCTCTTACATGATTTTAAACAATGGTGTGACAAAGAGCAATGAATTTGAAAGTGCTGCTGAATATGACATAACAAAGCACTCACTACATTTTACATTATTAGCTTCTATGGTTACCTTTTCTGTTATAAACCAAAATCACTCTTAATATTCTGAGGACTTCTCCCAGTTTTGATCTTCATCCTAATTAATTCAAGGTTATAACTGCGGATGGGAGTATTCTCATACTCAAAATACGGCCTATGTAAGCAGAACACTGGAAGAAACTCTACATTAATTTAGACACAATCTCATGTTGAAAGTCTTGGAATTGATAATAATTCATGCTGGAATTATCACTCAAACTAACACTAGTGAATATTACGCAGTTAGAAGTAACATAAGACATAATATTGACTGAGCATTATTTCATTTAACTTTGATGATGGTCACAACAGGGACTGTGTCAAACTGGTTAAATGTAGGAATGTGGAAAAATAAATCATCCAGACTCACTCCCAGGAGCTCTGAATGCTGAGCTCAGGAGAAATTACATTTTTAATGCAAGTCCCTTGATCAATGTTATTCATCTCTGGCCAATTTTCTATAATATAAATTCTACAGAGCAAGTCTTGATACAAATGCACCGCCTACAGTACGCTTCTTGTTTAACACATATATAAAAGATCATATACTCTGGATGAATATGCTCTTTGGAAATTACAGTGAACTGCAAAACTAGTGGCTCTGTGTCTTAAATTTTGTTTCTCTCTTCATTATCCCACCATCATGGTAATTTCTTGCATGGACTACTTGATCTATGCAAGTTGTCACAACAGACTTTGATAAATATTTCTACATCCATTTATTTTGACAAACATATGTGATATCTCAATTCTGAAAAATGACAATAGTAAAAACCAGTTGTAGATGGGAAGTCATCAAATAAAGTAAACAATTCTCACTCAAACTTCCCTCTTTCCCCTTTTCTCAGTCCAGCGAAAGTCTGCACTCTAAGCAAGTAATATTGTTAACATATTTAAAAGAATAAGCTGGGACTTCCTGAAAGATAAATTATTCCTATTATTTTGAATAAGAATCAGATCAGGCATTCAGATCAGAACTACTATTTTCTGCTAGACAACAAAACAAAAATTTTCCCTGCAATTTTACATCTTGCAAGGGGTACATTTTATACTGTTTACCTTGTAATGTATGAAACACGTGGTATAAAATGGTATGAAATTCATTGTTTGATACCCATTGGAAACCATTTGAATTTTTATAGGGGATGTATAAATAACCTCTTGGCTGTCTGCAACGAGCAGAACCACAGCACCATTAATTCTTCCTTTCTTCCTTAACTTAGCAAGAGTCCAAGGCAATTTAAAACAAAAAACAAAAACAAACAAACAAACAAACAAAAAAAAGTTTTCTTCCTGTACTATTTTTTTGTCATGATTCCTAAACTTCATTTTTAGAGTTCCTATAAATTACATCTTCTCAACCTTTATAATAACATTTTCCCATATTTTCCATTCAGCATTCTCACCATTACTCATTTTACTACAGAGTATACAAGGTACATGTTTATCTGCCATAAATTTTCATACTTTTAAAACAATGTATTTTCTTTTCCTGTATTATTTTATCCAGACTGTCACAACAGTTCATCATTGCTGTTCTAAATACCAATTATTTTATGTCCTTGTCTTATCTGCTCATCATTTTTACCTCTTCACTGGTAAAGCACTTTTCCATTTAACATCTTAAATATTTTTATGACAGGTAAAATCATCACATTCAGATATGAATAATGATTTAACTATCCACTTCCATAGTAAGGAATCCAGATGGTTTGAACCATTGTTGTTGAAGTTTTATTTGTATCTCTTTGCATCTCTTCAACCAGGCATGTTTTCCTGATACCGATACACCTAACTTGTTAGAAAACCAAACACATATTTTAAAAAGGCAAAATCTACCAGCAGAAAATATGAAAACATACAGAAAGGGGCCAAAGTCGATCAGTAGTAGCAAAAGTTTATCTTTGCAACCAAAGCTACAAAATTACTGTCTGCACTATAGTTAACCAGTCAGTTAAGGTTTTCCTTCACTGTCTCTACACACAAAGCAGCTATGATTGTAGTCACCAGCTGAGTAAATAAAAGCAATGCAAATGCTCTGAGTTGAAAAAGCCACATCTTAGATATTGTCAGTAACTGCCCAGACAAGCGGATGATTATCTACTAAAAAAATAACAGATGTAGATTATCCAGCTTCTCTGCTCTGAAACACAATTAATATGAAAAATAATCTGGGAGTCGAATAGTCACTCAAATTGAATTTCTCAAATCCAGATCCATCTCTTGAAGACACTGCTGTCTTATTCATAAATTAGGAATGGAAAATGGTCCTTTAATAATGTAATCATTTATAGTATTTGCTGCCCATATTTAGGCAATGCTTGTTAGGAATGATGTGATCCACTATCAGTTTTCCAACTATTTGTCCACTTCTCTCAGGCACTTGAGTTCCTTGGACCTGGAATATCCCCGTGTGTTGACCTCCATCCTCTTCACTTGCCAGCAGCCTTTTACCTTGTAGAAAGATAGTAGGGAGAGAACTCCTTTGCTGGCTCAGCATAGCTGGATTCAGCACTCATGGTGCTATGCAAACCTAAAACAGGGCATGTTTTGTGGTACCATCTTGTGAGGCACCATCATTAATAGGATTGCTTTTTCCCCATGGACAAATAAATGCAGAGGGCTTTCCCATCCTGATGTGTCCACATTGTTTATACTGGGCTGTGCTGACTGACCTGGAAGGATGGAAGGTAGAAGAGATGGGAAAGGTAAAGAGATGCTGAATCCTACAGTTCTGGATGAGGTCCGTCACAGAGGGGATAGAGGCTGATTGCTCTCTGGGCACCAGGCTCTTATCTGTCTTCTTATCCCCTCCCTCCTCATTTATTCCACATAAGGCCTAAGTGTCACCCTCCAGGACAAGTTGTAAGGCTAAGGTGAGGAGCTTGCCTGTAGGGAGAAACACTGACAAAGACTGTTGTCTTCCAGTCCAGACCACAGCTAGGGAATGAGCCCTTCACATCCTACCTTTAGCTCTGGGGGGGCACCAAGAGCTTGTGGGACAAGGCAAGCAAGTTCTGCTTGTTCAGGGCTTACAGGGGTGAAACAGAGACACAGGAGATCATGCACAAAGTCTACCTGTCCCAGCCCATATGTGTACTGCCCAAAGAACTGGGAAATGCATCCATGTTCACAGACACAGCAGAAATGGAAGCTGTGCGTGGCTGTTTCCCAGCATGTAATGGTAGCACTCCTCTCACCACAGACACATCGGTGATGGAAAGAGCACAGCTGTTTCTCATCAGAGACATGCTCAGTACCCCAGAGACCTTTCCTACATCATGGATCTGGGTGCTCCTAGTCTCATCCTCTAGTTCCACACTACAGACTGAGGTTGCTGCTTACATTGGAGTCACTCTGGAGCACCTGGTATTTGCTTCCTGAAGCTGAGAGAAAATATCAGGATTTTTTTCCCATGGCACAATCTGAGCAATAGAAATTCAGTTTTACTTTCTGCATTATCTGTTATAACTAGATTCATAAGCCTATTCCTACTTGTGTTGGTAGCATCTAAGTAGCTGATCCTTTGCACATTGTTTACTCTAATCAATCAAAGTTTGATGTGAACTGTAAGTACTGATTGTTTGCTTGGATAGTCTCAGAGTCAGTCACATAATACAAATTTCCTGTTATCAATGCTCCACAGCAGCCAGCAGCACTAATGTGAGAAAGTCACAGTCTGGATATTTAAAGAAGTGGTTGCTATGTGTCTAATAGTATATTAGCTACCATTTCATTAAAATTCAGCATATCCAGTGGAGTTTAAATTTACTTAAAGATCATACAGATTTCTGCCATCTGTAGTAAACTTTTTAGCACTACAAAGGCAACATCTGTACTGCAATATGTGGAAGTTTACCCAATCACTTAAACAATCTGGTAAAAACATTTATGCGTGACTGAAAAGGAAAAACTGTCCCTCAAAATAAATAAATAAATAAATAAATAAATAAATAAATAAATAAATAAATAAATAAATTTGCCTCTCTTCAGAATGTAGCAGATATCTCTGGCATCCAAGAAATACAGTGCCCTGTTCGAGCTTCCACTTCACCATTTAGGCAACATGAGAAATTATAAGACTATATTTTTCAGAGCTAGAAGAATCGAACAACAATTCTGTTCATCAGCATTATTGCTCAGCACTGCTATGTCCATGAACTTTCAAGAATGATTTCTAATTAGCCACACACATCATCTCTTATTGATGCTTGCTTTGTTCTTTCTAACCTAGAGCAATCTACTCTGGGTCTTCCTTAATATACCAATGCCTTAAGTATTGCGTACAAGGATGATTTCAAAAGATGGATTTGTAATTAAGCAATAAGAGGCAAATTTGATGAAGCCATGGATTGCACAGAGTGATTGTGGGAAAAAATATAATTGTCATTTTGATTAAGCTTGATTTTGAATGCAATAACCCCTCCCCCAGTGGTTGATCTAAATAAAGTATTTCAAAAGCCACTGGATTGTATTGCTATGGTAACCCACTGAACCACTGAAATAATAATTATGTGTCTGACATTATACATAAAGATTCCATTTTCCCTCCAAAATGCCATACTGACATATTTAATTTCTTCCACAACCCTTTCCCCACGTCAAGTAGAAAATTGGTTTTCTCTAACCTCACATTATTAAATCTACTGATTTGTCAAGGTACATTATATTCTGCATTGTTTTATTTCTGTAATTTTGTCTTAAAAGTCATGACCTTCAAACTGAACATAGTAGAAGCTGTAGTAAATACCACCTCATGTAAAATGTCACATATTCTGGGAAAGACTGAAAATGAAAATGATCTGTGAGTGGTGAACTACATCTGGACATTGTAGTGATGAACCAGTGCACCTCTGCATGCTCTGAAATGTCTATAGCATAATAAACCTGCTTATCTGACATGCTGAATTGAAATCCCAATCTGACACTCATATTCATCTTCCAAGAGAAAACTATTTATTTCTTTTTTTCTGTAAAAGTATTTTACTGAGTTTAATTAGAATTTGAATAAGAGACAGAAGTGTAGAATCCTTGAGGCCAGTTATTACAATCTGTTTCATAAAGGAGACAGTACTCATGTTTTCAAACTGACTTAGCTCTTCAGAAGACAGTTTGTGTATTTTAAGATATTCATATGGAAGACAGTCTCATGAATTTTGCCAGAAAAGTATTTATATTTTTACCCAACTTATCACATTGTATAGCAGAACTGCAGAGAGAGACTGGAAACAGATTACCTCTGTCCTCCCAAGAGTGCTTTCTTTTGCACTTAAATGTAAACTCAATGAAGGGTCTCACTGGTATGAAACAATGCCTCTGAACTGAGTCCTCACTATCAGGGCAGTTTATAGGGTTTATCGAGTGAACTCATCACTTTTAAAAGTGAAAAACCTAAGTTCTTACTGCAATTCCTAGAAAAGGTGTCTTGTTTCCTAGAAATAGGAATTTTAAGCTGTTTCAGGGCCCAGACAAATTACTTTTTTGAATTAATCTGAACGGAGGGAGAATTTCTGATTCATAGTTCGTTTGTTCTTTCTACACTTACAGTACAATAGCCTACATGTCCACTAAGAAAATCCTAAAACCACACACCATAGCCAGTTTTAGGGAAATAGCATCAGATACTTTTCCTGACTCCAGAAAGTATACCCAGAAAGTATACTCCAGAAAGATCCCCAACAGGCTAGGTAGGAATGTGAATGTATAAATGTGAAGAAGGAACTTAATGTATCTAGTGAAGTTCAGCAAATTTAACTTCAAATCTGGGATGTGAACAGAAATCTGAATGTTAGGCCTGATATTTCATACTGAGTGAGAGTTCATAGTTTAGTGCCTGAACAGCACCAGTGGAAGACCTGAATGTAACTCTCGAAACTTGACCTTTACAAGGGTTTTTCCACCTCGTAAAAAGAATCATATTAAATTTCCTTCATTTGAGAATTATACATGTTCTACATTTGTATATAAACTATTTTTAGAATTAATCACTGCATTATCAGTCATCAGCTGTGTTCAAATTGTGCACTGACTTCAGAAATCAAAGCACATTTCTTCAAACCTAAAACTGGAACTGGAAGTACATTTGGATTATGCAAAGATATTAAAAACTCTATTTCCTGAAATCATAAAATCATAGAATCATAGAATGCCCTCAGTTGAAAACGACCTCAAGATCATCTAGTTTCGACAAGCTGCCATGGGCAGGGTTGCCAAACACTGGACCAAACCACCCAGAGCTGCATCCAGCCTTGATATGGCCAAATCTTTGTAAATCTGTCAGATATTTCTCAAAAAAATACCTCTAGACACCTAGGCCATTTTTCCCACATTCAGTGTACACTGCTCCATTCTTCCCAACACATTTATTTTGCTATGACATTGCTTGAAACCTGAGAAAAAAGTAATTAACAAACTTGCTTTTTAATATCAAATCCGTTCCCATCTAATACTTATTACTAATTATTTAAACATTTTAAATTGTTTTACAAAGCTTGGTCACCTTTCATATTAATTCCAGTATCTTTCTTATGGTTTTGTTTAATGCGCAGAAGTTACATATTTTGGGATGCAAGCTGTAACTCAAAGAACTCAAAGCAGACAGGACGTGCAATCCATAAGCAACAAGAAATTCAGGTTTTTATGTTGAGAACAGCTGCCACAAGATTCAAATATATGTAATTGCTACATTGTACCTCTCTTTAGTTTTTCCTGATCATGCAGACACTACAATGAACGACCTTCTGGTTAACTAGAAGTACATAACTTTAATGCGCACTGGAGTGGACTAAGTGACCTTTGAAATCCACAAAATCTCTCCAGCAGAGTAAATGAGCATTTAACTGGGGATTTGAAATGCATATTGCTGACAATTTGCTGTCAGTTTTACTGAAACCTTCACCAAAAGAAGTATTTGAAGGGAAATGTGTTAAATAAGTAAATAAACTGAACGGTTTTGGATTACTAGTGGGTGTTCTTTTCGTTTCTTTATGTTTCTTCTCTTTTAAGCAGTAAAGAAGAAACAATGTGGAAACACAGCGTGCTTCACTGTTGTACCATTTAATCCCAGAGCAGTCTTGAAATATTAGCAGAAGAGAGCACAACCATTCCTGATGGAGGCTTTTGCTGCATCATCAGGGCCATATGCTACACTCCACTGCTGCCTGAATCACTTATTGACTCCTTTTGATCGGCTCACTCAAGTCTTATCTCAGTCTGCTGGTGACACTATGTACTCTATAAGCACAAGAACTAATACTGTGAATCGTATCTCAGGCTGCCTGATTGTATGATGTGCTCCTTTTCTGAGAACTGAATTGTTTGCCTATGGCAAGAGCATCACCTGCTGTTGGATGAGGAATCAACACTTCCTGAGGAGCTAGCAAAATGCTTGTGGTATTACCCAGGGTAACTCAGCTGAATATGCAGATATGGTTTGAGCAAGCAGACCACATACAAAGAAGTCATTAGTTATCACTGCAGAGCCAGACAGTCCCAAAAGCCGTAAGGGAAGACCCAGGAGACCTGTAAAAACAAGGGGAACCATCAAGCACTACGAAGTGATAGCCCACGGTCAAAGCTTGCTTCAACTTGAAAGGGCAGCACTTTTCCAACATTTCCTACATATTGATCATCATGGCAGGTGGTCAGATGGGGTGGCAACAACTCTGCATGATTAAGTTCTGTGTCTGGCAAAGTTAAAAAAGAAACAGAATTGAATGTGTAGGGGTGAGCTCATATAAAATGAAATGAAAACATATGACCTTCATCCAAACGATATGACCTCCTATTTGAAATACACAAGAGGTAATGATATGCAATAACAGTCCTTGGTACATTACAAAATTTGCAGAATCTTGCACTATGGCCCATGCAATATGCAAATGACTTCATCAGTAAATAAAAACTCTGAGAAATAAGAATATTTTGATGTTTGGGGCAGCAGAATTTCCCCATATATACAAGAAGTCACTTCCTAAGTGATCAGATTGATTTTAAGGCTTCTCTTGTGTCCCCTAATAATTAAAGAATTATAGTTTCCAAGGATCTGTAAAGATAAGTGTTTCCTTACGTACTATGGAAGCAAAGGTATTGCTATCTCATAGAATGGCCTGGGTTGAAAAGGACCACAAAGATCATCAAGTTTCAACCCCCCTGCTATGTGCAGGGTCACCATCACCAGACCAGGCTGCCCAGAGCCACATCCAGCCTGGCCTTGAATGCCTCCAGGGATGGGGCATCCGCAGCCTCCTTGGGCAACCTGTTCCAGTGCATCACCACCCTCTGGGTGAAAACTTCCTCCTAATATCTAACCTAAACCTCCCTTGTCTCAGTTTAAAACCATTCCGCTTTGTCCTACCAGATCTCCAGCTCTGACTCACAGTACAACTTTGAGTCTTCCTTTGTCCAAATTTCATTTGACACACTTTTGCAAATGACTTTTCTTTGCCCATTTCCCCTATTTTCTATTCATGTATGTGCTAGTCTATACTCCAGAGCATAATCAACATATTAAGCAAGATGTTTAGTGAAGTCATTTTGTATTATTCTTCCCAGTTACTTCCACCAGTGTGTGCATGGCACAATATATGAAATTAAAATTAAAAAAAAAAAAAAAAAAAACTGTATTCAGAAACAGTCTTTTGTCTAAGTCTTTCAGTAAGTTAACAGAGTAAAATGTATCCAGAATTAGTACTAATTTCTTTTGAACTATACTTCTGTTATGTTGAGATTTGTTTTAACTTTCTTACATCTTGTTGATTGAGAGGTTTTGACAAAGGAGGCTAAGTTCAGACAGTGGCTACATAATGATTGGAAGAGCTGGGTAATGGGGAAACATTAGAAGATTCTAATTGTAATTTGCTTGACAATGAGAAACCCAATGAGATTTATAAGAAGGGTCTGAAATCATTTGAATAAATAAACCCAACAGAAGGAGGAAAATTAATTAGCTCCTGCAGGTGTGGTGTGACTATGATTAATAGCATAACCTTAATAAAATTGAATACAGAATGGCAGCAAAAGCCCAGTGGAGCTAGTCATTAGTTTGTTAAACAGCGGTGTATAAAGCTAATAACCCCCTGGATCACCAGAATAGGTATGGTACTATGAATAATCTTATCCAACATACTATGTTTCTGAAAGTGTATTCCTTGAAAACAAACAACCCAAGAGAGGATGCAACTGGTGGGGTTCTTCTAATGTTGTACTGGACTGCCTAAATTTTAGACAACTAGTGAAGTCAGTCACCTTACACTTATTTATGCACTTAATAGCTCTGCATTTCTGTGGGTCCATATAATCAAGCCTTCTCCCCCGTTTGAAATTTAACAACCCTGGCTAGCATAAAACTTTGTGTGGAAACTGAGCTGCATACAATCTAAGCAATGCTGGGTCCTTCACTACACTTAGGGACCTCTCCTCCCTTGGTTGTTTTGTAGCCAGGCTTACTGTGTTGTGCTCATTTTTATAGTCTTTTTTAATTATCTAAGATCAATTATCTTAATCTCCAGAAGGCACAAATTCGTACTGAATTAAACAGATTATGCTTTATCTGCTACATAGTCATAAAGAAATGGAAGACACATGCTTATTTCAAGCTGTGATTGACAGGATTCCTAAGTGGTGCTGCAGTAAATCACCAGGTGCTAAATAGCTTTTCCCTGACTACAGCTCCCTTACAATGCTCATGTAAAGCAGATATGCAGTGAAGCCATGTGCCCTAGCTGTGATTAGCTCTGTACTCTTGTGCATCTAAACTCTTTACTTCCTGGTGTGTCACCAGAAAATTTCTTACATACCTGTTACAGTCAACTATTATGTCCCTAAGGACAATGGATTTGGGGTATTCTCATGGTGCGTATTTATGACATTGCAGACAGTAAAGAAGTAACACTGCAGGTTACTCCAGATGTAAATTTCTGATCTAATTGAAATTAATGACAAAACTCCCAAATCTGGTGGATCAAACTTTCTGAGGTAATCAAACAATGCAAACAACACCTGCAGGATGCAGCATACCTCTCTTTCCATCTTAAAACTTAACTCACTTTTTTTTTCCAATGTGCACGTAAACGCACCACAAACTAAACAAAACAAAAGGCTATGAAATACAACAGCAAAATACTCACAACATGCATGTGCACTGTAAATAATCTGGAGTGTCTTTCAAGTTTAACTTTTAAGTTTTTACTGGAAACAGTATTAGAAAAACTTTTCATTTCCTACTATTTTTATTAGATAAATTTCTGCAAGTCATCAATACAATTATCTACAGTAGGTTAAAATTTACAAGTTCCAGTCAGTTCAGAATAATGTAGAGCTTTGTCAAGTCCCTAAATATTCAAAATCAAATATCATATGGCTTAATGAAACTTTAGAGATGGTGAAATAAATATCTTCATCATCCGAAAAGTCATAAATGCTCAGAGCAGTTTTGAGGATATGACCGTTACAGAATTATCTCCACTAGAGGTCTCTAGAGAAATACAAGTAACAATATTCAGAAATTAGCAGATACTTTACATTTTTCTTCTTGATACTGCTCAAATTTTGTAGAAGATAAAAATCCATACTTACCTCTGTACTTGTCCTTATTTCTACTGTGGATAATAAAATGTCCTATTATTTCAATAATCATTAGAATACATTAGGTGTTTTAAAGCATTTTATAATCGAATGTTCAGCATTACATGCTTTAGTTAAAGTACTATGTGATTTAATATTTTATGCTGTGATTGCATCTGTGATTGCACAAAGTATGTAGCCAAAGGAAGAAAAATCTTGGTGGGATACCCATCTTTCTAAATAGGGAGCAACAAACAAACAAACAAACAAAACCAAATATGTCATTATCACAAATGAAAAAAGGAATTGGTTAGTCAGAGCAGTATCACAGAATCACAAAGAGTGATTGCATGGGGCTGGAAGAGATCTCTAGAGATCAACTAGTCCAACCCCCCTGCAAAGCAGTCCCCCTACAGCAGGCTGCACAGCTAGCCATCCAGGAGGATGAACATCTCCAGAGAAGAAAACTCCACAGCTACCCTGGGCAGCCTGTCCAGTGCTCTGTCACCATCACTGTGAAGTTATTATGCACATTTGTGCAGAAATTCCTATGCTTGAGTTTGTGGCTGTTTCCCCTTGTCCTATTGCTATGCACCACTGAAAAAAGCCTCAGCAGGGTATTTTAACTTTCAAATTAGATAATAATTTCCTGGTGTGCTATCTAGCAAACTGTTATTTCACAGGCAAAAAGAGGGGCCTGGCATCATGTCTGATTTTATATCTGGACTAACATAAACATAGATATGGAATAGCATTCTGGTAGTTGGACTATTTTTTGTTTTGTTTTGTTTTGTTTTTATCTTGATGTTTTTTGTTCCCCATAAGTTTGATCAGACCGTGCAGCTTTCATTTCTCTCTAATCATATCCAGCTGAAGATGAGCTTTTTCCATTCTAGGTACTGTGCATTTTTTGTGCCACTCTACAAATTATTCAGATTTTTCAGTAAGTTAAGATAGATAATTATTAGTATTTTTCTCCTCATGCTATTTTATTTCCGTGAACTGCATGTTTGTATTAACTCCTTTTTAGCTACTATCTGCTGCATTAAATAGAATGATGTCACTAAGTTTGCGATAAGGTTTAATGCTGATTACCCCTTAATCTGGTAATATTTGCACACTTATTCATCATTTTCTGTGCTGTCCTATCACCTTTGCCACAGTTTGTGATATTAGGTTTGACAAGTAGCAATCCCTCAGACTTTCTTACATACTTCAAAATTGAAAACGGCTTTTTATTTATTTATTTATTTATTTATTTTAATATATTAGCATGCATTCCTTATGTGGAAATAGAAACATGAATGGTTTTAGGATTACTGTCTGCTGCCATTATGCGCAGTTCCTATCAGAATCAAAGAACAGGGGTTACAGAGACAATAATATTAATAACTACCAGTTTAAGAATTAAAGCCTTATCTACATGGGCACTCACTCTAAACCCCAGAGAAATAATTACATTAACAGATGGTGTTCTCTGTGATATGAAACTGGTTCACCCATCAGAAAGCTGGAATATTTTGTAAATACTTGTCCTCTTCAGGTTGTTCCCTCTTTAATCATACATAACTTCATATGAGGGCTTCTCCAAGAGTTAACACCTCCTGTTTTATTATGTCAGCTCACATCACAGGTGAATGGTAGTGGTACGTCATTAGAGGTGAAACCCCCCCACCAACATCCTGTTACATGTTGTTACCATGCAACAGATGGCAGCAGAGGGGCACTCTGACAATGGTTCCTGACATGGAAGTGTCAGAAGCAATGGTGTGTCATTTAATTCCTCCACATGGAAAAAAATTGCACCCAATGATATACATAAATGCTTGTTGAATATTTATGAAGACCAAACACTGGATGTGAGCACAATGAGTGAGGTAGCAACCAGAAAAACAAGACACATTCCGGGTGGCCATACACAGTTGTCACACTACAAAAAGCAAAGCATTTAAATCAGTTCATCTACGCAAATCCACTAATGAAAAATAACATTTTGTAGCTCAGAATTTGTCCTATCAAACAGCGTTACTGTGCTCTTTGTATCTGTTGTAATTTCCACGGGAACAAATAGGAGACATTACTTTCAGAGATAGCTATGATTCTCAGTGCATGCAGTAGCATTAGTTTCTACTCATTTTTGATGCTACATGGATGAATGTAGAAGAGAAGTACATATATGACTGTGCTGAGAGGTGAGAGACTCAAGAGGGAGACATTTCTGGGAAGAGAAGACAGGTGACAGGAACACTGCCCTGACTTTTGAAAGTTTCTTGTATTACTTTAAGAGAACATCTTCTAACTTTTCATCTGTAGAACAAGAACTGCAATGAGTAATCAACTGAGGCCTACTACCAGCTCTAAATGTCAGAGGTAGGCATCCTGGAGGTGATATTTCTCACAGTATTTCTTGCTGCAAAGACCAGAGATAAAGAGCTCTAAGAGGAACAGAAGTAGCACAGTAGTGACATGCTCTTAAAACTTGTAATTCTATGTTGACCTGTCACCTCTGTGAGTTGATCTGAAGATGGTGATTCAGCAAGACTGTGAATTCACACACAGCTGATACTGCCTTCAGCAACTTGAGTCATTTATAGGCAGGATGATACAGGCTGCAGTAGTAAAAAGTCTTTTTACCATTTAACCAAATGTACCTGTTCTTAACTTTAGAAGACATAAAGTGCTGCGGTGATATCCTAGATCACTAAATGTCTATGTATTATGTCTTGTAATAATATTTACCTATGTACATAGTAAATAGCCAGTGTCTCCAGCCTCTGCTCTTTGTTCCATTTGTCTGTGTTCTGTAATGAGAGGTTCCATCAGCTATGTCAGTCCAAAACTGCATCCATTTCCAATTATCCATACTATTATTTTCCCTGTTTTGGAGGAATAATCTACAGCAAAGTTCTGTTATTAAAACTGACATATTTTCATACAGATCCAAAATGGCAAACTATACCTTGAAACTGATTCACACGTGAACCCTTTTCTTGACATTAAAATCGTAAACTCATGGACTGCAGTCCAAAGACTGACTGTCCTTTAAGACTGGCCCTTTGCTGGGTTTTTCAGCCTGTCCTCAACATTTCATCTTTCTGCCTCATTTCCCTCATTTACAGCTCAGCATTACACTTTCCATCTGTTTCACTAGAGGCTCCCAACGATCAACTATTGGTATAAGTAAGTATTTCTTCAAATTTTGAACTATTCTGATTTCTGTGAGACTACGTGAGGCTCCAACTAAAAGCATTTTGCAATAGCAAATGTTACTATTAGAATTAAAATACATATTTAAATAGTGTGTTTGATTATATAACAGCTTCATAATCAGTATGTGTGTTAGCATAGCCTTTTTTTTTCTGAAGGCATAAATGCCATTTGTCAAGAGTATTGACAACAGATTGTTGACTGGAACTTTCATCGGCTTCACTAGTTAAACAATTCAGAGCTTATAACTATAAGGACACGGAAAACAGAAGAAAGCAGCGGAAAGAAACCTCATCTGGGTTTGAAAAGAGCCACACAGTGATCCCAACCTCTGGACGCTTTAGTGCTATAAATACCAAATCATAACTCAAAGTCTAAACTTCCCAAACTTCTGCTGTTGTGTCAGCAGAATAAAATGCTAAGCCTTCTGTAATGAGGAAGAAATTAGTCAATCAGGGATAAAAAAAGAACTGCTCATACGGTTAATGTATGATATTAATTTAGGTTGCCAAAGCTGCTACTCTAAGGAGGGTGGTACAAAGTTTCAGGTTGATTCCCTGGTTCCCTCCCACCATCTTCCAACATGTATATAAATTGTCAGCCCTCCAGAGCCTCTGCCAGTTCTCTCTTCTAGACTTGCCAGAAGCATCTGAGGACTAAAGATGAAGATCTTTTTATTATTCACCTTTTCCACATTTTTCTTGTCTGCTTTTGAACAAGCAGCTGCCTATGCTCACTATGACAAGATTTTAACTCATAGTCGAATAAGGGCACGCGACCAAGGGTAAGTATGGGGGCTTTATTTACATTTTAAAAGGGAATCTCTAAACAGTTACTCTTTTTTTTCTTCTTGTGTTATATTAAACGTGATATTTTTGACTCTGTTTCCTATCATTCAAGAATTACTTCTGTTCTAAATTAGTTTTATAAGAACTAGATTCAAAGCTTTCTGGGGGGTTTTAAAGGGAAACAAAATAATGAAAAACTTCATAAAACCTGGAAAAAATTAAATCCCCACTTCTTGATGAATAAAATGCACACTGAACTTAATTACAGTTCATGATGAATATAATGGGGCTTGAGATATGTTTAATGCACATTTTCAAATGTTTGGATAGAACTGACGCTTATTCCACAGCATTTACTTGCTTTTTTCTGTCCTAATGAATAAATCATGAACTATTCTTTAATACTGTCTGACACTGGGAGCTCTTTGTAAAACTTTTGTTCCCACTGGAGTAGCGGCAACTTGCTCAGCAGGGCACCCCAGAGACTGCACTCACAAGCCAGGCTGTTCAGAGATACAGAACTTATTTGAACAGCTGGTGTCGGGGAAATGATGTATCTCAACACTGTATCTCCATTCAATCTTTTTTAGTAAAAACTGTTCTATGAAAAGAATTGCTCACCATCCTTTCTGCCTTCCTTTATTGAATTCTCTCTCCCCCTTCCTCCCTCCCTCTCTTCTTTTCCCTCTCCCTCTCCCATTCCCACTGTTGTAAAGCATATGTTCTAACTCTTGAACTGATGAACTTTTGTACTGTGAAATTATAGAAATTAGTGACAAAACACCTTTGCTCCATGGAATTTGCTCTTAGAAAATTCCTCTTCTGTACACTACCATGCTAAGTAAAAAGTTTTCCTTGTTTGAATTCTGTGATGTCTTTTATTTACATGCCAGTTTACCCTTTGGTCCCCAGTAATTCCCAGAATGTTTATTTAGGTGCCTGAGGTCCTCCAAATGGATGGTAATCAAAACAGTTGATTGATTTACAGGGTTTCCTACCACATAAAGAGCCAGTCACTGCTTTTCCTCATCTCCGCATGACCTTCAGCTGCACAGATGTGTTCAAGAAAAAAGCTTTAATGAAAAAAGCCTGATGGTGTTAGCAGCTAAGTCCCTGGTGGCTAGTAATTAATTCACTTCCCTGGAGGAAGGAAGAAATGTAAGACACATTGAGACAGAGGGGCCAGAGTGGAGGGGAATCATCTGTCCCCACCAGGAGGGTGGACTTGTCAAGGAACCCAGCTGGGTAGTCTTGGGAGCTTGCATTGTGGTTACTTGAATGCACACCTGCCCTGGCAGCTAAAGACAGATGTTCATTTCTCATTCTAGCTCAACAGAATCTGTATATGCTGCTATGTTATATAGCACTCTTACAGATGTGGAAAGACTTTTTTAAAAAATGTTTCTCACTCCATCCATAGCCCAAATGTCTGTGCCCTTCAACAAGTTATGGGAACAAAAAAGAAATACTTCAGCACCTGCAGAAACTGGTACCAGGGATCCATCTGTGGAAAGAAAGCGTAAGTATCTATCTGCTGTTCAAAACATCCATTGAAATAGAATAGCATTCAATTAGAAAACTCTCCTCAGTGAAAAACTAAATATTTGCTTCAGATGCAGAAGCAGGAAGAATTAATTTCATAGTTTTACAGTGTTACAGCTTTCCTTTAATTAAAACCGCCTGGATTCAGTAATTGCTGCCAAAAATAATCACAAAATGTGTGAAAATGATAGCATGGTATGTAATGCTTTTAAAGTTGAATGGGCTTCCAGGCATAAGTTTCAGGTATATTTTTCTCAGTTAAGTTTATGTAGGTCTATTCTAAACACAAGAAGATACAAGGTTATGTGACCTACTCAGAAACACAGAGGGGCCTGAGGCCATTTGTGAAAAGAACTCTGCACACTAGCAGTTATGTACTCAGACCACACCTTTTCACAAAGAGAAAAAAAATATATTAAGAGCACAGAACAAGTCTGGATGAGTTTCACAATCTTTTGGAATCTGTATGTATTTCAGTTGTCTTGCTTTTCCAGAATACAAGCCATTGCCTTTTCTGTGGGGAAAAAAAAGTGTCAGCAGTATCAGAGTCACTACTTCTGTATCAGCCACAAATTGGTTTCAGAGTGAGAATACATAAAAGAACTCCAATCCAGAAATTGGTCTCCCCAATTGTCCTGTTTAAAATTGAGTAATTTAACAATGTTTATCAAATGCCATGAACTAGTATATTTTTTCTAGTTGTACCACATTTTCTCCTGTTGATGCACAATTAGTTGGATAACATTCTCAGCAGCTGTCACAAGAAATCACTGTTCTTGTTTCCCCATTAATTTTGTTTCCCCACTAATGATTTTTTGCCCTGTTAAAATTAGTCTTGAATTTGTAGTCAGAAGTCAGACAAAGATCTGAAAAGGGCTTGTATTGTGGTTTCCATTACTTCTCTTGGCTGTTACAGGCTTTGTGTTGTTAAGTTCCTAAAAGATATTATATGTCATAACACAGTGTTGGAAAGGGTCCTTAGGGAAAAGGATGAAGAAAGAGGTAGTGGGAGGAAGTTTTCTCCCATTTTTCATTGCTCTGCCAGCATACCATAAATTAATGGAACTGAGTTAAATATCCAGTACAGGGAGGCGCAGATTCCAACACATAGTCTTTCAAGTACAGGCATGGTTTTGAAGTCTGAATTCTAAAGTCAGTCTAGATGTGAGAAATGATACCCTGTCCCTATCAGAGCTCAAAAAAGATTATTTTCAAGATCCAAGTTGTCACCCTAAGCTTTCTGCTGTTGTAAAATTTATCAGATTAGTAATTACTTCTTTAAGACGATGGAAGAAAGTAAGAGCATTGTGCTAGAGTGGAAATAGCACAAATTTTAATTAACTTTCCAGACAGAGAATCAGTCTGATTATTCCAAATCCTCAGATGTTCCTTCAGAACTTAATTTGCTGACTTGAATCTCACTCAGTTCCTCTCTGCTTTATCTTGACTTTTTTTAAAAAAAACAGTCATTCTAGACAGGTTAGAATTCATTTTTTTGTACTAAATATTGAGGAGGTTTGGGCAATTGATGATTATATCATAGTGATCATTTTTCAGTCAAACTAGACTGTGTGTGATCATTTGCCCCATCTCTACCTTCAGATTTTTAGTATTCATAGTTTTATAGTCTTTATCAGAATCCTTCCTGCTCCTCCAGGTGGCGTTATAATACAGACTTCCTTTGTTCTTCTGTGGTCATGCAACAAGTCATCCAAAATATTTCACCTTTTGAGAAAAATCTGCCATACCACTAACTTCTTTGGCACTACATTTTATTCCACTACAGACACATTAGGAAGAAGGATATTTCCTGAAAATGAAATTTGGATATTCTCGAGTCAGTTTTGGAAAACAAATTACTTCTGTGGTTTTATTCCTAGATAGATGTCATGTTCCTGTGAGCAAAAGTCTGCTCTCTGCACAAATCTGAAAAGGAACACATTGCTTTGTGAAACTCCAGAAGTAAAATGAGTTCTTCAGTGAGAAATGTGTTTCTTCTAATGTGTCAGGAAAAGTAATTTGAAATAATAGGCAGTTTGGGCTCAATGAAATCATATATGACTATTCCCTTTTCTGACAAAGCTGAAAAACATTTTACAGAGTCTTTGTTAGGCCCTAAGCAGGAAACCCACTACAGCCAACCAGTAGAAGAGACTGAGCAGCAGCAGGGAGAATTTGCCTGAGAAACACAAGTATTTCCATGCTCTTTTAACACTCCTACCATTGTACAGGCACTTACACAGAAAGGCTAGAGGAGAAAACAGTGTATATGAGATTAAGAGTCATGGACTTTTTTGTGGTTGTAACTGAGCATCTGTTAAAACTTAATCTTAGCTCTTATTGGGAGTTATATTCTCTGTACTCACAGAATATGAATGTGTGAAATATGATGTGAATCCATTACTAAAGAGGTTATTTTAGTAGGAATGTTAATCCAGAGGACAATGGCTCTTCTCATGTTAATATCTCTGTGTTAATAAGTCCTTCATTACTTGCACATAGTTTCTATAAAATGTTAATTTAAATAAGTTTCTTATGTTTACACTTCCTGCACACTCCTGTAAATTTCCAGTTGGGATACAAGCTAAAGATTTGCTAAAATCAAAGTCTTTTGGTCCAAAAGTGTTCCACTGTTTTTATGCAGTATTTTATCTCCATGCCAGCAAGGAGTAGAAACAGATGAGTCACAGAGCTGATCTGAATAAGTTGAATACCTCTCTGTTAACGAAGAATAACAATATATGGTAGTCTAGATGAGATCTCTTTTCCTTGGGAATATATTGCCTTAGTACTAAAAAATACATGCAAAAAAATTTCCAAACTCTACTTTCTTCACTTAGACACATCTTATACTAGCAGGATCATACAGCTGGGGATGACTTTATTGTGTGAGTTGGAATGTTCCATGTGTCTGTGAGTGGTATTGAAAAATAGCATCTTGCATCAGGTTTTATAGCATTCTAATGTTATTTTTAGATGTTCTTCATGGACCACTTTTCTCTCATTCCATCCTTCTCACTACATCTTGAACACAACTGATACACGGACCTTCCAATTGTGGTCAACCGTATGGGCATTTTGTAAAAAAAAAACAAAACAAAACAAAAACAAACAACCAACAACAACAAAAAAAAAACTTAGAGTAACTCTCGGTGATTGAAAAAAGTGCTTTTTTCATAACATGTTATATGGTAAAAGAGGCACTGATCTTGTAATGCTTGGCTGAAGAAACAACTTTCTTAATTAAGTTTTTCATTCAGTTTTCTGCTTTTCATTAATTGTGTCATTGTTGGTTATGGTAAGAACACTTAACTTGCCATGCCTTATGCTATACTTACAACTCAACTTCTTTTTTCCTTTCTCCAAAAGCAAATTAAGATTGCACCCTCTCAAAGGGTTGCTCAAAGGGTGAGGGAGATACATATATATATATATTTTTTCCTTTGGAAATAAAGAACTACTCACGATGAAGCAGTTCACGCAGTTGGGCTAATATTCTGACTTTTGTTGCACAAATGATACAACTCGTTTTACGAGCTACTGGCAAGGATACAAATGGTAGGAAGGTGAAAGGTTATAAGTTTAATTTCCTTATTAGTTAGAAAATCTGTAGCCTAAACTCTCTGTTCATCTTGCATTTCTAGGAAATAACCATTCAGCAAATTGCCTCACAGAATGAAATATGTGAAAAAGAACTGTACAAAATTTTGAATATATGACTCATTTGCTGAAAAGAGGCACATGCCAGAAAGGTGAAAAGGTTATGTGTGTATCTGTAAATGGAATTACATATTTCCCTAGCACAGAGAAATGAAATGTTGTGTGGGTTTTTTTTGGCTTGTTTGTTTGTTTGTTTAATCTTAAATACTGAACATCTATAGCAGACTGTTGTAAATCATGGAATTCCAATCCTACCATTATAAATCATGGTTTGTAATACTATTGCTCTTCCAATCTGTGTTCACTTTTAAAATCTCTTCAAGTAGATTAGACAGTGATGCTTTTGAGTCCAACTTCTCATTTGAGCAAGTTGTACAGTTAAATCTGTTTGAGATCAGTGTTTGCCAGCTCTAGCTTGTGAAAAATGAGATAAGCCTGCCTATTCAACAGCCACTGAAGAGTCTACAGTTTAAAAGCTGGATTACTGTGGTAAAGACTCAGCAAAAATATTCAAGGAAAGCCTGTTCAGAACTCTTTAGCTGCTGAGATAAGCCACGCGTATAAAAAAAATACTATTAGTAAGATCTTCATTGCCATCCACAGCAGATCATAATTTGAAAAGAAATATCTGGAGTCTGGAAGTTTAAAATACGCTTTAAATCTTGATAAGATTATACAGTGAATTGACACTCCTTGTATGGAAGGGCCAGAATCAACATATAACCCTGTGGGTTTTTTTGCAAGCTTGCACTAACTTAGAAGAGAATTTGTCAAGAAAGTCTATGGTAGATCTTTTGTTTCTGTCATACTAATTAAAAGGGCATTATTTTTCATTAGGCATACAGTACAAAGTTGAATGTTACACTACAGAATTACCAGTTCTGGTTTGCTGCTACATACAAATTATGCATGTTCAAGAAAGGGAGTATTTTACTGACATCTTTATTTAACAGTTCCTGGTCTGCTCTATTATTAAATTGTACGCATGCTTTGATGATATACTCTTTTAACTCTGTGCTTGATTTGTTGCAATCTGGTTTTCATCCTCGCTGTATTTACCAAGGAACCTCATGTCCAATTACCCTGTATTTAGTGACTGTTTTCTATGACCTGCTTTATATCTGTACTTAATTAATTATCTCCCTAATTCCTGAGCTTCTTCAAAGTCTTCTTGGTACACTGAGGCTCTGCTCCCAATTTATTTCACCATACAATCCCCAAGACCTTCTCCAAAGTATACATCCAGACTGTACCTCAAGAAGTTTTGTCATTTAAATTTACATTCTTCATTTTTTTTCCCTTTGGATGCTATTGCTACCAGTTCCTCTCACTTTCCCAACTGTGTTCATTTTTGCCTTCCCTAAGTCCCAGCTAATCTTTTCAAAATAGACTCCTCAAATTAATTTTCTTCTGCTGCTATTCTGTTTATGCCATCTTTTCATAACTCTGCAATCTCTTTCATGGTGTTGTGTTGTTTGTTTTGTTTTGTTTTTTTCCTATCAGTTAAGCTTAATGGCTATATTTAGCAAAACAACCACCAATCTGTAATATATACAGAATAGGCTGAATGATAAAAAGGGCAAAAAAATTAGGAGAAAGTATACTTTGCAATGTGAAATTAATAATGAAAGAAATGGGGCTGCAAACTAAAGTTGCTATACAATTGTTTTTCATATGTTCTACAGAACTGTCTTGTATGAGTGCTGTCCTGGCTATATGAAGATGGATGGTATGAGAGGATGTCCTGCAGGTACTAGTTTATTTTCATATGGATGAGTCTGTACATGAAAAGCGCTACAAAAAATGAGACGTTCAAAGGTTGTCAGCTTGAGGAAACATTGCCTCTTTTTACAAATTAATGTCTGAAAATGCGAAGTTTCATTTGTACGTGGTCAGTACAGGTGAAAATCAGCCTGCATTTAATTTGATCCTGCAGTTTAAGTTAAATTCCCCAACTGCTTCCAGTTACTGGATTGGAGAGAAGTGATAAGAGTTCTCCATTTCCAAAACAGCTCTATTTCTGTTTCCCTCCCACTCCAGAGTAACCCATAGCACACCAGAGATCAGAAACCTAGGGCATGAAATGTGACATATTGAAGTTCTGTTTACACATTTTCATGAGAAGACTTGAATCTTGCTAACTAAGAGGCTTTAGATAAACTAAGGAGTGCAAATGAAGGCAGAGATTAATTTCTCCTATCTGTGCTGTTCTGTTTTGCATAAATAAACTTAATTGCAACAAGGAAGAATAATCTGAGATGGCATATATTTAATCACTTTAAAATCCTCTATTTGAGCTTATCTTTTACATTCTGTTAAGCATATCTTAAGGCGGAGTTCATCTTGTTTAGGTGTATCCCTTTCACTTTAGATGTTTACATTAGAATGAGATCGGGCTACTCCAAAAGATCCTGTCTTCTCCACAGCTGTAAAAGTAGCTTGGGACAGCTAGCTCATGTCAATACCTGAACTGTGGATTTCTAGAATTAGGACATCTGCATCCTATTCTCATATAACAGAGTTTTGATTGTGAGATTATGGTGATTCTTGCTCTCTGAATCAATCTCTACATATGCCAACCACTGGAAGAAGCCTCACAGGAATAAATCTGGTTGATGGTGCCCAAATGTGACCCGCTTCAGCAATTTTTGAGATTGTAGATAAAACTGACTCATATCCTCTCTCAAACGTCCCAAATGGATAGGCTCCCATTCCATATGAGGCTTGGAACAAAACATCTTTTATAAAGAAAACATTATAATATCTAGTTTTGTTTGATCTATTTTTTCAGCTCATTAAACAAACCGTAAAATAAATAGCAAGCAGATGTGTTTGGATGAATTCAAAATACATTGACAGTGGCATTTTAATTCAAGCATGTTGTTTTAATATTGATTTAAACAGTTTCACAAAGGCAATGCACTTGTCCAAAGAAAAGAAATAAATTGGACTTAGTTGTGAGAAACTGGCTGAAGAATTTACAGTATTTTTGTCTGATGTTGATTTTAGTTGCTCCTATTGATCATGTATACGGTACTCTTGGTATTGTGGGAGCTACTTCCACTCAGCAGTATTCTGACATGTCAAAGCTGAGAGAAGAGATCGAGGGAAGAGGTTCATTCACTTTCTTTGCACCAAGTAACGAAGCCTGGGAGCAATTAAGTTCGGTAAGCATTTCTGTGTGTGTATGTATGTATTTCTCTTTCAGGCAATGTTTTAGTTAATAAACTAACAATAACTTGCTTATTATAACCTAGATGGCAAACAGTAATAAGATTTTAGGTATAAGCAGACATAAGACAAGTTATTATTATTATAAACAGGTACATTATAAGAATGTACCTGTTTTCATACATCACTGAAGCTAGACAATCTGAATTTATTTTCAGGAATGCTAAGTAACAATGTTTCTTACTTAAGCACTTGCATGTCAAATTTTAATATTGCTAGTCTTCATATAATTTTAGGGTAACCAACAGGAATTCCAGCAATTGCATAATGTAGAGTACAACCATGTTTTGTCAGTGACTCACATGTCCTCCTTTAAGTAATGCTTTTAGTTAAAATAAATATTGAACTAAAGTACTTTCAGTGCTTTGCCTATGATGACATTTCTTGTCTTCAATTTGTAATCAAATTAGTCTAAAGCAGCATCTGAACAAAGCCAGATAGCTAAGTAAGGAAAATCATGTATTTCCTAACAGGAAGTATCTGTCAATTGTTTTCATAATGTATGTAAAGGTAAAGCAATATGTACATTTTTCTAACTGAAGAATGCTCCTGACATTTCAAATTAATTATTTTCCTTTCTTCTTCAGGAAATTCACAGGAATTTAATTGACAATGTAAATATTGAACTATACAATGCTCTCCACCACCACATGGTAAACAAGCGCATGTTGACAAAAGATCTTAAGAATGGCATGACGCTGGTGTCCATGTATAATGGCCAGAAATTGCTTATTAACCATTATCCTAATGGGGTAAGTCTATAGATAAGACTTCTATAATATAATAATGTAACTTCAACCACTGATATTTCTTTTATCAATTTGCTTTGCTGTAGAATGAAATAATGGAAAGATTAGTAGCTAGCAATTCAGTTGTCACTGAAAAAATAAATTTTATCTTGAACAAATTCAGTTTTCTTTGCTAGCTGGTCACCAAGATTTAATGAATATGTACAGTTTGCTGTTTAAATGTCAAGGTTCTAATGTGAATGAACTTCCTAAAAATCAAGCCTTTGGTGGCCAATAGAATCATAGAATGGACTGGGTTGAGAAGGACCACAATGATCATCTACTTTCAATCCCCCTGCTATGTGCAGGGTTACCAACCACCAGACCAGACTGCCCAGAGCCACATGCAGCCTAGACATCATAATAAGTCCAAGAGCAAAAACTTGCTATTAATCTTTATGTACTTACAAAATACTATTAAATCATGTATTTTAATTAGATCAGATTGTTTATTTGAACTTTGGGGCACAGTAGAAATATTTAATGTTGCAGTATGCAGACATCCATTACCTTCTAGAAATAATTTTATTTTCATAAATGCTAAAATCTCCCAGTCATGTCACTTGTCCCTGCCTCAAATGCATAAAAATATTAATGCTGGACAACAGTTTACATCAATAATATATATATATATAATCACTGTATTAAACAGATATGGTAAGCAAATAAGAGAAATAAGGACCATAATGGGAAGTAAAACATGAATAGGAAATCAATGTAGCCTGCATTAGTCAGCCGTTAGCTGAATGCTTTCCAGAAGAGTTGAGTCAGCATTTTAAATCTTGCACCATTTCACTTAATGTTTTAAAAAGACTGAAAGGACAAACACATTTTTCAGTACATAGACTGCCATTCCACAAAAATCAGATTCCAGGCATATGATCAAATGAATAAGCATTAATTTTTTTACTACTTGATTCCTCATACACAGGTTGTTACTGTTAACTGTGCCAGGATCATCCATGGCAACCAGATTGCTACCAATGGTGTTGTTCATGTAGTTGACCGTGTCCTAACTGCTGTTGGAAATACCATTCAAGATTTCATTGAAGTTGAGGATGATCTTTCATCTCTCAGAGTAAGTGGAGAAAATTAGAAACATTCTGGTCTCTTAGTTTCTTCTTCTTTCTTTTCTACTTGTGTATTATGCCTGTAGGTATGAAGGGCTAATTTATAAAAGACAAACATGAAATCAAATGAAGTGACTTGCTATGTGCTAAATTAAGGAGGTAACTTTTCATATCAAGGCATATTTTACCCACATAATTAATTTTGTATTCCATTTTGTCATTTCACTTTTAACACATATTTCTGTAACACAGAACACAGTCTCACATTAAGGACCCCTAGTTACTAGGTGAATGCACAGGAGATATTTTGTGCTAAATGCCGTCTGTCAGCTTTCATGAGCTACTCCAGTTTTCACTGTAAATTCAACATTACTTTTGAAGAATAAGATTTTACTTCAGAATCTAGGGGTCAAAATATGTTAGCTTTTATTTTTATTTTATTCTGTTTTCCTATGACTAGATGGCTAAGCTATTTGGGAGATGCTTTAAATAACCAGCATTAATAACCAGTTTTATTTTTCAGGCTGCTGCCATTACATCAGACGTCTTAGATACTCTTGGAAGGCCTGGTTATTACACACTCTTTGCTCCTACTAATGAAGCTTTTGAGCGTCTTCCAAGAGGAGTCTTAGAAAGAATCATGGGTGACAAGGTGGCTTCTGAAGGTATATAAATTTTTCTTGCAGAAGAGAAATACTTGGTTTATGGCAATTAGTGCTCCTTAAAAATCTGATGGCCTTCTAGGATGCAGTGATAACATTTGTGGAGAAAGTTTGCAACTGATGTCATCTACTTGGACTTGTGCAAGGCCTTTGACACAGTACCTTACTGCATCCTTTCCTCTAAATTGGAGAGATACAGATTTGAACAGTGGACAATTTGGTGGATAAAAATTTGATTGGATGGTTGAAGACAAAGAGTTATGGTCAATAACTCTCTATCCATCTGGAGACTGGTGATTAGTGGCGTCCCTCAGGAATTTGTCTTGGGACTGGTGCTCTTCAACGTCTGTATCAATGACATAGACAATGGGTCAGGGTTTGGAGATGTCATGAGGGTGAGTGGTGCAGCTGATACAATAAAAGAAAGGGACGCCATCCAGAGGGACCAAGACAGGCTTAAAAAGTGGGTCCATGTGAACAGAATGAGGTTCAGCAAGGCCAAGTGCAAACTGTTACACTTGTGTTGGGGCAATCACAAATATGTGTACAGACTCCTTGAGAGTAACCTTGCAGAGAAGGACTGGGGATCCTGGTGAATGAAAAGCTGGACAAGAGCCAGCAGTGTGCTCTTGTACCCAGAAAGCCTACAGTATCCTGGGCTTCATCACAAAAGAGGTAGCCCCTCTATTCTGCTCTTGTGAGGCCCCATTTGGAGTTCTGCTTCCAGACCTCGGGCCCTCAGTGCAGGAGGGATGTGTAGCTGTTGGAGTGAGTCCAGAGGAGGGCCACAAAAAAGATCAAATGGCTGGAGCACCTCTTCTAATGAAGAAAGATTGAGGGATTTGAGCTTGTTTAGGTTGGAGAAAAGAAGGATCAAGGGAGACCTTACTGCAGCCTTCCAGTACTTGAAGGGAGCCTAAAAGCAGGAGGGGGATTGACTTTTTACATGGTTGTATATGGATGGAACCAGGGGGAATGGCTTTCAACTGAAAGAGGGGAAATTTAAGTTAGATATTAGGAAAAAAAAGTTACTCAGAGGGCCATGAGATGCTGGCACAGGCTGCTGAGAAATGTGGATGCTCCATCCCTTGAAGTATTCAAGACCAGGTTGAATAGGGCCTTGGGCAGCCTGATGTGATGGCTGGCAATCCTGCATATGACAGGGGTTGGAACTGGATGGTCTTGGATGGTCTGGTTGGTGGTTTCCCTCCAACCTAAGCCATTCTATGACGTATGAAACTATACATCCAAACATCTGTTTACAAAGTTTTTTCTTATCCCTGCAGCTCTTGTGAAGTTCCATATTTTAAATACTCTTCAGTGCTCTGAAGCGATCATGGGTGGAGCTGTCTATGAGACCTTGGAAGGAAACACACTTGAAGTTGGCTGTGATGGTGAAACTCTTACTGTGAATGGAGTAAAGATGGTGAAACGCAAAGATATTGTGACGAGCAATGGTGTTATCCACCTCATTGATAGAGTGCTAATT
Source organism: Perdix hodgsoniae (assembly GCA_035772895.1). Taxonomy (NCBI): domain Eukaryota; kingdom Metazoa; phylum Chordata; class Aves; order Galliformes; family Phasianidae; genus Perdix; species Perdix hodgsoniae. The sequence continues at coordinate 7,683,430 of JAPSGF010000008.1, forward strand.
CCTGATTCTGGTTAGTAATGTGCATGACAAATTTATTAAATTGAAAATATTTCCTCTCATCCCACCTAGATTCCTTCACATGCGTTGTTGATAAGGTTACGAAATCATGAAAAGTGCAATTAAGGAAAAGGAAGGGGGAAAAAAAAAAAAAAGAATGTTTCTAAATATCTCTTCTTTCTCATTTATTTTCAGCCAAACAAGTCATTGAGCTTGGAGGTGCCCAGCAGACTACTTTTACAGACTTGGTGACACAACTTGGACTAGCATCTTCTCTAAGACCCGAAGGCCAATACACTCTGCTGGTACCACAGAATCGTGCTTTCTCAGGTTAGTAGCCTTTAAAGATTATTATCTAACTTTGAAATAAACAAGAAGGATGTATAATATTCTGACAGTCTTCCAAATAACTGCCAGTACTTGTTCTACATCCCAAGGAAAGACAGTAATTAAGAATTAGAGATACTTTAGTCATCCAAAATGAATGCCATATGGAAACAAAAAATGTAACCATTAGGCTGCGCAGCATTTTCAGTGGTAGCATTTGTTAACAGAAATATTATCTCTAAGACACAAAACATGCACAGATACGTAATGGGAAAGCAGTGATATTAATGAACTTGCACATTACTCTTAGCTTGTGCATTACTTACATTAGATTAGTTATTTATTCTCCCAAAATTTATAAAAGGAGGTTGGTATTTTGTGGTCCATTAAAACACAGAGAAACTGATAGAGATGTGCTTTAAAACATGTTTACTTATTAGCAGGAAAGACCACATGAACATCCTATCCTTTCCTTCACCCCCAGAGAAATTTGGGAATTATTTCAGATGCACACCCAGAAAGCAAAATTTGGAATAAGTTAATTCAGCTGGCACACAAAAATCATCAGCCATTTTGTTTACAGTAGTTAATCGTGACTGTGTCAAAATTTTATTTATAAATTAGAGAGAGAATAATTTACAGAAAATGTTTAAGAATTCATTATTTACACATATTTTTCCAAGTCTTAAATTATATGCATTTCAAGTAAAGATTCAGTGGTGATGCAGTTGACCACAGTTAAACTTGCTTGAATGAAAGTTCACTATGTAAATAACTATTATTATTTGGTGTTGTAGATGACACTTTACAGATGGATCAACGGCTTCTTAAAACAATCCTGCAGAATCACATTATAAAAGTGAAAATTGGGCTCAATGAACTATACAATGGACAAGAGCTGGAGACAATTGGTGGAAAGCTGCTAAGAGTCTTTGTGTATCGCACAGTAAGTGAATGGAACTTTCTAACAATATGCATCCTGACTACAAAAAGGAAAATATATGAAAGAATAAAAAAAACAAAGCTGAATTAAAATGACAGTATCTACAATCACCAGTATTAAGAAATAAAAAATTAAGCTTTCAAACTAGGAAAAAAAAAGAGAATTCTGTCTTTGTGGTAATTTTGCATAAACTACTCTTTTGGAAAAAAAATGAAACAAAATTCAGGATCTGGCATTCAATTATTCAATTATAAATTTATAAAACTAATTTTTATAACTAAGTAACAAAATCCTCAAAGGAAACAAAAAAAAAACATTGGAAACATTTGCATTCTGTTAACTTACTCCAGATTTTGTTACTTTTGCTTTCTCAAACAATAGTAGGTTTCCTGCAAGACAATACAGTATGATATTTGGAAATCCAGAGGAAAATTAATTTTAATCTTAGCAGCCAGTTGGGAAATACACAACCACTGTATTTATTAAATATGTTTGAATGTTTTAATTTAATACTTAAATGTTCTTTGAGTAGGTACATTTGAAACTATCATTTTTCTTTCAATCAGGCTGTATGTGTTGAAAATTCATGCATGGTCAGAGGAAGTAAAGAAGGAAGGAATGGCTTTATTCACGTCTTCAGACAAATCATCAAGCCAGCAGAAAAATCTTTGCATGAAATGCTGAGAAATGATAAGCGTTTTAGGTGAGTAGCATCTTGACAGCGCTGAGGTTTGGGTACAGACTGTAGCAAAACATACAGCACAGGTGGGCTGAGAAATAGTTCTGAACCATGGATTACTGGATATCTGGGGTGCAAAGAGGGCAGGAAAGATGTAATTACCTCCTTAAAAACAGTTTCTTACTGCAAAATAGGCAAGAGATGAGCAAGAAGGTAGAAGGGACTGGATGACACATTGAGAGCTGTAAATGTAGCATAGTCTGAAGGTTTAGTTAACCAATGATACAATCCCATATTGATGCAGAATAATTAGAGACTCATACATTCCCAGTCTATATTTCCTGTCCCGTCTTCAGATATCCTGATCCTCCAGAGAGCAACTGCCTTCAGAGAGCAATTCTAATCCTCCCTTCATGTCTCTGATCTGCAGATTTTTTATTCCCTCAGCTCTAGCTCTAGCTCATTTTATTCCCTCTAGCTCTAGCTAGGAGTGTTTGAAAATTGATGGTCTCAGAATAAATGAAGGAACTAAGTGCCCAGACCTAAGTATAGTTACTACACTTCAAAATAATGTATTTGTGATTTGTTTATTTGTTTTCAACAGTGTTTTCCTCAGTCTGGTGAAAGCTGCAGATTTAGATGATGTTCTGTCACGGCCTGGAGCATGGACTCTGTTTGTTCCAACTAATGATGCCTTTAAAGGTTTGACTGATGACGATAAGGCTGTATTGATAAGTAAGTAACAGAAGAAAACTACACGTATAAGCAATTATGGAAAAATTATTGGGAAAAATAGCCAGTGTATTTCCTAGACAAAAGATGTCTGATAAAGCAGATAACCTTTTACATAAACAAGTCACGGGACTTCCCTAAATTAATTCTTTCTTCAGTGACAGAGAGAATATCTTATAGGGAAAATCATTCAACATTAACTAAAATTATTCTCATTTGTTGACATATTATCTTTTTAGTTTATATGAGGGAATGTGAATTTGGCTTGCTGTACTAGTGCAGGAATAGCAGTTGCCCTGAATTCAACATCCAGAAGAGCAGCCACATTTTCTGCTCCTGTACTTTTCAAATCAAGGTTCAAAGACTTGAAACAAAACCCCATGAATTCTTAATGACTTCTGAGAGTCCAGCCCAGCTCTGTGCAGCCATTAACTCACTAATGAGGCACTGTAAATTTGAATTCCCTCTTAGTCATTTAAAATTATGACTGTGGTATAAATAACCTTCTGGTGTAGTGTGTGTTTAGTGATAAACAATAAATTAAAAGATAACCTAAATGAATATCATTAGAGAGCCATTAAAATCAAAACAAGCTTGTCTCAGTGCTGTGAACTTAAGCAACTAGATGAATACTATGATTCTATTTTTAAGACTGGGTTTGCTTGCAAAAGAAACAAAAGAAATTGAGGCTGATTTTGTCACAACTATTTCATGTTGAAGCCCAGGCCTGCATTCTTTTGAATCATTTCGACAATCTAGAAAAACAACCATGTGTCCATTCTGCTTTTCAAGGACTTTTATGTACTGGCTTTTCCTACCATTGTGATGTAGTTTCTACTTAATTTCATTTGCAGTTGAAACTTTAGTTTTACCCTATAGTTTTTGCAGCTTAAAGTCCATTTTTTAGAGTCAGACTGATTTCTGGAACTTTATCTTGTCTTTTTTTAAAATATGAATTTAAACTTTAAAATAAATTTTCTTTAAAGGAATATAAAAATATTTATCTGTTAGAAAGATACAAAACAAAGATTATTTTTATTCAGTGACCATTGTGGCTGAGACCGAAAGAAATCTGGTGATTCACAAATGGCCATGCTTAGGCTTTGCATATAACTTTGTTCTACCTATTGAAGATTCAGTCACATAAGTTTGGCACTGATTTTAGAAGTTAGAAAATAAGCTTTTAATTGAACTTCAGCAGTAAAGTGAATTTCAGCGGTATCAGCAATCAAAGCAAAAGCAGAGAAAAGGAAATGCTCATTGAAAAAGACACTAGGAAAATTATAATCTCACAGTTTCATCAAGGCTGAAACTTTTAGAAAGAATAATCACTATTTGACAATATTCCATGTAATGTTATGTTTTAAATCTGTCCTGCTTAGTTCTTTGAATATTCCTACAGCTCATCCTTTGATTCCATAGATGTGGAGCTCCAGGGGGCTGCCATGATACTACCTTGGACTGCAGGATCCATTTCCTTTGCTAGTCTTGGAAATGTTGGCTTTTTTTCTTTTCTTCACGAATAGAAATGAAGCCTATGAAATAAGGAAATCACCCCCAGAACGGGGTTGTTTTTCTCAACTTCTCTTCCTCTCATAGTATATTAAGACCAGCAAAGGATCATACTCCAGATGACATTCTTCTAGTCTGCTTGCAACTTTGTCCTGCCCGAGATACAAAATGTATGTGTGTATAGAGAGCTATGAGTTATCCCCATTTATCCCAGAAGGATGTTGCTTAATAGAATATTTACATTTATTTCAGTGCCAACACTGTCAGATATAGTTTCCTTTAATTTCAAGGGAGTTAACGTAGCAGTTTATCTAGTATTTTGATGATAGTTGATATTGTAGACTGCTTAGTGTTTCTGAATTTGATGTTTTTGTGGAGCATAATTAAAAAATCCCTTACTTGTATTTCTTATTTTTCAATTTAAATAGGAGACAAAAATGCTCTCAGGAACATTCTCCTTTACCACCTGACACAAGGAGTTTTCATTGGAAGTGGCTTTGAGCCTGGTGTGACAAACATCCTTAAAACTATCCAAGGAGGAAAACTGTACTTGAAAACAGTTAAGTCATGAAAAAGAAGACTTTCTGATACAATCTTGTAATGGAGATTTGACATTCAATGTCTATAGTTTGATATTCTGTCTGATATTTCTCAGAATGTAGCATTAAGGGTTTTGTTTTATATTTTAATATCATTGATAACTTCTTCTATCATTCAGGTGAATGATACTCTTCTGGTTAATGAACTGAAGTCAAGAGAACCTGATCTCATGGCAACCAATGGTGTAATTCATGTTATTGATAAACTCCTATATCCAGCAGGTGAGTATTAGTTCATGGAATGTATGTACATTTCTGAATCTGTCTCTATCTTATGTCGTTGCAATAACTGTAAAAAGTTACTTCCTTTAAAAAGACAGTTTCTGTGTGGAACACAAAACAGAAAATGTACATCACTGTTTATTCTATGCCTTGTCTGAAACCATGGCAACTCTTTAAAATGTTATGAAAGTCTGGTATATGGAAGATAAGATGTCTTGGGTTATCTTTCCCCCAGTACAGAAGAATGTGTATGTACCCATGCATGCTATTGTGAATTAATGAAAATGCTACATCCCCTGACTACTCCAAATGAAAATAAAACATATGCAGGTGTGTCCTCTTACATGCTTATTTCTTCTTTTCAGATCTGCCTGTTGGAAATGATCAGTTGCTCACAATCTTGAAGAAGCTGATCAAGTATATTCAAATCAAGGTATTTTTATAATAATGTCCCCACTGTCCTTTTGGCTGGATCTGCAAAATCACATTATCACTCAGAAATGGTTCTTTGGGTCTGCTTCTTCAGAATGCAACACATAATAGTTGCTCCCAGTCTCCCAAGTGTAATCTTGAATGATACAATGCGTACAACAGTTAGAAGTTATGTTTTTCATCACCCAGTAATTGCAGAATATTTGCACATAGGTAACGCCAGTGTAAACTGGCCCAAATCTACTGTTTGCTCCAGCTTTATCACTACATCAGCATAGGTAAATTCCAAGTCCTTAAGGAAACCTGTCTTTGAGAGAAATATCAAGCAGTTAAATAGCTATGCCATTTAACTCATTAGCGTCAAAGCCTATGGAGAAGAATAGAGATCTGTCTTAAATATGCTCTTAGTCAATGTTCACTTTCAGTCATGAATGAGAGAACATAGTCAAATGGTATAGCCCGACTTTTTGATCAGTTAACCAGCAATTTCTATGTACAATCTTTAGAAAATGGAAATGCAAGTGCTCTTTTAAACTCTAAAATTACTTTTCTGTATTTATAGTTTGTTCGCGACAGTACCTTCAAAGAGATTCCACTGACGTTTTACAGTAAGTTAACTTTATATAATAACAGATGGGTATGAGATTGCTTTTTACTGTTACCAGTTTCACTCTGAATTGTAGATTTTATTTTTTTTTTTCAATCAGTAAGAAAACAATTTATGGCAAGATAAGGTTGGCCAGTGAAGCCCAGGAAAAGACAGACTCAAATGTTTTTGGACATTGCATGCATTTGTATACATTTTTATCCCTTTCAAGATGACAGGGAAGAATCCCTGAACTAAGCTGCTCAGACTCTTTGGTGCAGACAAGATACATATGGAAAAGATCTTTTTTTTCCTCACTTTCTAGCCAAAGTTCAGTGCTCATTGCACAGAAGTCATATGGCTTCAGAGACTCTCCAAGATGTAACATTGACTAAACTCTATATTTGATACGCTTTCATTTTCACAAAGGCTTCCAGTGAGACAGAGTGTACCTTTTCCACCTGTTTGCCATACATGCAAATATGAGTCTTTAAAGAACCAGTTGCTTCAACCATTTCCTCTACGAGGAATAAATATGAAAAACGAAACTTTCTTGCTCTCTCACAGCCTTTCTAAGGGTTTGCTTTTACTATCTGCACAGACACAGAAGCACAAAATCAGAATATCTGAAGTTGGAAGGTACACACACAAAAGCATTGAGTTCTGGCCTACACACAGCACTGCCTGAAATTCAAATCCTTTGTCTGCGAGCACTGTCCAAATGCTTCCCGATCTTTGTCAGGCTTGGTGCTGTGCCCACAGCCCTGGGCAGGCAGTTCCATGCCCACCGCCCTGTGGTGCAGCCCCTTTCCCTCAGACCCAGCCGCCCTCCCCTGACGCAGCTCCATGCCGTTCCCTCGGGCCCTGTCGCTGTCACACAGAGCAGAGCTCAGCGCTGCCCCTCTGCTCCCTGTGAGGAGCTGCAGCCGCCATCGGGCCTCAGCCTGCTCTGTTCTGGGCTGAGCACATCAGGAGCCTCAGCTGTTCCCCGTATGCTTCAGTTTGTATCAGAATGTGAAGTTAGGCACATTACATTTCTGCAGGGCTACCCACATTTCTCAGTAGAAATGGAGATCATCACATAAGAGTTGGTAACTCTAGGCTGAATATATGGAATTTTAAAAGTTCTTGGAACAACAACAACAAAAAATGGAATATATATTTCACAACCATTGATAGTAGCACAAGAAGCCATGGCTATGAGCTGGAGTGAGGAATTTCAATGTCAAGCATTAAGAAAGTTGTTATAACTGTTGATTTAGTTGAACATGGCGGTGACCTCTAAAGTGAAGGTTTATAGAAGTAGGCTGTGAGCCAGATAATGATCTGTCAGCACTGTTTTATGAACACATGTCTGTTTTAGTTGTAGAGGGGCAGACTGATACCTGTGAGTATCACGGTCTCTATTTTCTGTGAAATGCAAGAATAGTCCTCAGTGTTAGAGGGACTCCTCTGTTTACTAGTTCAGCTCTTTAAGGAAAAAAATGGGCAAGATTCAAAGTTAAGATATGCCAGGAAATAGTATAAACTCTTATAAAGAGTACTGCATGAGACAGTATTATTATTTATCTTACGTTATCATAGATTTCAAGACCAGTGGGTTTTATGAGGCACAAATAAAAGAAAATAGCACATTAGAAGACTGTCCACAGTATATACCACCATTAAGTAAACAGAACGGAGATCCATACTCTGAGGCATTTCAAGATAGTTTACCTTCTGTTAATATCTGTAACGTTATTCACATCTTTATGACCAGATGATTACCATCAAGAATTATCATTTCCATTAAGAATGGAATGTGTTTTATATTCCATTTTCTATACTTTCAGAAATTAACATAATTGAAAGCAACGTGCAGCCTATCATCAGAAAGGAAGGTAAACGGGGCCTTCCAATATATATATCTGTATATGTTCAAATACGGATACACATACAGAATATATATTGTATTTATTTAACTGAATGTACTTTGTACTTAACAACTCCAGGTAGTTCAGTACTTTGCTGAAAAAGCAAAGATACAAATATTGTGATTAGAACTGGCTGAAATGTTTTATATGAAAAGATTTCCCACAGTTATTTTCCCCAGATGGATTTCTTTTTCCCCCATGGTCATTTTAAAAACACATTGTTTAATACAACTTCTTTTAAAAAGCATGTCTTTTAAATGCCTTAATGTTACTCTACTTTCCATAAGTATTACTGTACTTAAAGTATAAAGAAAATTGGATTCTGCAATTGAAACACTTTCAGTGTTTTTGTATTAAAGTAGTTATTTTAAAAGATTTGTTACACATTGAAGTACGAACAACCAAACAAACATTAAAAGCAGTAGTTATTTTTTTTTACATATTCAATCAGTTCTAAATACCAATATCTGTCAGATGCCTGGAAAAGACAGCCAAACTGTTTTTTTCAAATCAAAAGCATGTTTTAAAGAATAGATTAGTGGTGTGACTGTAGAGAACAAAAAGTGGGGCTAAAACAATTCATAGTCTAAATAAAACATCCCTTTGTTTCACTAAACCAGTGACCATTACTCCAGTTTCCTTCTGAAATGAAAACGCTCAAAAGGAATCTGGTGGTGCTCAACTGAGAACAGAGGCAGTCAGAGTATCTTGCAGAATGTTCATGCGAACTGATTAGCCACTGTTTCCGTGAAGATTCCCATTCACCAGAAGTTATGAGTTTGCTTGTTCTGTGTTTTGTTCCATCTAGCATTAGATACTATCTTATATATTTATAAATGTATATGCGGATTCTTGTTTCCTAGTCTCTGTTACGAAATCAGAGCTACAGAACAATAGAAACATGAAATTGATTCCATATATTGTAATTTGACCAAAATATTTTAGAGATCTTCTTAAGATGAAGGTGACTTACCTTCTGGAGGTACCTGCTCTTCTATATTAAATCCTAAGCTAGAGTAGATAGTTTTGGCAATTTAGTATAGTTTGAAAGATGAGAAAAAAAATAAGAAAAAAAAAAAGAAATGCCTGAGCATTTCTCTGCAATGTACAACTAAGTGCTACTCACCAAAGAGACATAAAATATTTTCACATGTTAGTGAGCATTGTACTGTCACTCCTTACTGCTGCCAGTACAGTATTCCTGCTTTGGGATACTATCCAAAAAATGATCTCTGGCCAACAGAATCTGCCTAATGATGACTCAGATATAGTCCCAGGAGAGTCAGTTCAGGCCCTTTTTAGCTTGCTTGCAGTAACAGCAATGAGTAGGAGCTCCTATCACAACCGCATATGCCCACAGTTGTCTGTATAAAAAGTTGCATGTGAAATTTTGCAACATAATGTCTGTATGTTCCAGCAGAAAATTATGGCAGGGAGATTTCATTAAAAAAAAAAAAAAAAAAGAAAACAAAACAAACAAACAAAAAACCCCAGTCATTTTACAGCCTGCTGTTTGCCGCTTCCAATCTTAATGATTTCTGGTGGTGTTGTGGGTCATGGTCTCTACATAAGGAAGTTTGAAGGAGATCTCAGGAGTTAAGTCTGTTGAAACCCAGTCCTAACGAATTGATCCCAGCATTCTGTCATACAGCGGCACATTTTATCAGTGTGGTCTCCAGGGATTTAACAAGATTAAGAGTTTACAAATTATTTGCTTTGGCCATTGATATCAAGATGACATCTCCCATGAATCTCAGAGGATGGTAGTCTTGTTGGCAAATACCTTTGCAGCCTGTCTGTTAACCTCTGAATTTTACCTTAATTCCTCTTTACTGTGTATGACCACAGCTGAAGTCTGGCTAGCTTTAAAAAACGTAAAAACAACAAAAAAAGAAATCAGCCATTCAAAAATAAAGAAATAAACATTAAATAAGCAATCTGAATTGATTAAAAGACCCAGTTTCTTCTTGGCTATCTGTACAGTTAGTACGAAATAACACGATGAATGTTTTTCTCTCTAGTCACTTCCGAGTTTTCAATACTTTACATGCTAATGACTATCAAAGCAATAGCTGCAAGATTCTAGCAAGATGTCAGAGTAGGTATTTTACCAATATGTATGCTATCCTTCTGCTGCTGACAGTCTTTTTGTCCAAGTCCTGTCAACAGATATTAAAAATGCCCAATGCACAGAAGTGAAAGTATTTCTAAACAATAAATGTGCAGTAAGATCTGAATTTAAGGTAGTATGGGAGGAAGTGCAGGATTGTACAGCCACTGCTGCAGATGGCTTCTCAGATTTAAAAGACTCTTTTATGGTCATCTGGCTTATTTAGGGTAGGAATGGTAATGATAGCTTAATCTCAGCCCTGGGGAATACTGTGCATATTTTTATGGCTATTCATAACATGCTGTTTTTTCCTTATGTCACAGACCCATCTATTACACAGCTCACTAAAATAATTGAAGGAGAACCTGAGTTCAAAATAGTCAGGGAGGGGGAGACAATAACTAAAGTGATTCATGGAGGTTGGTATGCTTTCAGCAATTCAATTTGTATTAGATAAAATTTGAAACATTATCTGTTCCCCATCAGTTTTTGTTTGGATGACAATTATTCATGTTGGACAACTGACCAGTTTTTAAGGAGAATTACTGTATTGGATTGTATCATTTCATTCTCACTTCTCACACATTTCAAAATTATTTTGTCTTTTTATCTGTCTAGCTGTAACTCATAGTTACAATCAAGGTAGTGTTAAAAATGCTCTGCATGCTGACATGGTACCTGCTTAAGTTAGGAACTGTTTAGGATGTAATTCTTGTATAGAAAGGCAGCTTGTCAGACAAAGAAATCAACTGTTTTTTTCCTGCTTTGCTAGGAACTCTGAGTATTTCATATCTAGGAGGGTTTCAAAGAAAATAGCATGTGGCCATTCTACATCTGGGGGAAACTTCATTCCTGGTCTACTGTGAGCAATCTGACTTAAAAAAAACAAAACAAACAAAAAAAAAAAACAGGTGCTATTGTAATTCCTAGTGTGCTTCATTAAGTTTCAGTTTCTCAAAAGCAGCACTTCAAACACTGCTCATCAGTTTATTAATATCTTCACTTTAAAAATCCTTGTAGAACCAATTATTAAAACATACACCAAAATCATTGATGGGCGACCTGTGGAAGTGACAGAGAAAAAAGTAACAGAAGAAAGAATTATTCAAGGTAACTCATGCTGAGCTGTTCAGTGAAGTTGTCTATTACATACAGAACTAATACTGCTTAAGTCCTGTACTAATGCCTAAATTGCATTTCCTGGAGAGGCGAATGTTATTCCTGCCACTTGTCACTGTGTATGCTCAACATTTTTTTTGTGTCTGCTACATAGGCATGAACAGAAAGAGTTACAACATCTTGCATGCAAAAACACAGAACCTCATCATTTCTCATTTTTCTTCTACCTCTAACTACCATTTCAAGATGAGACTGTTATTCTGCTTCATTTATTTTTTTTTAGTCTATCTTATTTTAGGATTAATTTTGGGGGTATGCATGTATATGATTTTTTGAATTATTTTTTATCTTCAGGTAGTCTTCATTTTGTCAGCGGTAGACCTTCAGTGCTTACTTTTGCATTTCATCTCAGGATTTCTTGACACTTATTTCAGAAATAGTGATAATAATAATTGTTTCTCTGTGAGGGGAGTCTATATTTTTCTAACACCTACAAGACAGACAGTTGTTTTGTCCTAATGTAGACTAGAACTGATGAGCATCTTTTCCTTGATCTTTTCCGACTGTAAATTTCAGTCTTTCTTTTACAGATTTCTAACATTTGACCTACAGTGGAGATTTTATGTTAAGGAATTATAGAATCTATACAGAAATTGTAATGAGTGGAGTGAGGCATAGTGTATAGTATAGTATAAATTAGTATATAGTACAGTATAATTATAATATAAATTATTTGCTAACACATTTGCTTCCCTTGGATAGGTTCAGTTTTAATGACACAGCAAAAAATTTCAGTCTGCATGAAAAGCTGCAAGGGAAAGACAGGGAAAGACAGTATTGCAGGAACATAGTGATTTAGCAGAAGGTATTCAGATTGAGTTTATCTAGAAAAATTCAACTTAGTATGTAATTCAAGCAGGAGAGAAATAAGAAATAGGACAAGCTATTCTAATGCAACTATTTACATATAATGGAATTAAACAAAAATAAAAATAAATTTAAAAAAAGGTACTTTTGAATGTATCAGGCACTATTTCTCAAGACAGAATATTTCTGGAAAAGAAAATTATATCTTCTCGTTCCATTACAACAGTGGTCCCAGACCATTTTCCACTGAGGAAATACCGACCTTATACAGCAAAGAGATTAAAACTGTGCCTTTCTTTCAGAATGTGAGCAGATGTTTACTATGCTAAATTTGTTGAACTAGTTGTCTGAATAGCTGTAAACTGTAGTTGTAATTTTCTTTCATTTCAGTTTGGGACACTGTGAAGGATAAAACCACCACAGAAGTAGATTAAAACACATTAAAAATTGAATCACAGTAGGGGTCAAATAAGAAAAAGAAACAAACAAAAACAAAAGCAAACAAAAAAAACCAACAAGCTTTAATATTTATTAAAAATCTTAAACAACAATACTGTTATATATAACACTCAAAGTCCCTGTTTTATACATCTTTGTTTCAGGTCCAGAAATAAAATATACCAGAATTACTGCAGGTGGTTCAGACAATGAAGAAAATTTAAAGAGATTGCTTGAGGAAGGTTAGTATCCTTATCTTCTTTAAGATAAGTAAATAAATAGAACACAAAAAAAAAACAGAACAATATTAGTTAAGTAATAACTGAACGTGTATTTTGTTTTCTTCAAATGTGCTGATACAACAAAATCAGAGATTAAGCCTCAGAAACTAAGAAATGTCCAAATCTGATCTCCTGTAATATTTAATAAGCTATACTTGTCGTGAAAAATGGTGTTTCCAGTGTTTTGCATGGAGCTTAATATCATCACAGATGACATTTGTAATTCAGCAGAATTCTTTAACATGATACATTTGATTACATGCTGTTATATGATTGTCATGTATTATCTGTCAATCAATTTTTTTGCCATAACCTCTATCCTGTCAGAGGTTACCAAGGTGACCAAATTTATTGAAGGTGATGGTCATTTACTTGAAGATGAAGAAATCAAAAGACTTCTGCAGGGAGGTAATTCGGTGTATTACAACTAACCTTTTTGCAACAGGTTATGACAACTGAAACCTCTCTCAGATACGTTCAGCTCAACATTTTTTAAAGACTGACCTAACGGAAGTGAAATTTTAATTATAAAAAAAAAGAAAAGTGCAATGCTCTATGATGAAGTGCCAGATATCTGACAAAGTAATTTCGATTAAACAGTTTTGATATTTATCAATCACGAAAATATTTTCATTGTTTTCTCAGTCTTTAAAAAGCTGTCTAATAAAAATGTAGGAGAGCAATGAAGATTTATTCCACTAGCTGTGAACTCTTTCAATCAGCAGATTTAAATATGTGGAAAATGGTTATGAAATCCAAAATATTGTAACAGGCCAAATGTATCTTACTCATCGGTTATCCAGAAATGAATGTTCATTGCCCTCAAGTAAATAGTCAAAGGCATGTTGATCATCCCTCTTTCAGTGCTTACAGGTGATGGATATCGAGGCATTAACTTTAATTCTTTTCCAATATAGCATTCCAAGGAATGGTTTTCTTTCCTTCTTGCTCTTCTGATTCTAACAGTCTTGGCAGTATATAACCAGTAGCTGTAGAAAACTGGTGAAAGAACTTCTGCTTATGAAATTAATTCTTATCTATGAATTGGGAATGTTCTCTGCTTAATATATAGACTAAAATAACAATCTATAATAGCAATGGAGAATAAAACAGAGAATTCAAGTATTGTGTTTTTAGTGAAGGTGAGAAGTTCAACAATGCTCACGAATATTTGTCTTAGCATAAATTATCTGAATCCAATCAATTTTATGTTCACTTTATAATAATTTAGTAACCTCAATACCACTGAATTAGCTCACAGTTCAGCTATGTGTTCACAGAAATAAATCTAGTAGCCTTTTGCAAGCATCATTCTGTGTATGTGAATTAAACATCAGGTAAAAATATAGTGATGGCTGAAAGACAGCAATTTCTCCATCAAACAAAACCATTTGAGTTGATAATGCAACTAGTCCTATAGACAAACCAAGATATGGCCATGAATATTGATTACCATATTTCTCTCTGCTCTTTTAAAGAACCAGATCTTAGTTTTACAGCTCTAGCCAGGATTAGTCAGCAGTCATTGAGAGAGATATGAAATTCCTGAGGGTATTTCCATTGTACCCTATTCTAAGTATCCCAACTATGAGTTATCCTTTGCAGATGCCTATTTCAGTGGTGACTATTTAAGTGAAAATTGAAAATGGGAAAAAGTATATCAAACTATGTTACATTGGTCCCAAACAGTCTATGAAGAGCATGTGGAAATTTTTCCCAGAAATGTTCAAAATCTTCCACTACAGAGGTATACAACTAAATACACACAGTCTGTATCTTATAGGGACCCCATAGATGTGAAAAGTGAGAATTTATCTGCAGTAGATTTAGAAAAGACAATACTGTCTCTTGAATTCTTGCTATTTTTCCTTGCTATTATATGTTAGATTGCATAAGCATCCTGCTTGGCAGAATGAACCATATAGGCAGATTTCAAGTTCTTGTTTAATCTGATTTTTTTCTATCTTTTCCATGATTTATCCGTCCAGTCAGCTGCCCTTAGCTACCATGACAATATCTTACCATACCTTCAGCCAATAAAAGTGGATACACACAATACTTTCTGGCTGTTGGTGATAATAGCAGTAATACTTTATGACTCTCTTGTCTACATCAAATTTCTTGTTTTACTGAAAATTTCTAAAGTACTTAAATCTGAATCCAGACAAAAATAGATGCATTCCCTCTGTCTAAATTAAAAGATGGGCTTTAATTCAACTCATATGATGTACAGTACTGCTAATTATAATTGGCTGTCTGTGATGAAACAACCTAAAAGCCAAGATTGTGATGAATGATTTCCAGCTCTAGAGAAGGAATCACCTGTACCGGGGCCAAGAATATCAGCAGGACTTTACAGCATGATTACTGTGGCCTGCATACTCCCAAAATGACATTCTTTCCACGAAGTTTTCTGTGCTATCCCAGATTTAACTCCTTTGTTTTTAATGCTTATCATAGCTGGAACTGAGTACACCAAGGTTACTAAAGTAATTGAGGGAGAACCACAGATTATCGAGAGAGAAATCAAGAAAGTCCATTTGGAAGGTTAGTTTGTTTAAAAATCCAGTATCACTAAGGCCTCCTCCGTCTGAAGTAATCATTCTAGGTGCAGATTTATAGTATTTATTCACAAAAATTACTTAGGTCTGAAATCAGTATTTTAACTAGAAGAGTTTTATGTTTGTTTTGGAAAAAGAAAAATGTTGAGGCCTATCTTGTGTCTGAAAGTAACCAAAAGATTTGGCAGGCATAGTAGACAAGAGGAAATATCTAAACCACAAAGCATAGGTAAAACATTTGAAGGAACATGCACCTTTCTCTAAGCAGCACATCCAGAAGAAGACCACGTGAGTTGTTTTTAACATGAGATATTTCATGTCAATGTTAATATGATCTGTTGGGTTCTCAACTTAATAAAAGAGTGGGGTGGAGGGATTGCAACCTCTGGGCGTGAGTAAATATCAATTTCATCCTATTGTTAAGTAAAGGAAGTTCCTCATTTCTAAAAATCTGAATGGAGTTGAAGTCCAGCCTGAGGAGCCAACTAATGTTCACCCTGGGTATATGCCAGGAATTAATTCTTCAGGTCTAACAAACTTTTTTTTTTTTTTTTCCTATTAATTTTTAAAAAATTAAAAAGTAGTTTGCTTTGGGTTTCTTTTGGATTACTGTGAAGGTACTTTTCTAAATCTCATTCTCATGATGCAGAGTAAGAATGTATTTGAACTACAAACTCATAGAAATAATATGGTTTTATACTTCTTACAATTTGAAGTTTACACCAAATGCTGAAGGTACACCAGTTATGTTGCTATGTTCAATGTTGAGAAATACAAGGCATGCAGGGAAATCAACTATTGCCTGAAAGGTATGATTTTTGACCAGGGGACCTTACCTGAAAACATACTACTTCACACAGGCCATATTCATTGTCACGTTCTCATTTTCAGGATACTGAAGAACTTGGTACATATGCACACCATTTAGCCTCAGCTAAAAGAGGCAAAGCCTGTATCTCAGGGCAACACATTACAAACCTTGTACCTCAAGATGAAAAGAGAACTGCTGGTTAAATGAAGAGACAAGTACTTCATGTAAAGAAGGAAAAAGTCATCATCCTGTGACAGTGATAGAAGCTTCCTCTCTTAACTTTCTGAAACGTCTATTGAGAAGACACCTGGTTTTAAAAAATCTTTCGTGGTTTAATGAGAAAGAGGGAAAACTCTCCATAGATTGAATCAGTCTTTTGGAAAATAGATGTATCAGTTAGTGAGAGTGGTACCTCAATGGGCTTTGTTCCACCATACCCTTTTAAAATAGAAGTCTCTGAGAACATCAGGTGACCCATATATATGAAGTGATACTGTGGACTCTCAGTGAAGCTACACATCTAAGTGCAACTGGACATGTGAACAAAGCTGTGTTTCAAGTGTAGAACAAAGCTGCGTTTCAAGTGTATCATTTATACATATTTCCTAAAGAAATGTCTTGCAGAGCTCTGCAAACAGACCTAAACTTCCTCTGCCAAAAATTGAGACCGAGTCCTGAGCAGTACATTAGTCTGAATTTGCACCTCGCTCTCAGCATCAGATAGCTTTTGCCTGAGTAAAATGTCCTGGCCAATGTCCATGTCATGTAGAGGTCCACACAAGATCAGTGTGAATAATGGATCAGTTCATAGTGCTAAAATTTAAAAATATATTTAAATTTTAGTAGAATTCTGTGCATGAATGCAAATGATGGAAATCTGTAAACTGTATTTCTTGTTAGCATTCATCTTTCAGGTGATTGAGTCAACATGACAATCTAACAAAATCCTTAATTCATTAAAAACATTTAGAAAGAACAGATGTTAAAAGTCTACAACGGGTTTCCAACATTTATAATGAATTATACCTCTTACAAATAACTTCTGACTGAAACATTTCTATTTTCTAGAAGCACCTGTACGGAAAGTACAAGCAAACAAGAGGACACAAGGTAACAGCAAAACATATGTTAAAAACCTTTAGCATATTTCAAGTATTTTCCCCTGCTACGTTTAAGGTGAAACAGGATGAAACTTAAGAAAACAGAGTTCTAAAGGAAAGAGTTTCATTTCTGCTTAAAAAAAAAAAAATCAAAATAGAAAAGAAAAGAAAAATTAGGAAACTTGGTAAATGACATATATTCTTTTTATATATATATATATATATATATATACACATATGTATTTCTATCTGAAAAAACTTTTATTATGTGCTTTGGTCAGGCACTGTTTTGTAATAGAATAAAGTTGTCAAAGTTTAGAATCTAGCACTGTGAAAAGGACTGTTGTGTTTTAACCCAGAAGGCAGCTCAGCACACAGCTGTTAATTCACTCCCACCTCCCTGTGAGGTGGGGGAAATAATTAGGGGAAAAAAAAAAAAAAAA
The DNA here is from genome assembly GCA_035772895.1 of Perdix hodgsoniae. Taxonomy (NCBI): domain Eukaryota; kingdom Metazoa; phylum Chordata; class Aves; order Galliformes; family Phasianidae; genus Perdix; species Perdix hodgsoniae. Next base: position 7,701,102 of record JAPSGF010000008.1, read on the forward strand.
GTTGAGATAAAAACTATTTCTTACGACATAAGAGAAATAATAGTAGTAATGATAATTATATATATATATTTACAAAAAAAAGTGATGCTCAACACAATTTCTTGCCACCCACCAACTGATGCCTAGCCAGTCTCTAAGTAGCTTCTGGTGAGTTCTTCACAGTTTTATGGGTTTTTTTGCATTACATCATGTGGTATGGAATGTCCCTTTGGCCAGTTCAGGTCAGCTGTCTCAGTTCTGTCCCCTCCCAGTTTCTTGTGCTTCCCAGACTTCTTAGTGTCAGGACACTAAGAGAAACTGAAAACTGAATCTTCCTTGTCTCAGCAACAACTAAAACATAAGTGTGTTATCAACAGTTTTTCTCCTAAAGCCAAAGCATAGTATTATACCAGACACTATGAAGAAAGTAACTGTCCCAGCAGTAACCAAGACAGTGACACCATGGGATTCCCCACTGTGGGATTTGTAACACAGGGATTTCACATTATCTGGGTTGATTGAGAAACTGAGAGACAACTGTAATACCCTAGCTGCCAGCACAGCAGGGAAAGATTCAGTGTTGAGCTTCATTTTTTCCTCATTTCATCAGTAAACACAGTAACTGTATTACATATAATTACATGCTATATTTTCTTTTTCTTTTTTTCTCCAGGGGGATCAGCAAGAAGGAGGACAAGACTAGCTTATTCTTAAAAGCTTTTCAAGATAGAATTCACAGAATTACAAATAAACAGCTTGGTCTTTGAGAGAGATTTTTTTTTTTTAAAGGAAAAAACATTAGAAAAAAATGTGTTTTGTATAACAGTGTAAACTGAACCATGAATCCACAAAAAGATGTGAAAATGCAGATGCTTACTAACGGCATAATGCTCACTAGGGGTATTCCATTGGAGGTGCTATAAATGCTCTTAACAGTAGGCATTATGCAAGGAGGAATCCTGGAACTGCTGAAGGCGCAAGAAAAACTTCCTCCAACTTCTGTAGAACCAGGATTCCCTCTTAAATCAGTTAGTAAATGTTTGCAGGATTGGATTCAAAAACAGCAGGGAACAATGCAGAATGTATATTTTTTAATTATTTTTATTTCCACTAAATAAGAAATATAAATGAAATCAGATAATTTCTGGAGAAAAAATCACCTCAGGTGACTTTTAGAATGAGTTTTGTAAGGAAATATGAGTGTTAGTGTAGCACTTTTGGTTCAGTAGAATTGTCTGTCCTTTATAAGTCAGATTTTGTCATGTTTTTAATGTCATAGTGAAATGGATAACATTACCTTTTCTAAAGAAAGAAATAAGCCTTATATTCAATGTATCTCTTTTTGTTCTACATTGCATATCCAAATGTCATATGGTAAATGTGGCTAATGGAAGCTCTTAGTAAGGGGGAAAAAAATTGTTATGATCTTCCTAAAATGTATTTGAGACCAGACTGAACTTTATTTATGTGAAAAATCATTCTTGCTAAAGGTGTGCTGTACCAACACACATACTGAGATTCTGAAGTGTTATCCCAGCTTTCCCTAAATATGTCTTTTGGTGTTAAAATGGATAAACAAACTGCATGCAAACAATTAACTGCATAGAAAATGGTGTCACAAAGACAAGATTGGGTCTAAAAGCTTTTATATCAAATCATGCTTTGCTAGTGTCTGGTATTAATGTGGACTTGTCTGTAAATTATATCATTTCCGTAACTCTAATTTTGTACTCATAAAAATTGTTTACTTTGTTAATGAAAGCTGGAAAACAATTACTCATGGAGTAAGAAAAAACTTGTTCAAAGTGCCTTAATTCTGCAAACCAAAGTTTAAGAGGAAACATCTGATGTGCTTTTATATTTCTGTCTTGAAAGAAATACTCAATAAAGAATTTGGCTAAATTTGTTGCATTTGCAAATAAATCTTTTTTATGATAAAGCAAACAGTAAATATTCATAAGTTATAAGTGTAGTTGTAGATAAAAACATGCCTTCACAGAAGCAAGCAGATGCTTCACTTCCTCACGTAGCACAAATTAATGCCCTTTAACTGCATGATTCTTCTTAGAATTAACTTCTCCCTTAATTCCATAATCATGTACCATAAGTGTTACTCCCTTAATTTCTTTAAGGGGGGGTAAATCTGCCTAAGTACTGTACTGTTATGTCTTGTAGACCTATTGAGCTCATAGAGTGTTTTAATGAGGTGATCAGTAAGACACCCATAACGCGTTTAGTGTTACAGTGCTTTGCAATCAGTGCTGCTTCCAAAAGGAAGATTGGAAGGATGGCTGCTAATCCATGTTAGAGCTCTTAGGTGAGACTGAAACCTCACAGTACTGCTCAGAGGATGAACTGAAGCTGTCACCCTTCTCCATGATCTTTTCCTGAAATCAAGACATATCAGCCCTGTGTTTTCAGTGTTGGCTTTTCTTCTTTTTCACTGTGTATGAAGGGGGGGGGGGGGGGGGGAGCATTTATTTTCCTTATAGTATGTGAAACAAGATGGTGCTTTGAGGATGCTGTCTTTACCTGACAGTGAAGTGTTCCATTGTATGCACTGTGGTGAAGTGTACAGGAATTAGTAGTAGTCTAAATCAGGTGCTATAATATTTGAAGGAAGGAAGAAAGGGAAGATGATTTAAAAAAAAAAAGGATGAGAGAAAGAAAGGAAGACAAAGAAAAATTGTAAGAAGGTTGTGGAGAGACAGGGTTCACTCTTTTCTCCCAGGTAACTAGCTATAGGATGAGAGATAATGGCTTCAAGTTGTGCCAGGATAGGTTCAGATTGGATATTAGGAAAAGCTTCTCCAACACCATGGTTGAGCACTGGTGCAGACTGCGTGCCCAGGGAGGTGGTGGGGCCACTGTCCCTGGAAGTGTTCAAGAAACATGTAGATGTGGCACTGAGGGATGTGGTGTACTGCACAATATTGGTGGTAGGTAAATGGTTGGACTAGATGATCTCAGAGGTCTTTTCCAACCTTTATGATTCTGTGATTCTAAATAAGGAAGGGAGAAGGAAAGAAGGAAGGAAAGAGAAAGAAATGAATAATTACTAATTTCAGACACATTTCTACCAAGTGCTCTCTTTCCATTTAATTTCCAGTAATTAACTCATCTGTGGAAATAAATCCATGAGGCTCACAGGGGAGGAATGAGATGTGATCATATTTAGCTAAAATCATCCTATTCAGGTTTTTCATTTAAAAAAAAAAAAAAGACAAAAACGTGTTTCCTTTTTTCTCTTTCCTCATTTGCCACATGTTCCTGTCCCTTCACAATCTTTATGACCCTTTGCTGATACACTGTCATTGCTTTTCCTAATGCTGCCCAGGACAGACTGGCTCTGCCCGTTGGGACTCAATGTCCTTCTCTGCAGAGCTGCCTTCAAACCAGTTAGCACACAGCCTGTACAGGATAATTCTTCCCCTGTGGCAGGACTTGGCTTTACCCTTAGCTGAACTTCATGAGGTTTATGTCAGACAATTTTTCTTCTGAACAACTCTGTGATGATCACTCCTTGTTTTGTAATCTCTGCAAACTTGTAGGGTGGAGGGTGCACTCTGTTCCATTGCCAAGCTGTTAATATAGCTTTTAAATAATATTGGGCCCCACAATGACTGCTGGGGTACACACTGTGAAACAAAACTGCTTCTGATCATAGTGTGTCAGATGTTTAAGGTATGAGGAATGCTGTTTAATCCATGCCTGCTTTATAATCATGCACTTCGTAATAACTCCCGCTGATACCTTTCAGGGTTGTTTCAGTCATGTCTGGGTTGAATCACAGTCCGTTAATTTCTAGTCCAACTATCTCACTGTTTTTTGTTTTGTTTTGTTTCGTTTTTTTGTCTCTCAGCAAAATATCTGACAGTTTTCTTAACAGCTTTATTTTCCATAGTGAAACATGTGGCCTGAGTCAGGGCCACATTGAAGCCATGCTAAACAGAACTAAAACAGCATGTTTATTAAGTGTGAAAAATACATCAATGCAAACTACTGGCAAAAGATGGGGAGATTTTCAGGGACACAGGCAGCAGTGACTTAAGGTATGATTTGCAGTTTATCCCAGGCCCTTGCAGCTGCTGACTGTACTGCAGATGATATCTAAGAGACATCCTAAGGTTCTCACCATTTCTGCAAATCCCCAGAGCTCAGGTGCCTGTCACTGTCAGCTTGACACTACTGGCCTATTACAGTCTGGCAAACCCAGATCCTTCATTCTCAGCAGCAAGTAGAAATCCACCTCGATAGACATATAAATCCATTCCTCTGAAGAACTTAGCAGCACTCTTTTGTGAAGGCTTTCATTACAGAACCCATACTGCGGTGGAAGATGCAGACAGAGAGGCAAGTGAGACTGCTGAGTCCCTGTGCTCTGCCCTAGAAGGAAGCAGCTATGATTTAATTGGGAAGGACCATTCTTTCAAGGGAGGGCAGAAGGACAACTAATTTCTTGATCTTGGCCAGACAGCCATAGGAAATACAACGAGTACAAATTTTAAACATGAATCCTGGCAAACGAGTATTTGAAAATAAGGTGTATGTTAGCCTCTTTTCTTTTCTTTTTTTTTTTTTTTTTTTTTTTCCCACATTTTCACTTACGTACAGCTAAAATTGCAATGGCTCTGGGAAGGCTTATTCTGCAGTGCTGAGCCCTTGGCAAAAGATCATGGGACCACTGAAAGGCACACATGTACTGTGTAAATCTGCAAAAGCCCCAGGAACATTTCCAAGATCGTGTGTCCTAGTGTATGCCCCGATGATGCCCAAACTCTACAGAGACAGTACTTGAGTGCTTACTGTGTAACATCTCCGGTCCTCATCAAGGGCTCTGAAAACATTAGCCAGAGAAACGTCGAGCCAAAGTACAAACAGAAGCAAGTCTGGAAGAAAACAGCTTTACATCAAACGTGTATTTATAATTTCTCCAGATGTAGATCAGAGACATTACAGATGGAAAAGTCTTATTAGTAAGATCACGTTATCGATCTCCTAGCCAAGATTGGATTGTTCCCCACTGTTACAGTCGGTAATGTTTCGCCCAGACAAGTGGTGCTCTCTCACAGTCTTTCTCTGACAGTCATCTCAGAGTCGCTTTCCCATATTCTGCTCTCCTTCCTGGCTTAGCTGCCATCAGACTAGGCACACATATTCCATTAAGTATTCCTTCATTAGAAAAGACAGCTGTTTTAGCCATAAAAAGAGTGAGCATCCCAAAGTTGCTCATACTTTCCTGAAACATCTGCACAATTTGAGACCCATCATAGTGCTGAACAATCTATGACTTTAATTTGTGGATGGCCTCATAGGTTTGACTTCTTTGTTTATTTCAGTTGTGCCATAAAAATTTAGGATATATTGTTCACAGTATCACTGTATCACAGAATAGTTGAGATTGAAAGGGACCTTTGGAGTTCTTCTGGTCCAATCCCTCCACTTAAGTTAGACCACCTACAGTCTTGAAAAATGCTTAAAGACTCAGCTGGAAATGCCCCTATGTAATTTTTCTCCTTCTCCTATAATAAAAAGTATTTTTCAAATACCAGTGCAATGAGAAGTTATTCCATGCAATCATTTGAGCTCCCCATTAATCAAGTAGAGTTATGGCAGTATAAGCGTGGCAGACAATAAAATTCAGCATTATTAGTTTCATCATTGAAAAATGTACTTGTCTGAAAGTCCTGGAGTCCTCATCCTCTGGCAGCAAGGACACCAGAGCTGCCCTGAGAATCTGCAGCCAAAATCCCATTTCCAAGTCATCTGGCTCTTGGCATTATGACACTAGGACACGAAGACCAGAAGGCCCCTAAACTCCTGGCTTCACAGTCAGAACTGCCTGTAAAGAGAAGCCCAGCCCAAAATGAAGAGAAAATTGATCGCAGAGAGACAATAAAGTGTATTCGCTGTCTTAGGATGTGCTCAGGAGAATGGGATATTAATGCCACTGTTGAGAGCACTGATGAAACATGCAACTCTGGTTACCCCAGCACACGGAGGTTTGTTTACATCTGTACAGGTGCAGGAATGATTGAAGGAGTGAAAAACCTGTTTTCTGATAAAAAGAGCAAGATCTTAATTTAATTAACTTTGTAAAATGGAGAGAAAGAGAAAATGAATTTGTCTTCTCCTTATGCACTAAGAACGATGAGGACCAATAGAAACAAAGAACACTTTTGCAGCGTTATAATAACTAAAAATTGGTGCTTGCTAGAACAGGAAAGAGAGCTTTGTCACCAAGGACTACTTTCTACACAATTGCTACTCTTTGAATCCATTGCTGTTTACTACAATCTGCCACAAGTGGAATCTAAAATTAAAAAATTGTCATGGATTTGTGATTTTTGTTTTTTGGTATTCCACATCATAACATCATGTAGTGCACTGGGAGTTAAAGTGTTAATGCTCCAATTCCAGGTACCCATCCCTGTACATCGTGGAGGTCATGGGATCTGGCTCTTCTTACTGCCTGGCAGTGGGTGCTGGAGGGTGATTTCCTAGCCATACCAAGCGATTCAGGTTTGACTCGGTCTCATGAACTCTCTCTCTCCTATTTTATTTTATTAGTCTCAATTTCAATTAGATTGTATTATATTGTGTTATCTTGCATTCTGATATAGTAAAATAAATATTCCTCCATAGATTGTTGCTGCTGGGTTTTTTTCCTCCCTTGAACCCAGCTCCCATCTCCCCTTTTCCCTTTCCTTCCCATTTTGTGGGGCCAGGGTGGGGCCAGGGGCCTACTGCCCCCCTCTCATGGGCATAGATTGATCTAGTTAACTCAGTGACAAAAATTCTGTGTGTTTACACTGGCCATAGCTGGTGGTATCCTCTTTTCTGTGTGTCTTTTTGAATATTCACTGTCTGACATTTGGCAAAGGACCCCTTCCAATCCTTGTTCAGATCTGTCCCTATAGCAATAGCCACATAATAGAGACTGAAATCCTTCAGACTGATGCAAAGCCTCAGATTTTCCATTCCTGGACAAGACCTCTAATCACTAGACAATTAAATCAAGTCACCAGTTCTATCACTGCCTTCTCTGAAGGAAAAGTTTCCTTTAGGTAGATGTCACTTAGAAGTTCTCCAAGTATTTTGTAATGAACAATTAGACATTGTCTTCTTACTGTGCTACACATTATAGATAAATCTGTCCAAAAGAAGAATATGTGGACAAACATAGATGTCCAGAACTCTTAAGCATGAACTAGCCCCTGTGTAGGGAAAGTCACAGACAATAACTTCAACATTAAGTTTCTTTCTGATCTGGATTTGCATAGATGGAGTGGACTGGTTCTCTTCATTAAATTCTACAGTCACTGAAGAGTGTTACTGATTTCACGTGATGCTTACAATGTACATCTGCATACAAAGTATGGAGATGTATATACCTATTGATTATTGATATATATATACCTATTGATTTTTCACCACAAAACTTAATCTCATCAGTCCATACAGACTGTATAAAAAGACACATAAGATTTTTAAGCATTTTATTACTGTGTTCAACTGCAAATATCAAAATTTACAGCACAGCTCTACAGTCTATCTCAAATGAGCTTGACAGCAGCCAGTTCCTCTTAAGTGTTAAGACTCCTCTAAATTTTATATTAAAAAGCAATGCCAGTCTTTGCCTATGTGCTCATGGTTTAGAAATGCTGGAAAGCCCAACTAAGCCATTTGTCTTGTATTGTCCACCCTCTGTTCAATGATCATTTAGTTCTGAATGGTAGGTTCTGTTTTATATGTTAAAATACACTGCACTGACAATAATTCAGCACTTAGACACAGTGCTAAACATTTCTTTGGGATCTTTTAGTTTTTTTTTTTTTCCTCCCTAATCAAAATCCTAAGCTAAAACAAGGGATCAAGATAGGGCTCAGCTGGTGATGTTTGTGACTCTCCTTCCAGTCCTGCTAACACACTGCCATCTAATGATATTGTGAGGTTATGATCTAACTCTTTGCGGTTTCTGTGTGAATGCTATTAAAAGTATATTTTCACTGGAAAATTACCATGCTAGGAGTTCAACAAATGTTGAAGATGGAAGCCAGATTTTTACATCTCTCCTATTCTTGGATGCTCTTTTATTCATTCATGGGTGATGAGGCACTACCAGAAGCTGACCTGGCTCCTCTCTTTCCTCTGGTCACTACATTCCCTGCAGGGAAACCTCAGCATGAAGGGGAAATCCCTGTATGACACAAGCTCACCCCAGAGTAGGGATGATGTCATGATATACATAACCTCAGCTCTTCATAAGTACTCATGTGTAGAGTACTGTGATCAAGTTAAAAGATTTCCTTCCTAAATATGACAGAGATTCACCTATATTCATTTCTCTGTAGCATTCAATGTAGTAAACATTTCTTTCTGTAATTTAATTATTTAGGTTTCCCATTATGATACCATTGTTGCTTTGATAATCTGTTTTAGTTGTCACTTTCAAGAATCTACAGGAAAGCAAGAAATTTTTGTTTGAGCAAAATCTCTTGCTCAAACAAGAGCAAGACTATATATTAACAAACAAAATTATCAGACAATTAACAGACAAAACTTCAGATAGAGTAAACCTTTGTCGGGGTTGAAGTGGAAGTATTCATTAACTGAGTCACACAGTACCAGAAATATAAGTCACTTCATGAGCGTAATTTGGAAGATAGGAATTATATGGCTGGGACAAAGATTTTACCAGCTGTTTCCTTAGATAGTAGGTGGATAACATCTGAGTGGAGAAACCCTATCCCTACAGACATCAGTGGGAGTTTTGTCATTAATTTTAGTGGAGGCAGGGTTACATCACAGTAGTTTTCCTTTTGTTTAGGACTCTCTCAAATCTTAATTTATTGTGTTTCCTAAGGAGGAGGCAAACCTCTCTGACTGTGATTTTGAATCTGAATGAGGCTTTTAAGCACGTGGTGTCAGTTGGTTGAAATATCTGATAGTCGTGATGCCAGCACTTGCTAACTGCAACATAGGAGTTGTGAGTGGTAGATCCTGAAGGGTGGGTAGTTTGAATCCATTTAATTCTCTTGGTCTTACAAACTGACATAGAATCTATCTTGTGTCCCATAGTATACAGATTATGGATCTTCAGTCTTATAGGATCCAGGAAAAAGTAAGGTCTGCACTTATGACTATCACCTACATGAAGTCACAGAAGTGACTGTTATAGTGCTAGAATGAGAAATAGAACCTGGCTTATGGCCTAATGTATGGTTAGTCAAAACACAGCTCAATGTAAATTTCTCATATTTGGTTCTTTTTCAAAGGAACAAGTTACTGAATTTACTAAAAGAGCACTATAACTGGGAAATCTGATATACTGACTTGTTGATGTTGCTTCCAAGGAAGAAAAGATCTCCATTTTGGATAACTGAATTCCAGAGTTTCCTGAAACAGACCCAGATAATTCACTCCTAGGGTTTATTTTCCACTCCCCTCGTCCCTAGCCAAATAATTCTTTTCATCACAACTGATATGCTTAGAAGCTTGGCAGTATGCCACTTCTATGTTTTCAAAAGTATTCTTAAGAGGTTAAGATGACATTATCAGATTTCAGTCATGTGACATGTGAAAGATGTGGAATACTGGGTGCAACCCAATTAAGGGTTTTTTGTGTTGGAGTTAAGTGGGTTATACTATAACTGAAAACAAATAAGAAAGCAAATACTTCAAGATAAAACATTCTCCAGCACATATGTATAAGACATATACAGAACAATTGTAGAGCCACTGGTTAGCAGACTATTGACTGATCACTTTGTAAGTCTGTGCCATCAAAGACTTAGCAGATCCCTCTGGCTTGCTTGGTTGTCCATTATATAGAAGTGCTTGTCTACTTCTTGAGTTTCTCTGAAGCTCCCTTTAGAAGGGAAATTGGTTATTAACAGCCAATAGATGGCTCACTGGCCTCAATTCAAGGATACTCCTACGACAGCTGTACAAGGCGGCAGCCTTTCCATTCTCAGACCCTCTTACATGGACTCATATCCTGTCCCAAAACATCTCACACCTGCCCTCAGTTTCATGACGTTATTCTGCTATGTTGCAATACAGATTTCACTTTGTTTTTGACACTCTGGACTGACAGACACAAGCCAAATAATTGCAGTATTGAAAGAAGGCTGTGTTTCGTGCACTATGTGAATAAAACAACCCATTGTAAAGGAATTAGTCCCTGAACAGCATGGGCACAAAGACTGTCCTCATATAACATGGCATTGAGGAATTACTCCCTGAAGCTGATTCATTCATACTAGCTAATAGCATAGTCAGAAAGCCTACGGGCTAAGGGAACATATGTAGTCAGGCTTGATAAGAAAACAGCACAAGCCTGTTGGAGCAGTCACACAAAGCCACACACTGTTTTCACAGTGGCTAAAATATTTAGTACATCTTTCAATACAATAGACATTTGTCCAGCTAATTTTTAACATTTTTCTCTTATTTCAGACCTTCTACATACTGTTAAAATTAAGCTATATTTTGGCTCAGATAATATCATAAATATACCTGAACTGGAACGCTGGGAGCATTTTCTACTTCCAGAATTGATGGCACACTTGTGATGCTGTTACTGAAACTGGGGCGAAACTTGAATACACACCATCACCTCATATGCACAATATTTTCAGTAAAAGGAAAGCAAGGATGTCAGGCAATCCAGCTTGAAAAACTAGAGGACCAAGATTATGAGAAAAACACTCACAGTAAAAATCATCTCTACTCACAAAGGCAGAGAAGCAATGGCCTGAGCTGGAGCAATTGACTGATCATAGCCTGAACCATCTATGAGTGAATCCTATTGTCCTGCCCCAGAAGAAATGGAGGCATGATGTCAGCTTGATTACAAGGATTCTTCTGACACTACTGACAAGATACATACTAAAGAGATCAGAGATTGCAGATCATCCAGTACAGTCTTTCATACAAGGATAGTTCCAACATACTGGCAGAAAACTCTGAGATAATATTTTGCCCTAGTTTTTCTGATCACATCCCCTACAGAAGGTTATACTATGTCATGTCTCCTCTCTGCTTCCCTTAGGCTCCCTCTAACCCAACACAGTCTCATATTGTTAAGACTGTGGTTAATCAGATCCAGTCAGAAATTGGTCTCAGCTGAAATTGCACCATACATTGTGTTAGCTGAAGTGGCAGCACTGAGTGAGTTACAGGGCAGCATGGATTTGCTCATGTATGCATTCTCCCATGCCTTCAGACTACTTACAAAAGCCAAAAATGCAGCTGTGAGTGTAATCACCACGTGCGTACTCTGCCTGCACATTCAGGCAGCCTGGCCCAAAAGGAAAACTTTGTCTCACTAACCTTTGCTAGTAGGGCTTTCTGCCATGGTTAAGTCTGCATAAGTGTGAGGCACTCTATAATGAATTCAGTCTCCTTTCCAGTAAACAAAAACTGAGTTATCCAGAGGATATTTCATGTTTCTAAATTGGGAATTTGTTTTCTCTCACTTGGCTTGAGTGACTGTCCTTCACCCAAAAAGGAAGAGACATTGTAATGAACGTAAGTCTGATGCACAAAGTGTGCAGTATTCAGCTATCTTCTTCAAGTCTTTTAAGGTATCTAATGTGGGATTTAATCTCTAGTATTTAGACTTCATTTCTAAAACATTTAGGCAGGCTCAGTTTTTATCTAGCTGTAAAAATGTTTGAAGGAGTGTTCACAATCTGAAATTACATAAATAAAAACTAGTCAGCAAATGCTATACACATAAGTAATAGTGGAGAAAACATTGTTTCTGTTAAGAACTATTGTCTTCAATGTAATAATTTTGAGAAAATAAATATAATAAATACTTATGGCCTCATAGTCTGTAGAGGTCATTGATAAAACTGCATTATCCACACATAATGGATAAAAGTCATAGCATCATAGGAGTTTCCAAGGGACAAAAGGCCACTTGAATATAACTGAAGGACTGGATAGGACTGATGCAAAGATATCTGGTGATACCGAAGACATACTTCCTTTAAGTGGAATCACAGGATCATGACATCATGGAATCATAGAGCGAACCATAGAATGGCTTAAGCTAGAAGGTACCTTAAAACCCCCTGCAGTGGGCTGGGACACTTCCCACTAGAACAAGTCACTCAGGGCCCCATTCAAACTGGCCTTGAACACATCCAGGGATAGGACATCCACAACCTCTCTAAGAAGCCTGTACTAGTACCTTACCACCCTCTGAGGTAAGAGTCTTTCCTGTAGGCCCCCTTAAAGTACTGGAAGGCCATAATAAGGTCTTCAGGAAGTCTTCTCTTCTTAAGACTGAACAATCCCAACTGTCTCAGTCTGTCTTAATAGGAGAGGTGTTTCAGCCCTTTGATTATCCTCGTGGCCTTCTCTGGATCCATTCCAGCAGGTCCATATCCTTCTTATGCTGGGGTCCCAGAGCTGAACACAGGACTGCAGGTGGGGTGTTAGGACATCATAGTAAAGAGAAATAATTATTCCCCTCTTCTTGTGATGCAGCCCAGGATATATATTTCTGTCTTGTAAACACACACTGTCAGCTCATATTGAGCTTCTCATCAACCGACACCCGCAAGTCCTTCCCCTCAGGCCTATTCTCAGTCCATTCTTCACTCAACCTGTATTTGTGCTTGTGATTGCCCTGACCTGAGCAGTGCAGAAAATAATAAATTCTGCAGCAGGCAGAATCAGCTACATAAAGTATCCCTGTAACAATGAGTTTCTAGACAGAGAAGGCAGCAGGCAGTAGTAAAAGATGTTAATGGAAAGCTGAGTTTTGTTGTGATGCATTGTGGTGGTTCCTGACTTTGTTTGGCTCAGGAGGACAGTTGTGTCGGGTATCTATACCAAGTTTCCAGGAGAGATCAACATGGGAGTTTCTCGACCAACAGATTATTTCATTATTTCCCTAGGAAAAACAATAAAAATAAAAATAAAAAATTGATAGAAAATGAGGGTTTTTTTACAGCTTTATTTTTGCCCTGCATTTTAGACAAAGACTTTGTCGCTACATTTCTCGCAGTTTTACTCTTGTGATTTGATAGAACATTTCTGCATAAAGGTTTCTTTTCATATAATAAACATATGTTTTTCTTTTTAACTTTTAGAATTAGGAAACTTTACAGAGAACCACAGTCCTCAAATATGTATTAATGTATATAATTTCTAATGTAAGATTTCATTTGTACAATCCATTATGCAAGTGACACTCATCTCCTCTCTTTCATGTTCCCTGCCTTTTCCATTCCCCACATGTACCATTCCATAGAGCACCCCTGTCCCTGTGCTTTCTTCAGATGAGTTGTGCGGTCACATTAATAGAAATATCAACTGTCTAATGTGATAATTACCTCCCAATAGCCCTCTGCCAGCTGTGAGATTTAAAAACCTACTGGTTTCAAAAAAATATTTGTTTTTTTTTTCCCTTAAAATCTGCATCTTATTACACTACTTCAGCAACAAATCCTCATAGTCCGAATGTGGCGTATCTGTATAGGTTAGTTCCCATTTATTTTCTAAGAACCCTGTTTAAGTCTAATGCTTATTCTGGGAGTGAGCAAACTTCCTTATTTTCCATTATTGCACAACACACTGCATTCAATCTGTTCTCTTCCATCTACACAGATTTTTGCAGGACTCGGTCTATAGATAGGTTTTGCAAACACACCTTATGATCATGTTACTGCTTTTGTCTGTCTCGGTGCTGACATGACACAGTTTTTCTTAAATAGAGACACATCTCATTTTGCAGATATTCTTGCCATACCAAGAGCTATACTTCATTTGTAGCACTAATTACTTCGAGATAGCATTTTTGATGTTGTTTTCCTTTATGATTTAATTCATTTATTCCTTCTGCTAACAGAATTGTTGTCTGCAGGGCAGGTATAGTACACCAAATTGGGATTTTTCCCTCCCTCTATCAGTAAGAACATCCCAGCTACCATTCCAGCACAGATCTCCTTTTGCTCTGTCAGCAGTATATTCTGCCAGAAGGAGAGTTCAGCTGGGCATTGTTTATGGATATTTCTGCCAAGCAAGTCTTATTTTGTATTATAGTTTTTCAAAGAAGGTCATGGTGTTAGAGGTTAACTCAAGTTCTGGTGCCTCTGTTTATACAAACAATTCTAATTCTTTGGGAAACAGCTGAAGCAGGAAAGTCCCCATGTGTGGCACAGGGAGCCTGGTGTTATTGCAGTCACACTTCCCCATATAGCCATTGCTCCAGAGTTCAGCAATTCACAATGTGGTCAAGCAAAACTGACTAAAAGTATTATACAAACACTATCAGAGTTCCATTTAGCTGTAGCAAAGATTTATTGCTTCACATCATCCCATAAATCATACAAAGAGCCTGGAGTTTTTCAAATACATGGAGGACATGTCAGCTTGGCTCTTGCAAAACTGGAGTAGATTTGCTGAATGAGAAGGCAGGTGGATACTTCAGCACTGGACCCTTCAGCTGGTGGTGGGTGGTTTTTTTGCATTTCATCATTGAGTCCAGTCTTGGCTATCTGCATATTTCCCAAATTCCTTGACAGTTTGTTGGATGAAGAGAAGGGAACTGTTTAAAACCAATGGTCAGTTTATAAAATAAACTGTAAATTGTATGCTCTCTACTCATGCTATCAAGGAAAATGAAAGTGGGACAGCCAAGAAATAGAGGAAGCTTTTCTTCTGAACTGACTTACTGCCAATCTGGATATTTTCTGATTCAAGTGGGGCTCATCAAGCTAAACTTTCTTAATTGAAACCATAATTATTATAAAGAAAGTGCCGAGCACAGTGGGGATGCAAAAAAGATTGACACAAAACTAGTTATCTTCTAAATAAGATCCAGAAATCTCAGGTGACCCATTTTAATGTTCAGTCCAACAGCTCTGTCTCATGAATTCCACAAAGGACTTCAGTGAGATATAAAAAGCTTCATGAGTCATTTGCCCTACTGCTAAGGATTCTTCACAGACCTTGTGATCTTTTGTCTCCTTGTACTTGTGAGCACATCAGCTAATTGGCATTACTGATCTAATCTTAAATTTTCAAAGGACATAAAACTCATGAATCTTAAAGTGCATTTAATAGAAAAGGGGGAAATTATTTAGGTGCCTAACAAATGCAACAAATATTTTTTTAATTAATCCTATTTATAAATCCATATCAAGCTCAAACAGTAATTTTGATTAAAACCTGGAAGAAATGTTTATTTATAGAATTTCTGAATTTTCAGATCTTTTCATTTTTTGCTTTAAAATGAGATTTCAAAATAAAAAGCAAAACTATATTTTTATGAACTTTAAACTAATTTTTTATCTTTATTTTGAAAAAAAAAAAAAAAGGCCACTCAATTTTTAATGTCATATTCCTCAGTAATTTTTAGCAAAGATTTTTTTAAAAATCACCCAGCTGCAAAAACTGACAGAGGATCTGCTTTCTATAATACTATACAGTAATCATTTGCTCAATATTTATTGAAAAAAAAATCATGTTAGATTGTAATATGACTGTAAGTATAGATTCAGCTAATCACTCACTTACCAAGAATTCATTGGTGGTCTCATCACAGTCTAATTAGATGCTTCACTTAGAGAAGAAATTGCTGGACTTGGATCTTGTTTAAACATATTTTAAGTACTCACTGGCCTCAGTTCAGCTCCAGAAATTTCAGAGGTCCTTTACAATCTGGCAAAGTTTAAAAATCTGATAAAGGCATTCATTGCCATTTCCCTAAAGAATGACTCAATCAATTTTCATTTGAAATGATCTGCAAAAATGTTTAATTAATGATTAATAAAGTCACATGGTTGAAATTTTCCAGAATTCTGAATAAATCAGCATTCAAAATATGTTTTGGATTTATAAATACAAGGTTACAATGGTAGGTATCACATCCCCCATGTCTTAGTAGAAAGGAAATCAATTTCCTTCCCATTTAAAGAGGGATAAAAATAACGTTTACCCTTTTCCAAATATCAAAGAAAAACAATGAACTAATGACACTATGACACTGTAATGAATAACATTTGCATTACTGGCATTGTCTGCCAGCCTTTTCTAAAACAGATAGCAACAGAAGTCAGAAATCTCTATACCAGCTGAGAGTTTGACAGTGTCACTGAGCAACAACATCTGGGTTTTAGTTAGAATTCATGTATGGAAAATGGAATTTGAGTAGCATTTATGTCCCTAAATCCAGAGTTATGATTCCTATCTCCCTCACCAGTTCCTGCTAAACACTGGAAGCTCCTAAACTGCATAGCAGTTTATGACTTCACAAACTGTTGATTTTTTCAGCACAAAAAGTTCTGAGTAAACCACAAGATGCCCCAGCCATGGCAAGGTAGCTTTCCTACATCTACATCTACAGTCTGTTCTACAGCCATCCTCTTCCCAGGATGCCATTTCTTGCCACAGACAAGCTATTTGTGAAGACACCCTGCTTCTCCTGTGCCCAAAAGCTGGCTTGACCTTTCTCTTGTCATCACATACTTGCTCTCAGATACAGATCTTCCCGAGTGGCCTATTGTGAAGGAAGACAATTCTGTACTTTGGGTGTCTTACACTGAGAACTTCAGAAAAGGCAGTTCTCTAGGTGTCACATACAGTGCAGTGCAATCATTGCAGGTCTGTCTGCCAACTGCAAAATGCTGTATAACTGTATGGACAATAAAAGCATTCTTTTTAGCAAAGGCACTGCTAGTCTTTAACAAGTATAGTAAAGCAGCAGGCTAGCAAAATAGCATTTTTTCCTGATACCACCTGTAGTTCTCCCAGTTACATTTGGCAAATTCACTGTTAGGAAATCTCCCCTTCATTTTTGGTCTTTTTCACCTAGATTGTCATTAGTTTCAGATGGACTAATTGTAACTCCATATAAGAGTATGTCACGAGACTCTTTCGCTAACATTCACTTTAGAACAATGTCTGGACAGACAATTGCAAAGGAGGGAGCTCTGTGCTTTCTCAGAAATGATATAATGTAAATAGAGCTTCTTTGCAAATCTGTGAGAATGCATAGCACTTCTTGGAGTGCGTCACTGAAAGCATTCTCAGAGGAATAACAGTTTATATCTGGGCAGATCACTGACAAATACATGTATGAGAGCCATGCAAATGGAACATGCTGAAATTGGCTTTAGATATTTACGATCTACCTCTGTTTTCTCCGTTATAGCTTTCTTACCATCTCAACTCATAAACTATTAACATTTTCTTTGAACATGGATATATATCATTAACATACAGCAATTAGCTCTTCTCTTGCCATTTATCAGAGAAATGTTGTAAATAATCTTGTCAAAGGAAATTACTTAACCAGGGGAAAAATCTCCTAGGATGTATCAGTGTAAATGTGAAAGGGCTTTGGGAGGTTAGAGAACTTTATCTGTGGAACTGAAAGATCTTGGCTTACTTAGTCTGCTCTACAGGGTGCTGATAACTTTCACACGGTATGATACCCATTAACGCACGAGTCTAAATAGTTTCCTAGCTAAGACACTGGCTGAAATCCAGGAAAAGACTTACGCATCTAACATGACACTTAACTGGAATTTAGCTTCATAAATCCTAAGCTGATCTAGAAAACATCACTTCAACTGTCAGATCTCCTAAAACTAGGAGCACTGAAGTTCTGTAGGTAACTTTGAAGTTCTCTAGGTATCTGGGTTTGTACTCATTGAAGCATTTCAGAGTTAAGTAAACTGACACCTTATTTATAATTCATTTGAAATCTACACATTCATCTGCCTAAGCTTCTCATCAGATCTGGAAAGTATGAACATGTCTTGACTAATTAACTAGTGTCAAGCTGACATTATTTCTTTGAAATGCTCTAGAAGAAGACAGGGGAGGTTATGATAGTGGCAGTCATCTCTTACTTAGCAATCTGCTCTCATCAAAGAAAGAGAAGACTTGGATTTTGCCTCTCTCTGATGAGCTTTATATCAGTGTTTATCTCCTCTGGGATTTGCTGAACTAGGGTGCTTCAACAGCACCTCTCCTGTTGAAGTTTTGGCACTACAGAGTTGAGCACACAAGATACTGGAAGGGAATGAGAAAGAAAATACACAGTATCAGTCAACAGGAGGAAAAATTGATTGGGAGAGAGAAGCTGTGTACACAGGTCCCCTTTATCAAAATAATTTTATATGTATTCCCTCCTTATTCAGTAACGCTTAGATGAAATGAAGGGTTGGCACTACAAGGTCTTCACTAAACACAGTGCTGATGTAGACAGCCTTGCTTCCCCTCAAACTGATCATCTGGTACTGCAGCTCCTCAAGGCTTTGCTGGCAAGTATTATTATATTCTTCTACCCTAATTCTCAAGACCTCTGTTTTGAAAAGTAAGCACAAGTTTGTGCGTTTGAATGGCTTGCCCCAAAGCAGTGACCTCTGGAAGCTCTGCAGCACAAGATGGACATATTCCTACCAGAAAGCTGAGTGCTCTCCAAGGCACTGGGCTTGAACTCAGAAAAAGTCCTCGCTTGGATCCAGTCAAGTATGTTAATTTATGAATTGAAAAGGGTCTGGGAATCCACTGCTTAAATCCCAGGCTAGTAGTGAATATACAGATGTAAAAATAATACATAAAATTTAAATATGAAATACGTGAAAACCAGTTACTTTCATATGACAAATTCATCTAGCAAGATAATTTTCTTGTATTCCTGATGGTTTTCTCCTATCCAGTCACAGGGATTTCCCTTTCACTAGCTTTGAATTCAGTGGTAGGAACATGCCCTCTGTTGATTTCCCTACCTGTCTTAGCCAAGAAGCTGAAGACCATATAAATTAAAGAAGTATGTTGTCTCCCATCATGAGTCAATCCTAGAAGCTGCTATTGATATCCATTGCCAATTTTCCCTAGTGGTGTAGTATATTCAGCACTTAATAAGGCAGAGATGTTAGAGATGAGCATCCTTATTTCTCTACCAAGTTCCCACAATGTTATCTGCTCACTTCACAACACCTAGCAGATTACTTGTTTTACAAATCAGTGGAAGCTTTAATGATTTCCCTAAAATAAAAGGAAATGTGCTGCACTTCTTTAGGAGTATGACATAGTTTTTAGGCTAATTGGGTCTGTGAATATCCTTAACACTATCTAATAAACAATAAAATGTGACAATTGGGTGTCACAAACAAGAAAACAGACTGTGCTGCTTTTGCTTAATTGCAGCAAAACCTTAGGAGAATGGGAGATAAGCTGAACTCTGATACAAAATTCAGCATGGTTTGAACATGATATGGAATGACAGTTCCCTTCTGGAAGAAGTCTGATCCCTGGACCTATAGAGGTTTGAAATGATTACTTATGAGAGTGAATTTAAGAAGGGTCCATCTTTGCATGTAAGTTTTAGATTCATAAAGATCCACAGCATAGTCACTGGAGAAGAAAGACATATTAAATGATTAGTCTGGAATTCTGCAAGGCCTTTGGTACGGTTCCACATCACATTCTTAAATTGGGAAGATATGAACTTGAAGGTTAGCCTATTTGGAGGATAAGGAATTGATGGGAAGGATAAGAGGGATGTAGTCAAAGACTTTATGTCCAGGTTGATGATCAGAGGGCTGGAACACCTCTCATATGAAGAAAGGTAGAGGAGCCTGGAGATTTTAATATTGTCTTTGCTGATTTATTTATGTATTTAGTTAGTTAGTTTGGAAAACAAACAAACAAAGTATAAATGATTGGAAACATCGGTGTAATGTATGATTGCAGTAAAAGCCAAACAAGCTACTGGAATATATCAAATAAAGTACAGAAAAATTCAATGAAACATGATACCTGCTGTGCAAAGCAAAGCCTGATTGCAGGCTATACTTCAGTTAAGATGCAGAATTTCTTGTTTTCTATTAGAAGACTTGCATATCTCTGGGAACAATGAATCAGTAGGAATTTAAAGGGAGTCTAGAATTTAAAAGCTTACGTAACAAAGACAACAAGTGGTCACCTTCATTTTTACTACAGAAATCTTCCCAGTACCCTTAGAACAGAAAAAAAAATATATCTAAAATAAATATCTTACAGAAGACTTATTTGGTGCATGTTTCTAGGAGGAATTACATTCTAGAAGAATATCCATAAGATTATTAAGAGTAAATGAGGAATTTGTGAGGATTTCTCTGTGAGTACTGCAAGTGTGTGGAAGCAACCAACACTAAAAAAAAGTTTGCTAAACAAAGGCATGAAAAAACTCAAGGCCATAGACACTAAATGAGATAAATTTCCTATATTTTATCTGTTTTTACATCAAACAGAAGAGAGTTTGCTTCAGCAGCACAAATCTTATTTATGGATCTACTTTAATCTATTTCTACTGGACTGAATTTACATTTGGGATCCACAGGTATGTCTAGCTGGATGAAAGGCAGATTTGGTGTAGATGAAACAAAATCGTGCTAATTTCTTGCTGCATCCCAGCTGACTTGTTGGGTTAGGGTAACTCATCACACCGAGGTAGTGAGTAGTTGCTCATCCACAACTCTGCATTCCACATACCTTTGACAGAAGGTCTTGCTTTCATTTTATCAATTTGGAATTATCTTTTCTTGCACCTGCAGGCATGTCCTAAGCACAAGAGGTGCAGCTAAGCATGCACAGGAGCTTCGAGAGTGTCAACTGTGCTGCTGATAGGTGAAGATACATTACATACTTATCTCCAAATCCAAGTATACAAAAATCTAGTCAATCTGAATCTTTGGAGGGACTGACATTTTTCCCCTTCAGAAAGAGATGATGAATGGGCGGGTGGGGCTTGAGCTCCAAGGTGTCCCTAAGGGAAGTCAGAAAAGGGATGCAGCAGGAGAGGAGGAGGACCCATTGCCATGAATACTTGTTCTGGGTCTGGTTTCCATTTTATATTTCACCCACATTGCTGTAAAACACTATGCTACTTTCTGTCACACTAATGATACCTGTTGCTATACTCTCATATTTGGAGATGCATTGATTAAATAATGTTGTTTTCTTGAGTGATTATGACTCATAGACTGAAATGTACTACAAAAAATATGTGACCTACTGTGGCTGGTATGTCAGAATCCCTATATTAGAACATTTCCTTCTTGAGTTGCACATGCAGCATACTGCAAGATGAGAAAATCTTCAGAAAGGGGAATATCCCCTTATTTTGATAGGTGGTCCTGTTCTACCTACTGACTTTATATTTGAGTTATGTGCTGATTTCAGTGATCACCATGCTTTATCTCTCTAGAGCACCATAAATAATATTCAGCCCTGCTCCCCGATCGAGTTTATTGGAAATGATACATTTGGACTTTTCCTGCTGTAGGAGTTTTCCAGCTCCTTTTTAATATTTGAAAAAATCTTAAACTAGAACAAAACTCTGAAGGCTTTAGCAATGGATGTAGAGTTTTAATCTCTTTTACAGCCAGGAAGTTAAAGGACAAAATATCTAATTTGTGGTAATACAAAGTTAAAATTGCCCTTTAATGACAGAAAAATTACCCAAGCCTAAGGAAAAAAAAGTAAACTCATGAGGTTTGGCTGGTCAGGAAGTGTCCTGACACATCATACAAATAGTTCTTTCTTGCTCTAGCAATATCACTGAGGTCAGCATACAAATAAGATGGCTGAACAAGAGGCTGTAAACAGAGGTATAAACAATTTAGCTTCACAATACCATGAATAATGAATTTTCAGTCAATGATGTAAGCTCTTGTGCTGATATACCTCTTTCCATCATGACAAAATAAGACTAATACATCTGTACACTTCTTTATTTTGCTGTTTTTTTTTTTTCCCCTCAGGATAAACCTTTGATTAAATTTCAGCCCTATGGGAAAACATGAACTTACATTCAAAGCTTTTACTAAAACCTTTGGAATTCTTTCCTGTTTTGTATGAATGACTAATTGAATGAGGGAAAAAAAACAACAGTCCTTCAATATATAACATCCAGCAACAGATCTGTCAGCAGTGGGCAATAATTTTCCCGAACAGAATGTAGCTGAGATGAGAGCATACAACTAGGAAAGCCTTGGAAAACGTAGACATCAAAGAGAACATTCCAAGAGAGAAAGAACAAACAAGTTTAGCACAAACATCTACTCAGTATATTTGATAGGAGAAAAAAAATGCTTCTCCAGAGAATGGTGAAATATATTTCCCATGATTTGTAGAAATATACAGACAATACTTATTGACAATTTTATTTGAGAAAGCCTCAGTAGATAAAAGCCACCACAAATGCAAGAACACTGGCTTTTGGTTGTTTTTGCTGTTGTTTTTCACTGGGGTTTCACTGTTGGTTTTTTGTTTGTTTGTTTGCTTGTTTGCTTTTTTGTTTTGCTTTGTTTTGTTTTTGGAGGGAAAAATGCAAGTTTAGTTTAATAACTCATGCTTGGTGTGGAACAAGTCAAAATAAATTATCTCTTCTCCATAATCTAGTTTCCAAGGACATATGCCCCTATGATGTCTGCAGGCACCATAAAAATTGCAAAGAGCAGAATTTTCAGCACAAGTTAATTAATTTTGAATTCAAAGGGAAGAGATCTTTACTTAAATTAAAGTAAATTAGCAACTCACCTATGAAATATTAACCAGGTGGACATTCCCAAATTATGGGGAACTGAGGCACATGTTGCTAAAATACTTTTACATTTGTAAATTTTCATCAACAGTTTAAAACTGAGATTATATCTAAGAAAACATGAAAACTATATAGGAGTATGAAAGGTAGTTTGAAGTGAAAGACATTTGGAAATATTAAGAGGAGTAATTGTTGAATCAAGGAGCATTTTGTTAATCAAGATGTTATGGGTTTTTTTTACAATCAGCTACGGACAGAAAACTATATGGAAAAGCCTTGAAACTGATCAAAAGAAGAGAAGAGTTCATATTAATATTAGACTATTTAGAATGCAAAATCTCTCTGTTCTACTCAGTATTTGTATAGACAGAATGACATCTCACATTAAAAAACTCATTGAATGCTTAAATTCTTCCTATAGTCGTACTTCCTATACCCATAATTTCTTCCTACAGCAAAACCACAGGTAAAATAGCAGGTTTGGGTTGGAGTCTCCCTTGGGACTACACCTGTAGCTACTCCTTAACAGGTTGGGCCATGCAATTTGCCCACTCTATCATCCTTTTTTACTTTTTAACATTTTTCCATGCCTCTACTCTAAAACCATGGTAGAGGTCCATAATACCATCCCCAAGCAGAAACGGTATTATCCCAAATGGAAATAATAATATCTTTTTGTTTGTTTGGTTGGTTGGTTGGTTGTTTTTTTTTTGTTTTTGTTTTTGTGTTTGTTTTTTTTTTTTTTTTGATTTATTTTTCAGCATTGGCTCAACTTTTTGTACATCTGTACTTAAACTTGCTGTTTATCCATATTGGCAATGAGCACCTGCAGCAAATCCTGATCACTTGTCAAGAGAGAATAGAAATGAAATGTAGACATTGAGAAAACAACTGGGAACCATTAAAGGTTTGGTGGAACCTGGAAGCAAAGGCTAACAGGAAAACATGAAATAAGTTTGCTTTCATTTACTTCCAGATACAAACACTTCAGAGACTCTCCTTTCCTTTGCCATCTGTAACCATGAAACAATGCTCCTTTCCCATTGTCTCACACAACCTTCAATCATTATTCCTTGTTTCCTGCTGTCATCTCTGTGGTGGAGTTTTGCTTAGGTCTGCAACTGTAGCATGGAAATTCTCCTCTGATTTCATCTGCAGAAGGCTTGTTATGTAAAATTACATATGCAATCCCCAGTTCACAACACAAGAATTAGCTGAATAAAGGCTTCTCCTGCATACTGGGCAATAACATTAGACCATTTCATGCTGGGTAATATCTCTAACTATATCCCATTAGGAATATATTTCCTTCATTTGAAATTTCTGGCTTACCATAGTTAAAACCATATGCTTGTGAAATGCAGACCTCTAATGACAAGGGTACACAAAACATGAATAATGTCACATAAATTATTACATTGTGTTGCCACGTTTGCCATTATGTTTTTCAACTGCTCAGAAATTATCTTTCTCTCGTGGCTGAAACCAACACACGTGGTATTATTAAGCTTTAAGGCTTTTTACACTGTTGCAGAGAAATTCCTGTATTCAAGTCTAGGAAATCTGGGGTAAAGGAAATCATCACTGGGTGCACACCTACTTAAAAGTGATTCTCAAATACAGTAGCAAGGATTCCTTCCTCAAGTATTCAAGTCATTTCTATTGGGATCTCCTAAATACCTATTCCAGCTTTTCAAACTACTTGAATACAATAGAATATATATCTATGAAGCTGGTGGGTTTCACCAAGCTGGGAGGCTTTGCACTTCAAAGAAAGGAAGGCACATGGACAGAAAAAAGAGTGGAAGAACAGGATGCAGAAAATCACTATGGACTGTGGAATAAATGAATAGCAAATATGATTCTGAGGGAGGAAAAAAATAAAAACTAAAATAAAAAAATTGATACAATTCTGTGATTCATTAGTTTCATTAGCATAGCCTATTTTGGGCAATAAGGTTTTAAAAAATGTGTAAGTAAGCTAGAAATTCTGAGATAAAACAGCAAGAATGACAAAAAAAAATACAATGTACAAAGAGAGATTAAAATAGCTTTGTTCTCTATAGGGAAGAGGACAAGCTCAGAGGAAGTTAGAAGAGAAAGGAGAAGGGGAAGACACAATAACCGTACTGAAAAGAAGATGACAATCAGTTAATCTCTGGCAACAGAGGCCGTATGTTGGATTCAGGAAGGTGAATTTGTTCCTTGTGAGTCCCTTCTAATGCAGGATGTACTATATTCTAAGAGATGACTAGAATCAGGGTGGTAAAACTTAGTAATAGGCTATCAGCAAGATCACAGAATCTGTTTATTCCAGGAGATAGTAAGGACTTATCTGAACCTTCTTCACTGCACTAAAAGCTCTGATGTGCGATTGAGCAACTCTATTCACAGATTTGTTTTCTCCTTCCTTTGAAACTGGTACCCTAAAATCAAAAGTTATCAGATAAATATGCTCGTAACACAACTTAAAATACATACACTTTGGGTGAGTCAAGAGGACTCCCATTTACAAGAAAGGTTGTAAGGAGGATCCGGGGAACTACAGGCCTGTTAGCCTGACCTCGGTTCCAGGGAAGGTTATGGAACAGATTGTCTTGAGGGAGATCATGCGGCATGTGCGGGATGGCCAGGGGATCAGGCCTAGCCAGCATGGGTTCATGAAAGGCAGGTCCTGTTTGACCAACCTGATCTCCTTTTATGATATAGTGACCCATCTGCTGGATGAGGGAAAGGCTGTTGATGTGGTCTACCTAGACTTCAGCAAAGCCTTTGACACTGTCTCCCACGGTATTCTCCTGCAGAAGCTGGCAGCCCGTGGCTTGGACGGGTACATTGTTGGATGGGTAAGGAACTGGCTGGAGGGCCGGGCTCACAGAGTGGTGGTGAATGGAGTTAAATCCAGCTGGCGACCGGTCACGAGTGGTGTTCCCCAGGGGTCGGTACTGGGGCCTGTCCTCTTCAGTATCTTTATTGATGACTTGGATGAGGGCATTGAGTGCACCCTCAGTAAGTTCGCAGACGACACCAAATTGGCTGGGAGTGTGGATCTGCCTGGGGGTAGCGAGGCCCTGCAGAGGGATCTGGACAGGCTGGAGAGCTGGGCTGAAGCCAACGGGATGAGGTTCAACAAGACCAAATGCCGAATCCTGCACTTTGGCCACAACAACCCCAGGCAGCGCTATAGGCTTGGGGCGCAGTGGCTGGAGGACTGTGTGGAGGAAATGGACCTGGGGGTGTTGATTGATGCTCGGCTGAACATGAGCCGACAGTGTGCCCGGGTGGCCAAGAAGGCTAACGGCATCCTGGCTTGCATCAAAAACAGTGTTACTAGCAGGAATAGGGAGGTAATTGTCCCCCTGTACTCGGCACTGGTGAGGCCGCACCTCGAGTATTGTGTTCAGTTTTGGGCCCCACATTGCAAGAAAGACATTGAGGCCCTGGAACGTGTTCAGAGGAGGGCTACGAAGCTGGTGAGGGGCCTGGAGCACAGACCTTATGAGGAGCGGCTGAAGGAGCTGGGATTGTTCAGCCTGGAGAAGAGGAGGCTCAGGGGAGACCTTATAGCTCTCTATAACTTCCTGAAGGGAGGTTGTGGTGAGCTAGGGGTCAGCCTTTTCTCTCGTGTACACAGTGATAGAACTAGAGGCAATGGTTTCAAACTGCGCCAGGGGAGATTCAGGCTGGACATTAGGAAATATTACTTCTCGGAAAGGGTGGTCAGGCATTGGAATGCACTGCCCAAGGAGGTGGTGGAGTCACCGAACATGGATGTGTTCAAGAGACGTTTGGATGTTGTGTTGAGGGATAGGATTTAGCTGGGGAGTATTGGTGATGGTTGGACTGGATGATCTTTTAGGTCTTTTCCAACCTTGATGATTCTGTGATTCTGTGATTCTGTGATTATTTAATATATTTATATTCACTGTAAAATCAGATTTTTGGTCCACGCTCACCTGTCCAATACTGGGTACAATGCTACTATCTCAGCCATGTCAACAGTGTGCAAATTTCTATTCTGCTACTCTTCTCCTCACTATTTGATCCTCTTTTGTTCCCTTTTCTTCGGTGTATCATTTTTCAAAATGTTCTGATGACAAAAACTTCTGGAGAAATGACACAGTAGCCAGGGTAGGATTATACCGCAGGGACCACAATAGCTTTTCCTACAAGATGAGGTCATTGTCCAGAAACACGGTTTACACACAGTTGTGCAACTATGTTCTGACATTTTGTCCCTATTCAATGTAACCACAGACCCAGTCATTTGGCAGTCAGACTCACTTTATGTAGATGTGATGTTGCAGTTTCACACCAGCTTTGTTCCCCTGCCCCCTCCGTGCGCAGCTGCTTTCATCGTGACACCAATACTCTTTTGTCTCATTTTGTTTGATTCTCCTCCATAGCTTTTCCTCTCATTCAGAACAGCCCACAGAAAATGTTTTTCAGACTCAGTGTTTACTTCTGCCTCTGCTGAAACTTTATCTGAATTTTCCATTTGAGGATAAATAAATTATTAATCTCTCAGTGGGGAGTTACATCATTTCTGTTTTGTATTATGAGATTAATGTGTATGTCATTCTTAAATAACAAGATATATACGCTCTCAGTGCATGTCCCTAGAGCTTTTACATAATAACTTTATGCAAAAGAATTAATGACACACTGATTGAATAGAATGCTAATTGCAAAAGTGATTTTTTTTTTTTTCTGCTAATACTGCCACAGTATAGTCAATATTACAAGATGCAAATCTCCTTGGATTTCCAAGCTGAAAATTAAAAGGTATATTTCATTCATTTGATCAGAAATTTGTGGGATACTGTAATTAAAGTTGCAAAGAAATTAAACTCTGGGGAAGAAACATGGGAAAGAATGCTCAATCCCAACATTTCAGAGCAAGATTATTTATTTTACATTGCAAGACCAACCAAAATTGATTTTCCTTTCTCCCAAATGATTTTTTTTTCTTCTCACAAACTGCAAACTAAATATTCAGCCTGAGGGATGTAAACATCTGCAGAGGAGTATGGAAACGAACTGTCAAGGAGGAAGAGAGATTTCCTTCCCCAGCTGAATAAAATTCCCTTTGGAGAAGTGCCTGAAGGAGATTTACAACTACTTCTGCCTAGTTTTCCCAAGCCATGTCCGTAAATGACCTTCTTATGTCTTTCTTTTAACTGTCAGGGCAGAAACTTCCAGCTGAGGTGTGAGAAAAAGGGGCACATGGCTGAAAGCTCCAAGGTTGGAAAGTGAATGAGCAGAATCGCCAACTAGAATGGCAATAACACGTAAGGTGGTCATCAAACTTAATCTGTTAGCAATTTTTCATGTTTTAACTCATTCATCATCTTCCTTAAGAGGCCTATCACTGAGTGGTAAGTATATATAAAGAGATCTACCATAGAATCGTAGAATCACCAAAGTTGGAAAAGAGCTCTAAGATCATTCAGTCCAACCATTCGCCTACCACTGATATTCCCACTAAACCATGTCCCTCAGTACCACACCTAAATGTTTCTTGGACAGAAGTTAGTGACATTTCTTTGACATGTTCTTCAATCTCTGAGCTCCTCTAGTACAGTGAGATCAATAGAAAATTCTATTTCACCTGTCAGAGGTGATAGGTATATATCAGTATCAATGTCTCCCCACAAGTAATGTTCTTTTTTGTTTGTACATACAGTGTTACTCTTAGACTAAGGATGTCTCTACACAGTATAGCATGATGATGACCTTGTGCCATGCATTCTCCTGCCAAGAATTCTCACACAGTCAGTTCAAGCTCATTTTAAGATGCTAACCTACACTGAAACATGTGCGATCATATTTAGCTTAGCCTTACTTGATTAAAGCTAGCTCTTTAATCTTCATTTTATGTATAGAAATGGTCTTCCTAGCTGATTCATCTGCTGTAATTTTGGTCCTCTAAAGCTAAGTAAATAGTGTAAAATGATTATATGTCTACTGATAATTTTAAAGATGATAAAACCAGCAAAAGCAGAATCTGTCTTTGGGAATTAAGAACATCAGGCTATAGTTTGGGGGGACCATCTTTCTAAAGAAATGAAACAAAAAAAGAAAATGTGTTATCTTCTTAAGAGAGAAAAAGGAGAGGACATTTTATGAAATTTTAGAGAATATGGATTAATCTATACCTACAAATAGACAAACTATTTGGGGGCTTATCGAATCCTGACTTTAAAAGGCAACTGAAATATATAACCATATAATGGTTTGGATTGAAAGAGACTTCAAAGACTGTTTATTTACGATTCCTCTGACACAGTCCCACTAGAACAGTTTCCCCAAAGTCTCATTCAACTCTTCCCAGGCATGAGGAATCCAAAAAACTTATCTAGGCAACCTGTTGAGTTCTTCTACACCCTCTGAATAAAAAAATTCTTCCCAGTATCTAATTTAAACATAACCTTTTTTAGTTTAAAACTGTCACCGCTTTCCCTAATAGAGTCCCTCCCTGGCTTTTCCTGTAGGCCCTCTTTAGGTACTGGAAGGTTACTGTAAGATTTTCCCAGAGTCTTTCTCCAGTATGAAAAGCCCCAAGTCTCAGCCTTTCTTCATAGGAGAGGTGCTTCAGCCTCTGATCACCCTTGTCGCCCTCGTCTGGACTCACTCCAACAGGTCCATATCTTTCTTATGTTGGGGGTCCCAGAGCTGAATGAAGCACTCCACCTAGGGTCTCACAAGGGCAGAGTAGAGGGGAATAATCACCTCATACTTCTTTTGATGTTACCTAGGATACCATTGACTTTCCAAACTGCAAATGTACATTGTCAGCTCATACTTTTTGTTGACCAGTACCTCCAAGTCCTTTTCCACAGGGCTACTCTTAACCCACTCATCACCCAACCTGTATTCATGTTTGGGATTTCCCAAATGTTTTTACACAAGTACAGGTAAATGATGTCCTCTTAGCTGCTCTTTCTTTATCCACAAATACTGAAATTGCATTATAGAAGACCACCTAATTTGCTTGGCACAGTTTGCCCTTACTGATGCTACGCTGGTTGTCACCAATCACCTCACCTGTATTTAATGAACGTGATTATAGTTTCAAGATCCATTTCATGATCTTGGAGGTGCAGAGGTGAGAATGGCCTGTAGATTCCTAGTGTTCCTTTTTTTCTGCTTTATAGAGGGTTATATTTCCTCTTTTACAGTCAGGACAAACTTCACCAGGCTTCCATGACTTCTCAAATATGATGGATAATGGCTTAGCAGCTTTATCTGCCAGCTTTCTCAGGATGCTCAGATACATTTCATCCAGTCTTATGGAACTCTGCACATTCATGATCCTTAAATGGTCTGAAGACTGATCTGCAGTGGGCAGTTTTTCATTCTGCCAGTCCCTGCCTTTGCCTTCTGTGACCTGAGTGAATCATCTATGATGCTGAACTGTTCCAAGAATTATAACTTAAAATTAATTTGTGTGATCATATTTTTACTGTACCACGAAAAATAATCATATATAGATAATTAGTTACATCATTAAATTTGCGGGAATCTGCGCTGTCTCAATTACTTATTACTTTCTCTTCAATGAAGCATTAAACTTTGGAAAAATAGCTCTAAGAAGTGGAGCAAGACAATCATTATTATTTGTCTCTAGTGACTCATGATAAAATCAATCTGTGTTAATATATACTGCACACAGTAAAAAGTCTGTGGTTTCATAAAATACTTTAAAAGTAGCTGTTTCTAAAGGATTGAAAATATATACGAGTATTTTAGTTTTCACTAAGTCAGATTATTTCTTCTCAACATTTTAAGAAGGGCTTGGTTTTCCTTCATTTACAATAACAATTTAATGTGCAAATAGTATTTGAAAAGCTCTTGGGTACATAAAAATACCCAGTAAAGAGTTCCATGTGATAGAATTTACAGATATAATTTTTTAATCTTACATTTACTGTTTGGTTTGCATTAAGTTATTAATGTAAACCGAAAAGTTAGTACAAAATAACCAAAGCCAGTGAAAACAGAAGGAGCAAAACGTGATAATGAGAAAATCTTACAATTTTTTTCTTTATATAAGTGTATCATAAGTTAGAAGATGAAGCTAGAATATTTGAGATCAGATAATCAGAGATAGCTCCTCATCCCCAGTGACTGTGGTATACCTTACAAAGCAATGGAAAAGTAAAGAAACGTCTCTCTCTCAACTTAACCACAGAGGGATTTCAACTCAGCAAGAATTAAATGGAGTTGTTCATGTCTAAATACCTGTGTTTGGGCCATGTCTAAGTAATATGTATTTAACTTGAACTAATAAAGAAATATATTTTGCATTTAGTAGCACTAGGTGATTACTCTAGCCATCTGGCAAATATTCTTGTGGATATTTAACTTTTTTATTATTATTATAAATGAAAGGAACTATTTGAAGAGTAGATTTCATACACACGATGACCAATAAGGCAAATCAAATATTTTAATGTGCAAACAGTTCTTCAAAGGCTCTTGGGTAGATAGAAACACCTAGTGAATTGTTCAAAGTGCTGGAATAACAGACATATTTTTTTTAACTTTGTACCAAGATCTTCAATGCAATAAAGATGCAATTATTTCAGGCACTGAAAAAGATACTGCCAGAGAAGGCAGTCAATCAGAACTGATGTAATACAGCACAGGACCATGTCTGTAAATATCATATAATCCAGCCTTCTACTCAAAGTGGGATTATAGCCAATCTCAGGGTAGGTCAGGCAGGGTGTGTATTCTTGAAAAATCCCCAAGAACAGAGATGCTACTTTGTTCCTGGAATGAAAAATCTTTTCCTTTTGTCTACTCAGAACCTCATGAACTGAAAACAGTCAACACAGTCTCTTATTCAAGATGTTAAATGAAGTCATTGTCTGTACCAATACTTAAGTTTCCTCCTATCTGTTTATGGAGCAAACATTCCTTCACTCTCGGAGTGCTGACTGCAGTATGGCAAAGTATCATGTTTTCTAGGAATTCAGCTTCTGACGGAGGAGAATATTCAAGTTATTCCTGGAGGAGCTCAAAATGTCTGAAGAAGTTAAAAGAAGAAGTAAAAATGCAGAGAGCCATCAGAGAGCTTGCATGATTGAGAGGATTTGAGCTTTTACTTTTTCACAACAGTAAAGTGCATGCATACCATGTCCATCCTTCCACTGTCCACGTTATACCTTAAGAAACTGGGGCCAGGGGTAGAATACCTATACGTATATAAAGCCTCCTTCACTCTTATACTTGTCCCCGTCATAAAACATTTAAGAAGGTACAGATCTAACCTACTGCTACTGGCAAAAATGAGGGGCTGCAATTCAAAGGATTTTGTGTGTCTAGGTGCAGATTATTTCAGTGCGTGGGTTTCTAAATTTATGTATCACGTCCTGCCTTCACCTCATATAATTACAGATGGTTCAATTAGGGTGTCTACCTGTGAGACAGCTTGCAAGCTCTCAGTGTAGTCAGTAAAGATCTAGGACATGATTCAGCTAATGAAGCACAGGTGTCCAGTCCATGTATCCCACCAGCTACCCTCAGATGGATGTTTCTTTCCCCTCCTGAATGCTGGTCTGGAGAACAACCACACTTAACAGAAGTGCCTGCTTCATCATCCTCATATTTTCCAATTCCCTCTCCCCCCACCATATTTGTACCATAGCTGCTCCCATATTGTTGCAATTGTCTGTGCAGCTGTTAGGTGACTCAGACTGGGAAAGTGAAGCAAGATAGTAACAATATGTTTTTACTTTTTTTTCAGCTCCTTGGCACTCTGGTCCCACACCACTGACACAGGTCATAGTAGTTTTTCTTTAGTAAACTGCTGTTCACTGATGACTTCTTGAAGCTATATTGATTTATCCTCTTTTATTTCACAGACAGTGCCATGACTGACAGCACTGTTCGTTGCTTGCTCCCAGCTAATCTCTCACAAGTGTACATAAATGTGAGATGTAATTGCCTCATGCAGCCTCAATGCAACTGGAAACAGTCCCTAAGAGAGGAAAGTGAACATACAATCCAGTTTGTGAGCTTACTGGATTGAAAAGTACATGATAAATTTAGTCCTAATTTGGTACTAAACTGAATGGTATGCCATCATTTGGGGGGGGGGGGGGGGGGGGGGGGGGGGGAATAATAATAATAATAATAATAAAGTGGTTTTGGACTTTGTCACTGTATGCTAAAACACAGAATCATAGAATCATCAAGGTTGGAAAAGGCTGCCAAGATCATCTAGTCCAACCATCCAGCTACCACAGATACTGCCCACTACACGACATCTATAAGTACCACATCTATGTGTTTCTTGAACACTTCCCAGGACTATGACTCCACCACCTCCCTGGATAACCTTTTCTACTGCCATACCACTCTTTCTGACAAAAACTGTTTCCTAATATCCAACTTGAACCTTACCTGATGCAAATTAATGTCATCCCCTCTCATCCTATCACTGCTATGTGGGAGAAGAAACCAACCCTTGCCTCACCACGACCTCTTTTCAGGCAGTTGTAGAAAGTTAGTTATATAGTTAGATAGATGTAGAAAGACTATAAAGTCCCCCCTGCACTACTTCTTCAGACTGAACAATCTCAGTTCCCTCAGCTGCACTCCATAAGACTTGTGCTCCAGACCTTCACAGCTTCGTTGCCCTTTTCTGGACACACTCCAGGGCTTCAATCTCTTTCCTATGGTGAAGGGACCGAAACTGAACACAGTACTTGAGGTGCAGCTTCATCAGGGCTCGGTACACCTCCCTGCTCCTGCTGGCAACACTATTTCTGATACAAGCCAGGAAGCCATTGGCCATCTTTGCCACCAGTGCACACCGCTGTCTCATGTTCAGCCAGGTGTCAACCAACACCTCCAGATTCTTTTCCTCTACACAGCCACTCTGCCCCAAGCCTGTAGCTCTGCCTGGGTTTGTGACCAAAGTGACCTGGCACTTGGTCTTGTTAACTTCATCCCATTGGCCTCAGCCCAGTGATCCAATGTCCAATCCCTCTCTAGGACCTTCCCACCCTAATGCAGATTGACACTTTCCCCTAGCTTGGTGCTGTATGCAAATTTACGGAGGGTATACTCAATCCTCTTGTCCAGATCATCAATAAAGATATTAAACGGGACTAGCTCCAATACAAACCCCTGAGGAACACCACTAGTGACCAGACATCAGCTGGATTTAACTCATCACTCTCAGAGTTTGGCCTTCCAGACAGTTTTTTACCCAGCAAGGAATGTACGTGACCGAGCCACAGGCTACCAGCTTCCCCAGGAGAATACTGTGGGTGGGATACAATGTCAAAGGCTCTGCTAAAGTCTAAGTAGACTACATCAGCAGTCTTTCCCTTATCCGTCAGGCAGGCCACACTATCATAGAAGGAGATGAGGTTGGTTAGTCAGAAAGCTTTTCATGAACACATTCTGGCTGGGCCTGATCCCATGGTTGTACCACACATGCCATGTGATCACACTGAAGATGATCTGTTCCATAACCTTCCCAGGGACTGAAATCAGACTGACATAGTTTCCCAGATCCTCCTAGCAACCCTTCATGTAGATGGGTATCAACTGGCAAGCCTTTAGTCATAAATTGAAGAACTTTTGTTTTTGTATTACATTAAGATTTCTGTCAGCTTTATTGCCATATTAGGATTTCAGATCTTCTCTGTTCTGTGAATTGGAAGCTAAAATTTGAGTCTGAGCCCACAGAAGGAAACAGCAAAACACCAGATTACATATATTGTAGCACTGACCCTCCAGAGCAAGAATACAAGTGCTCCCAGGGAGGTTCAAACTGATTTTCCCATCAGGAAATGTATAAAAATCTTTCTAATGTTACTTAAAAAAGAAAAATCAGAAATTCCAGCTACAAAAAAAAGGAAATGCTTAAATGTATTCCTTTACTTACAGATTTATGTTTTTCTATTTCTTTGTTTGGTTTTCAGAAAACTTGATATTGTTGTGTCAAATACTGTAGAAAAAATGTATTTGTAAAGAGTTTACCTGTTTGTGCCTTAGGCCCTGAATAAACTCTGTGGCCGTATCTCAGCCATCAGAGGGAGGTTTCCAGCAACACAGAAGACTTCAGGTTTCTCTTTCTTCATACTGAGTCAAATAATCTTCAAAAAGAGAAATCCAAGTTTTAGTCCCTAGCTTTGCATGTTCTCATATCATAACAAGTCCTGAAAGTATACTTGAAAAGAAGTAAAACTAGAAAAGGATAAACTCCGGTGAATATAATTTGAAAGGCAATTGTTCTCCACAGTTTTCCAGAGACATAATGCATTCTCCTGCATTCTCTTAGTTTTCTTTTACTCTTTCACTCTTATCTATAATGCTTATTAATCTTAATTAGCAATTTTACCTCCAAATATTAGTTGTGGTTAAGAAAGTTCTCAATAAATTGATTTATATTATTCCTTTGAGACTTGGATGACTCCATCACAGTAGCAATCTCCACTGACTAGAGAAGGGATGACTCAGGAAATAGAAGAAGATTCACCTTCCTCAAAACTATTTTTCAATGAAAATATTGAAAAGATTTCAAAATCTTGCCATAGGAAATTGGACTTGAAATCTCTGATCAGTCAAGATAATATGTTATTTTTCTACTGTTTTTCTTGATATACCGCTTGGTACAGTTATCTGTCCAGTTATATTTTCTTGCCAGATTTCCTCCTTGCTAGGAAGGAACCCTAGTTTTTTGTGACAAAGCATATTAGCTTAATCAGTTATTAACTTGTTCTTTTTCATTTGTTGTTTTGAAATAGAGAACCTTAGAGTCAGATCTTCACTGTATTAACACTTCAATTTAACTGAAGTTAGATAAAGTCACAACTATCTGATACAACACTTTTTTTCTATTCCCTTCCATCATTTTGTATACTTAGCAAAACCAAATCAAAACCATACCGTATTTGATCACTCAGAGACTTCTGCTAAAGGAGCTTGATACTTACTATATTTATATGTATCTGGACCTCACCACTAAAAGTAGTGTATTATCTCTATTTGTAAGTTCAAGTTTATTATTCCTCTTAATCCTAGAATCCTAGAATCATTCGAGTTGGAAGGGACCTTACAGGTCATCTGGTCCAATTGTCTTGCAATGAACAGGCACATCTATGACAAGATCAGGTTGCTCAGAGTCCTGTACAGTCTGACCTTGAATGTCTCCAGGGACTGGCCATCCACCTCTCGGAGAAACCTGGTTGTTAGGAATATTTTCAAGAGACATAAATACTACTCTTTAGCACTAATATATCTTCCACCTCTCCAGTGAGTACCCTAATCAATGTTTACCTCTTTAACAATACTCCATAGATCTCTTAACATCTGATTTTGATAATGAATCCCTTTTATTCTCCTCCATAGCGTTTATAACCAAACATACTTCATTTTATCCATGTTATTCCTTCTCATCTATCAAGAATACTCAACTAGTTAGATTTAAAATTTTGTCTTTCTTGGAAAGCATATGTAGATTTAGTTGTACTTTATAGTCTATGGAGATAGACATATCTCATTGGAGAGTGCATTTAACTTGATTGTAGTGGATTAGGGTTATGTATTAAGGATTTGTTTGTATTTGTGTTTCAAATCAGAGGACAATCAGAACTCCTTAAAAACTGATTGGCTATCTTTTCTCATTGCAAACAACATTCTCTCAGTCACCTTCTCCCTAATACTTAGTCACTTTAATCTATCTTAATAAATTTATCTAGACTTCATTTAAGCAATTCTCCACAATCATGGGGAGATATTTAATATAAGATCAACAGTTATTCCAACTCTTTACATCTTAACTTTCAAAGATTTAAGTCCTAATCTCAAATCAACAGTCTGGAAAGCCATGTGATATCAAAGAGAAATCGTTTTGCTCCAACCTTATCTGTCTGGAAATTTTGGCATCAGTAAACAAAAGTAAATGACTAGTAAATTTTAAATTTGAAGACTGGAGCTTTCCAAATGCAGTCTTCTTATAACCTTTATAATAAATTCTCCCTGGGGATTTCCTGCTTTTTGCTATAGCCTGAATCACTGGGTCAGAAAGTGAGAATAAATACTCATTAATGAGATTAGATGCTTTTGTCTGTAAGCTCATTGCTACTCTGCATTTGATGTAAATTACCACATTCAGTTTAAGATGTGCTACAGATGAACTGAAAATTCTTACTAATAACTGAGAGCAAATATTGGTTAACTGATTATAGCTTCAGGACAAAGTTTGAATATTAGAGAAAAAAGAATTTACTTCATTTGTTTATAAGCTGTATTTTATATGAAATACAATATTAATGGAATGTGGCTTCAGTTACTGGATTTCCTTTTCTTTATTTTAGAAATATGTGGGATTAAGTACTGAAGAGGAATAGCTTTTCAGAAACTTTAAGTGAATTTCATACACGGTATAAATCTTTCTTTCTAACTTGGACAAACAACAAGAGTGTGGTAAAAATGGCTTCCCCTAATAACTGGAAGGGAAAAAGCTTTCTGTTTTAACACAGTGCCTTAATTTTTCTGGCAGCATTTTATTCCTAAAGGATACCTACCACCAGTTACACTTTATTTCCTCCAAGGAGAATTTTGAGGTTTAAAATGATCATGCAGGAAGACTACTGCAATTTTTGTCCCCTAAGATGGCTTTGTGTATTGTTTTTTGAGCAACACACCTGAGAAAACATTTATGTGCTGAAATGAGCAACATAAGTGTGCTTCCATGTTCAAGAAAAAGATATGCAGTATGTTATTATGAGTTCTAACTATTTTGTTATAATGAACTTACCAGAGTTGAATGCTTTTCTAACAGTGCCATTTTTAATAGTTTTACCACAGACAGTAGTTTGATGAGTAAAAGAACATCATATGTACTTCATTTGTCTGACTAAGGTGACCTTTTGGTTGTTTCTTCATGCCCACCTATTCATTTTTTCCTCCTGTTTCCAAAAGAAAAGAATGTTCCCAAACAAACCTCTTTTTCTAAGTAAAGTAATTTTTTTGACTTTTCCTTTTTTTTTTTTTTTTTTTTTTTT
>JAPSGF010000008.1:7738773-7787907 GCA_035772895.1 Perdix hodgsoniae
TATGGATTGGATCTCAACAGCTCAAGTCTGAGCAGACTGATGTCTGCATACGCTTGCAGAGTAATCAAGAAGTCAATACATACAGATCTTTCTGTGGATACAGATGAGTAAACGTGCACCAGGTCTCTATCGCCTGTGATAGCTGGTTTTTCAGTCTGGTAAGAAAATTCCCTATAATGTGATAATTAGTAATGACAGCTTGATATGCTCCCGAAAATCACAAGAAAACAAGAATAGAGTCGGTAGAGAGTGAATAGAGCTCTGATTTGAGGATAAGATTCACCATCTCTTGAGGAAATCATGGAGAATCCAGACAAGTCCAGCCAGCCCCTTCTGGGGCACCGTGCAGCTACCTGTAATTCATATATGGAAGCAATCTTCTGTTCATGTTGTCAACCTTTATGATTTACATTTGTCCTTACCTCAATGACTGTGCTTTCTTCTGATGACATAAAAGTACTTCTGTTTGTACTTGCTGCTGTGCTTAAAAACCACGGCACATGCCTTCTGTCACTTTGCTGACTGATTAAGTGCTTTGGGCCTGTATTTTGGCAAGAGATTAACACCCTATCATGTGTTAAACAAAGTTAAACTGTCATGAGATACACAAGAAGACCACATTCCTGCAGATCAGATTCTCCAAAGCAAACACAACTTGAAAACACATTATTCCAAAAAATAATTTACTGGGATATATATTGTATTAAAAAGTCTTTTAAAAGCAGGAGCTCTGCTAGTTTGGTTTGGCTCTAAATGTCCACCCACACATCACAGTTTGGAAAATTCAGACAGTGATTAAGTTTCTTTGATGTGCAGATGGTGTTTTTTTTTTTTTTTTTCTTTTTTTACTCTTAAAGCAAACAAATAAAATGTATGGCTAAAGTCCACTCCTACTGTATATGAGAGATCACCGCTGACAAGTCCCTGGACGTGTCATGGACCAGAAGACTAGAATATTGTCCCACAGGATCCTAGAGGGAGCTCTTCCA
This sequence comes from Perdix hodgsoniae, assembly GCA_035772895.1. Classification (NCBI taxonomy): domain Eukaryota; kingdom Metazoa; phylum Chordata; class Aves; order Galliformes; family Phasianidae; genus Perdix; species Perdix hodgsoniae. The sequence goes on from JAPSGF010000008.1 coordinate 7,739,763, forward strand.
ACTCTCATTTAGATACTGGAAGGGAAGTATGAGCTTATGTTTTCCATTTATGTATATGTACTCATGAAAACACAAGTCTCCAGACTAATTAATCATTTTTTTATAATCAGAATAGCAATTCCTCATAGATATTCACTTGTGCACACATGTCTATGTGTCTCTGTGTGCATACAGCCATATCTATGGCCAAAAAAAGAGTTCTGTGCGCTATGGAGTACCGATAATTATTGTTCTACTGAACATAATATACTTTAAAACATTGTTTTTCCAGCTTGCCTTCAGATCTTATCATTTAAGAATGCTGTGATCTCAGAAGCACAGTTAGGTTTCTACTTTATGAGTATTGAAATGAGGAGGTAAAGAGACAGGTCTAACTGCAAGGCCTTATAGAGTGATCCAATACATCTGGACATACTCTGTGATCCAGGGATCTGCTCTACATTAAAGCTGTGACCCAGAAATGAGGATCTGAAAACATTTTTCTACCCAAAGGGATATTCTGAGAGCCAAATCAATAGTAAAATGAAAAAATAATAATAATTTAAAAATTGCTGTGCACTTTTCTGAGTGACTGAATGTTTCAACACTAATTAGGCAGTGACTCGTTAAAAAAAAGGCCTCCATCCTGTCTTGCATATGGCATCATGCATATTTTTTTGTTAATGAGAAGGACTGTGAAAAGGGATGTGCCAAAGAACAACAATTGAAATGACGTTGACCAGTTACATAACCATTATTATAACTGTACTGAAATTGAGTATGGAAAAATGCACTTTGGGAAAGAAGACTCAGACACGTGAATTATATATTGGAGAAGAACACCTTCAGACAAATTGTTTTGAAAAGGATCAGGAGAGAGATGGTTTGACTCTTAAATCTGAACATGAGTCAGCACCCATGTTGTACAAAAAGACAACCTCTTGTGCTACATAAACAGGCCTACAATCTGAGAAGAAACATACTTAGTAATGTTTCTATTCAAGGCAGGAAAGAAGTTTTAGGTCTGTGATGAAGTACCCGTTTGGGCGTGATAGTTTGGAGAAAACATGAAAACTAATTGTAGAAAACTCAGCATAGAGCAGAGTAACCGATCTTTAAAAAATGATCTGCAAGGAAAGACTGGAGAGCTATGATTGTTTAAGTTGGAGGAAAGTAAGAGGAAACAAAAAAAATACTGCTGGAAATACATAAGAGCTTGGAAGAAAAAAAAAAAAAAAGAACAAAACATTCTTACATTACTGGAACAAATGCAGCAATTAATGAGTTTAAATAATAAGACTGAGACTGAACACCAGGAAAAAGTTAGAATCATAGAAGCATAGAATCATTTTAGTTCAAAGGGATGCTAAAAGGACATCTAGTCCAATTCCCTGAAATGAACAGGGACAGCTACAGCTAGATCACATTGCTCAGAGCCCTGTATAGCCTGATCTTGAACGTCTTTAGGGATGAGGAAACCCTATTGTAAAAAATGTCCTTATGAGGGAGGTGATTGTTCCCCTCTATTCCGGCACAGCTGGAGTAAGGTGTCTGGTGCTCCCAACACAGGAAAGATGTGGAGCTTTTGGAGAGGGTCCAGTGAAGGGCCACAAAGATGATCAGAGGGCTGAAGCACCTCCTCTACAAAGACAGGCTGAGGGAGTTGCACTTGTTCAGCCTGGATAAGAGAAAGCTGTGAGGAGACCTCATTGCGGCCTTTTGATATTTAAAGGAAGTTTATAAACATAAGGGAAATGAACTTTTTACACTGGTAGATAGTGATAGAACAAGAAAGAATGGTTTTAAAACTAAAAGAAGGGAGATCAAACTAGATATTGGGGAAGTTTTTTACTAAGAGAGTGCTAAGATATTGGAATGTTGCCTACAAAAGTTGTGGATGCCCTGGAAGTGTTTAAGGCCAGCTTGGATGGGACCACAGGCAGTTTGATCTATTACTTGACCTAGTGATTAACAACCCTGCCCATTGATTTTCTGTCAAAATTTGAATTTCCCTCTGGAAACGTGTCACTGGCACAGGGTAGAAATCCCTGAGAAAGAGGATTAAAAGGCTTTTTTTTGTTTTATTTTTATTTACTACAAGACTGCATAATACATATTTTCTGTCCCCAAAGGAGAGATGACTCACAGTGACCTTATTTCTGCAGTGACTTGCCCGAGAGACTGTAAAATCACATATATTAACAAAAATGGAACAGAGGTACATATTTGCTCCATGACTATTTCAAGATGCAAGATATTAAGGATTTACAAGGATTTTTTAAAATAATTTAAAAATATATAGTAATAGCCAATAGTGGAATCTATAGGAATCGTTTCCCCAGTTAGTTACAATTTGTAAAATTTTTGCACCCTTCCCATATTCATTTGGCACAATGGAAAATACTGGGAAAGAAGGGAGGGAAAAAAGGAGAAAGAAAGGAAGAGAGAAAGGGAAGGAAGAACATGAGGTATGATCATCCAGTTCCCATAGAAACCTTTAGAAAATGACTGTTCTCACTGAAATCTATTATGAACTTAAATGTGTGTGTGAGCATATCCTTCATGTGATCGTTCTGTTTTGGTCAGTGACATACTTATTGTGCATACTTTTCAAAAATTATACTTATGGAGTATACTTACACAACATTATGTAGGTTGATTATTATGTGGTGACATATCACAAAAATAATCTGTTTTGGATTGACTATGGAAATTGAATAATGAGGGACAAACTAAGTATAAACTTGCTAACAAATGTTCTCCTTACTGTATGGACTTGTAGTGAGCACATATAGCTATGCAATCCATAAAGACTGTGGTTGTTAAGAAATGCTCATGTATTATAGTGAATTTCTGGACAAGAGGACCTTTAGTTCAATCTCCATTAGGCAGACTTACATTACTGAAAGCATATTCTTCGAGCTGTAGAAGTGTTTTGGTCAGATTCTTAGCATGGCAGGTTCATTCCCAGCTAGTGATGCCTACCATTGAGTTAGAGTAGTAGATTCTATCTCCAACGATGTCTTAGCACTGTCTGAAGCCAACTGGAGTACAAAGAAATTGGCCAAATCAAATCTATGTTTCCATGAGTGTAAATGGTGCAAGTACTACTGCACACATGGAATTGCTGGCACTTATGTCACAGCAATGGTCTACTTCTTATGGAACATGTCAAATATCATCTGGAAATCTCTATAAACAGTCATCATATAGAAAAAAAAAAAAAAAAAAACAGGGAGACTCCAGTTTACCTGAATATTCAATGCCTAATCTTGTGCTGGGGAAGGACTACTAATGTGAGAAGATTGCAACACATTCAATGTGCGCAAAAGTAATGCGTGAATGAAGCTGTGAATCTTTTCACCCTACAGCTAACAGACTGCAGCACAAAGGTACACTTTTCAAGCAGAAAATGGGAAGCAGTAGATTCTGAAAAGTTCCCAAGTGCCTCAGGATTGTCTCAAAGGAGCCACAAGAAAGTCAGAGAAAGACTAAACCCCTTCTTCATCGAAGTAGAAGAAAAGTATTTATTAGGAGAAAAAGTGACATAGGTAACAGAAAATTCTCTACATCTTCTGTTCTTCAGAAAAAAGATACATGTTGAGTACAGATCCAGATGCTACTGAAATAAATCTGCCCTCTTACATAATGCTTTTCAAAACAAGAAAAGAGTCAGTGGGAAGTATTCTGAGGTTTGAGTAGGTGAAATATCACCCAGAAAAAAAAGTAAAGGTAAATCCAGGGAGAGAATCTTTGGCTTTCAGTTATAGAGAACACAAGAATTTTACTATATTGAAAAATTTAATAGAACTATAAGACATGGTCTTAATTTGGTATTCTGGGGTGCATGTAAAAGAAGGTTGAGGAAGATTCTTCTCCCCTTCTACTCTGCTGTGATGAGACTACATCTGGAGTATTGAGAGCTCAGCTTAAGGAAAACAGGAGGCTTCTAGAGAGAGTCCACTGGAGGGCCACAAAGGTGATTGGGTGCCTGGAGCATCTTCCATGTAGGCAAAGGCTGAGAGACCTGGGACTGCTCTGGAGAAGGGAAGACTGAGAGGATATCTTCTCACTGTTTATGAAATATCTGAAGTCTAAATCTTATGTGTAGTCTGACCTTCCATTAACCAACAGAAGCATGTTTGTAACCACTCAGTGAAGATGAATCAGGAAGCTAGTCCAGCTGAAAATAGTTCTGTTTTTTTTTTTTTTTTTTTCAGCTTCCTGAGCCCAATTATCTTGCAGCCAGCTGAACTGCAGTTTCACTACATGGGAAAAAGAAGAAATAAAAGGCAAGGGAAAGAGGATCAAAGCAACAGCAGGCGACCAGACCATCTTTATCCACCCTCAGGCTGTTCTATGCATTTATGCCTTAGGAGTGAACAGCAAGGTGATGGCTTGACCTATTTCTGCCTACACAGCACATCTCTGCCTTACGTGGCCCAACTCTTAGTGCCACATAAGCAGAACTGATTAGGACTAATAAATGTATCTAGATGGAAAGATAAATTCTTTTGTCTTCAGCTGGATAAACTATTCAATCCACTTTGCAAAATGGCTATGCAAACATTTACTCTGAGGTGCTACACAGCATTAAAGAGGGAGAAAATTACTTGTTTCTCTGAAGAAATTCAAATGAAAACACAGCCTCTGTAAAATAAATACTGAGAATTTCTTCCTAATATCTAGTCTAAATCAACCTTCTTCCAGTTTTAAAGCCATTTCCCCTTGTCCTGTTGCCATATGCCCTTATAAAAGACCTCTCCCCAGCTTTTCTGTAGGCTCTCTTAAGGCACTGGGAGGCCACCATAAGGTTCCTGCAAAGCCTTCTCTTTTCCAGGCTGAAGAGCCCCATTTCTCTCAGCCTGTCTTCATAGGGAAGGTGCTTCAGCCCTCTAAATCACCTTGGTGGCCCTCCTCAAGACCTACTCCAACAGCTCCACGTCCTTGTGTTGTTGTCCCCAAAGCTGAATGCAGATGGGGTCTCATGAGAGCAGAGTGGCAGAATGATCTCTCTCAACTTGCTGATCATGCTTCCCTTGAAACGACCCAGGTTACAATTGGCCTTCTGAGCTGCAAGAGCACATTGCCACCTCATGTTGAATCTTTCATCAACTGACCCCCCCAAATCCTTCTCTTCAGGGCTGTTCTCAAGCCATTCTCTGCTCAACCTGCATCTGTGCTTGGGATTGCCCTGACCAGGGTGCAGGACTTTGCACTTGCCTTTGTTAAACTTCATGACATTGGCGTGGGCCCAATAAATAATAAACTAATACACCAATAATAAACCAATAATACACCAGTTATAAACCAATAATAAACCATTAATAAACTATACATAGGAAATATTGTAGAACATGCAAAGCTCTGCCAATAATTGATGAAATGCCATGAATAATTTTTATGCAAGTCATTGCATGGTATGAATGTACTAGAAGTCCTAACAGATGTCTTTTTCCACTCCTGTTGTTCTGTGCATTTTGCTAGAAAATGAGAATGAAAAAGCTACTGTTGAGTATACTTTAACACTTACAGTTCTAACTCTCATCTTCAGAAATTGTTTCTTAGACACTAGTCTGCAACCAGGATACACAAGCTGCACCACCTTGACTCTTTAAGCACAGAGATGAAGCAGTATTGCAACAAGCTAAGGGAAAAAAAACTAATTTACTAAAGATAATAGCAGAATGCAAGATAGTACAATATAATACAGTATAATTAGAGTTGAATCTAGTAAATCAATTAAAATGAGAGTGTCCAAAACCAAAGTCCTCACTGTAATGCTGTAGGTGAGATGGCCAGGGAATACATAGAGCAAAGTGGACAAAAAGAAAGGCAGTCTCGTGACACCCAGTCAGTTTTATTTTGTCCTCCGAATTGAAAATGGAAATGGAACAATGAATAAGGACTATTGTCACAGCAAGCTGATTGACTGCTTTTTTTTCAGATTGCACAGCTCCAAATTAAATGCTTGCCATGTTCAATTTAGCATTCAGAGTGGAGCAGCATTTCCTCAGCCCAGCACATATCTTTTTAAGTGTCCAACTCCTGTGTCAGCCTTTCTTTAAAGACTTCATTTTGCACACAGCAGCTCTGCTGGATTGTGGGTGTTCTTTAGCATTGCTGCTATGAATGAAATCATTGACTTTACACTATGAACTATTTTTATAACTTTTGGCAACAAAGTGGGAATTTCAAATGTAAAGTAGACTTAGAAAAACTTTACAAACTTATAGAACAGTATCACCAGCCCTAAATCACTATATCACTAGGCTACTCTAGACACCTAATTTACGGGTTGACACAAATAAATAGAGTTTCAGCTTAAAGGTTTACTTGCCTCACTGTGTAATTTGAACCTTGTATCTCCAAATTTTGCAAATCTTTGACCAAGGAAATGCTTGATAAGGAGATCCCACCTAAGTACAGGCTTCATTTGACTTCACTTTTGTCCGTGTTTCACTCAGCAAAATTGAGACTAAATTCTTCTGCTCTGTCTTCACTAAGGTGAAAATCACACTATTATTCAGCAAAGGGATTGATAACACTGACGGTTCCATTTTGCCTTGAAGTTAATTTCTATTTGTGCAAATGTGATTTTTGTGGCAGAAGTTATTTGTTTAGAGGCGTTAGATTTAGGCAAGGCTCTCATGGTATCAACTGCAGGGTGTTCCTCAGTCCCAGGGTTAGATCAGGTACAGGAGAAGAGCAGATAAAAGTCCTGAGGCTATTTTTGAAGAAAAGCAATTTTACTGGGAGGGAATAGAGAGTAGAAGTAATAAAAACTGTCCCATTTAAAAAAAAAAAAATCAGGCTGGGGATATTTCACCATCTTTCCTTGCAGGACAAGAGCGTTACGTGTCTGCTTACAAAACTCTGAGTGTACCTTCACATTTTCCATTAAGAAAAATCAGGTCTGTTTTTTATGTAGTCATGACAGGTATGTGATGTTATTTCCAAATATAAATATGTATGTTGCTCGTTAAAAGATTATACTAAATACAAAGTGTATCTCAAAGAACTTGGGCTTGTACCTGAATTCCTCAAATAATATTCTAAGAAAATAATTAAGTCAATGCTGGTACATTTTTGCAGTAGTTAATGATTGCCATATGTGAGTATCATGAATGTCAGTAACAAATCTGGAGGGGATACATACACATCTAACTTTTATAATGAAAAAAATAAGGGGAAAAGATGACTTAAACACCCTTCTGGGCCAAAAGGAGAGCAAAAACATACCTTTTCTTCTGTAGTAATTCAATTTTGATTTCTTTGTGTTATTTTACATGGAGATATCAAAGTGTTTGGCACATCAAAGAAGAAACTCTGCTTACTTTTTCCCGGACTCATAGTCATGTGTGTACATATCAGTTCTTCCCTTAGTCTCTGATACTTTGTTACCTTTCATAACACCTTTAACAGAGAGATTCAGAGACTATTCTATACACAGTAAGCTTGTTCTACACAAGATATATATTCAAAGATTAAAGAGTACCCACTAACTTGGAAAGGACCTATTCCTTTGATGAAAAAAAATATTCATGCAGCACCTATTCTGCAGCATGCCATATATTGTGCACTCAGGAGACAGGAAATATTGTTCATTGCTGATACTGCCGGAGTGAGCATTATGGAATCTACATGGCTACAGGTTGCTGGGGGGCTGGGGAGAAGAGCATGGAAGCAGATGTGAGGTTCTTCTTGGTGGTGCCTGCTGAGGTGTGCTGGTTTTGGGTGACTGCCAGATGGCCACTGAGCCACTTTCTCACTCCTCCTCCTGTACAGGACATGGTGAGAAAATAGCATACACAGACACACACACACAAAAAAAAAAAAAAAAAAAAAAAAAAAAAAAAAAAAAATCAAGGTTGGCATAAAAACAAGGAGATCTTAGGAGAACTTGGGAATTACCATCATGAGCAAAATTGATTTAACTTGAAAAAAATATATATATATTTCCAATTTAAAATATGAAACAAAGACTATAACATCTTCTAACCCTCCATCTCATTCTTCCCTGTCTCAGTTTCAATCCTTCATTCTCGATCCTTCTTTCTCCTCCCCACAAGTAGTGCAAAGGTAAAGGAAGTCGGGGTTTCAGTCAGTCCTTCACAGCAATGACATTCTGCTCCTTTGTTCTCACTCTTTCCCCTTTTCTGGTGAGGGATCTTTCTGTGGACTGCAGTCCTTCAAGTACTGTTGTACTGTGGGACTTTGCTCCACAGGCTGCAACTGCAACTCAGGAGCTGGAGCTCTCCATGGGCTGCAGACTCCTTACGCCCACGTTCACCTGCTTGACGATGGGCTCCTCCATGGGCTGCAGGGAACTTCTGCTCCACACCTGGAGCACCTTCTGCCTTCCTTCTGCACTGACCTTTGTGTCTGCAGGACAGTTTCTCACACATTTTCTCACTCCTCCAGCTGGTGTGCAGCATTTTGAATTAAATACAGTTTCCCAGAGGCACCATCAGTATTGCTGCTGGCTTCAGCTGTGTCTTGTGGTGGGTCTGTTGGAGCTGTCTGGAAACAGCTGTGTCCCACATGGGGCGGCTCCTGACCTCTCCTTGCAACCCCTTCAGCCCCTGCTACCAAAACATTGCTACACACACCCAGTACATCTATCAAGTGTAAGGGCTTAGATAAGAGCAGATATATCCTGATATATCCTATGGGTCAACACCTGGCTGCCTCACAGAGGCAGGGCTTTGACTTTTATGGCCATGGGATCCACTGAGCAGCTAACTTCAAAGTTAACTTTGCTTTGAGTTGTGGTTGGATAAGCAGACCTCTAAAGGCCCCTTCCAACCTAAATTATTTTTGTTGTACACCTGACAAAAAGAAAGCTTTGTCTCCTGGAGAGATTGAATTTTGTTTCAAGTGTCTGTCTATCTGTTGACAGAAACTGCCTCTTCCTACAGACTTCAGGTTTGACTATCATAGTTAACAGAATACTATTCTACAGTACTGTGCACTGTAAAACAAACATTAAAAAAGAACTGCTCTACTTGTACAATATGGATTTTTCCCGATTTCTGAAGAGATTTGTTGAATATAATGAGGTTCAGCAATGCTAAGTGCAAAGTGTTACACTTGGATTGTGTATATGCATACAGAGTGGGAGAAGAACTTATTAAGACCAGCCCTGCGGAGGAAGACTTGGGGGGTCTTGAAAGAAAAGCTGAACATGAACCAGCAGTGTGCTCTTGCAGCCCCAAAGGATAACAGTGTGCTGATCTGCATCAAAATGGGTGGCTGGCAGAGTGAGAGAGGGGGTTGTCCCTGTCTACTCTGCCCTTATGATGTCCCATATGGAGTACTGCATCCAGGGCTGTGGTCCCCAGTCTAGGAAAAATGCAGAGCAGTTGGAGCAGGTCCAGAAGAAGGTAATGAAGATGATCAAAGGGCTGGAGGATCTCTCCCATGAAGAAAAGTTGAGAAGTTGGGTTTATTTAGCTTGGAGAAGACTCTGGGAAGACCTCATTGTTGCTTTCTTTTACCTGAGGGAAAGTTATAAGCAGGAAGAAGAGTAACTTTTTACATGTTCTGGTAATGATAGGACAGAGGAGAACAATTTTAAAGTAAAAGTAGAGAGATTTAGAGATTATACATTAGGGGGAATGTTTTTACAGAGAGGGTGATGAGGCACTGGTACAGGTTACCCAGAGTTGTGGATGCCCCATCACTAGAGATGCTCAGTGCCAGTTTGGATGGGGTTTCAGGCAGCCTGGTTTAATATTTTGCAACCCTGCCTATGGGTTGTCTTGCAACCTAAGTAATTCTATGATTCTATGGTTTCCTCTTAACAGTGCAGAGAAATTGATCACTGAAAATCATTTGCAAGATGGTCAGTGACATCCTGGCTTGTATCAGAAATAGTGCTGTCAGCAGGAGCAAGGAGGTGGTTGTCCCTTGGTACTCAGCCAAGCAAGGCATCATTTCAAGTACTGCATTCAGTTTTGGGCTCATCCTTGCAAGAATGATATTGAGGCCCTGGACCATGTCCAGAGAAGGGCAACTAAGCTGTTCAGGGGCTGGAAGACAAATTTTATGGGAAACAGCTGAGGGAAATAGGACTTTTTTGTCTCGAGGAGATTCAGGGGAGACAGGGGAGACACAAAAAATAAATAAAAAACAAAATTAATCAGAAGTTTCTCATTAATTTTCTTCAGTTTTCGTTAATAGGCTTGGGAATATTTTATTTTCAGTTGAAAATAAATAATAGTAAATTGAAAAAAAAAATTGATATTTTAGTTGTATAAACAGGGCAGAAAAGTCCTCTGTGATTATGAAATGTATTTATAAAACTTCAAGATTTTGAGGGAAAAACACATTAATGTGTGACAAATCAACTATTTTGTCTTTTGGGATTTCACATTGGGTTTCCAATGTACTACTCCAGATTATGTTCACAGCACACCCTGTACTATAGTATCCAAGAGTACATTCCAGTCAACCAAAAAATAAAACAGGATATGTGTGACTGGGAAGGAACACAAATAACATCCCTTTTAAACAATAGCCACATCAAATCCAGTGAAAGGAACTTTATATTCTTTCAAAGAGAGATGCTGGTATTACCAATGCATTTCACACATCTGTTGGGTTTATGTATCATGGAAGAAGGGAGAAATTTATTAAAGGTCTGTACAAGCCCAGCTGAGAAGATGATATACAGAAACACATCATTAACAGTAAGAAAGTGAATCAGCTACATAAGAAACATATGTAGAGCTGTAATGTTTATGCTGCACTGGAAGGAAAGCTCTAAAACTTCTTGGAAGATAGTTTCTCAGTAAAGCTAGAAAAGCTACGTTATGGTTAGTTACAACTTCAGTCAACTGATAGTGCCCAAGACCTGAATGGACCTTCAAAGCCTGAAGCCAAAAGTGAACTATCCACATTTCTTTTATCTAGCCAAAACAATCACCTACCATAGTGAGGTGACATTTTACTCATATTCATGTCATATAGACACAATCAGTTGAATTTGGAACATAAATAAGGAACCACTAGTACTATGTAGATGGATACACTTCTGGCAGGTGGGGAAACACAACATGACACATACATTAAGAATTGATCTCTCTAGTTTACTGGAAAATAGCCACAAACAGAAGTTACTTTTAGCATATTTTGCACTCCTTAGATCATGACACCTCAATGGAAATTATTCTTATTCTTTATGAGGGAAAGGATGCATTTTCACTCTATCTTCTGATCCACTTGAATAAAAAACTCAAAACACTTTCTTACAGTCCTTAGCTTCCAGTTCTCTAGATTAGCCATCTATTTTAAAGAATTATTTGGACATCTAATTTTTTAATAATTAAAACCCAATTGGATTAACCAGATTTTCCTAGCTTGAATTGCACAGAATTTGAGTTTGAAATGCTAGTGCGGATAAAGATGAAAAAAAAAAGATTTCTCGATTCTATCATTTCCTATTATTCAAATATGTAAATTGGAGAAGGGATAGGATAGATATATCTGGCTGATATATTTTCTATGGCAGAGCCTACCCCCATCCTTTTTTTTTTTTTTTTTTTTTAACCTCTTATTTCTTTCTGGAAGTGATCCTGCCTGGTTTTATCCTTGGCCATTTATTATTTTATTTCATTTCTTTACATATACAAAAAACTCTGCTGATAGAGGAGATGGCACCCAGACTGTATTCCTCAAGTTCTGGACACTATTTCAGGCTGAAAACAAACAATTTGCAAAATAAAATTGATCATTTCAATTTAGAAACAAAAAGCATGATTCTCTCGTTGGTTTAATTTTATCTATTATGTTTGATAAGCATAATAATTGAATTCAGATGAGTAAAGTTGAATTTTTGTGATATCTCGCCAATAGCTTTATAAAAGTATCAAAGATTTGCTTATTTTTACAGGGAAAGAAAAAGACAGCTGATAAACTCAGCATTACAAAGCTGTCTGAAATTTTATGCACAGAGAAACTTTACAATTCAAGCAGTTTCATAGCTAGAACTTGTTTGTCAACATAGAAAGATTAAATGACAGTCTATTGAGTTTTAGCTTCAAGGGACTCTGGATTAGATGTTTAATGAATCATAACATCAAAGACTGTTACTAGGTCATACTTATAAAGAAATCTTATTTCTGTATAAGAAATTAGTAGGTAGCAGACCCAGCTCCTTTTACTGCTAACAAAGTATTGTGTTGTTTGTTTTCAATTTCAGCAGATTTAAAAAAACACAGAGCTATCTTCCCATCAGAGTAATTATGCAAAATTAAATTGCCCATTATATTCTAGATCATAATCTCAAACATTTTTATTAATTCTGTACAAAGAATCCTTTGAAGTTTGCTTTGGGGATGCAGAAAATCCCTTTTTCTACACAAATCACATTCTATAGATAAATAATCATAGATATTTAGGCAATTTCACTTGTAAAACCAGAAGGGCAATTAATATAACTCTTCCTTGTTGGATGTCCTCTTGTGCTCATCATTATCAAACCCCTTTCCAGCATCCATATGAAGAAGGCTTTTCTGTCAGATGAACTGTGTTCAAGCCCACTTTGTTTTGAAAACTATTTCATGCTATTGCATGATGCTAATAGAATTATAATTTTTACCATAGTGATCTGTCTTCCCTTCCTCTACCATATCTAATACTATAAAGCACAGAGCAACTGCCTTTCTATTTATATGCCAGACGGCATCCAAGGACACTAACAGTCAGGTCCTTCCTAGAATTCTAATCAAAACCAGGAAATTTATTTCTTTCCCATAGCCTGTGTGGGAGCCTTGCTCAAGGTACAGCAGTGTGTTGACCTCCCTTTTTCACACTGCAGGGTTGCTGAAAGTGTAATTACTAGCAGCTTTGCTAGCAGTCTTCACTTACTAAATACCAAGCAAACACAGGTAAATGCAGTTAGATTTTCCTTTAAGAATTAAGTTATACTTTAACATATAGATTTTTCTACTCTACCATCTCTACTTTACATTTCTACTCTATTATCTAGATACAAACATTCACATAATTACAGGTAATATGAAAGGCTCAAGGCTCTGCAGTCACTACAGAAGAAATTAGGAATTAGGAATGCTTTAATGCTCATTTCTAGTAGCTTCTTGTATAGGAAAGATAGAAATGTTAATGCATATGGCAAGAAAAGGAAGTGTCTTAAGCAGAAGTGAGCATGTACTGAACAAAATGTTGGAGAAGTCAACCAGTTCTTCTCAAACGTTATGGTCTTGTTGCAAGCCTACTGAAATCAATGAGACCGTTCCCACTCACTTCCACACAAATGAGGCAAACTTTTTTCATTTTTAATGCCATTCTTGCAAGGATATATACACAAAAGTCTCTTGAATTATGTTATTAAATGATAACCTCAATTATAGTATGTCTTAATAAAACACTCCTGCTAAAGTTTTCCACCTTACCAGAAGGTGATATCCAAAATACATTTCTACACCTCTTATAAGTAAGCAAATACATCTCATATAATCAGTGAAATCTACTAGCAATTTTCAAATGTGTTCAAATTTTCAGGATCCCAAGACTAATTTCAGAAAACCTTCCTGTTAGCTTGAACTGGATGTAAATACGGAAAAGAAAAAGAAGCAGTCTGTTGAACATGGGCTTTATTTCAAAGCATATAACTTCTCTGGCTTTTGGCATTAACTCAACATGGCTATGGGCAAGCAGCCACACTGCAAACTTAAAGACATTCTGTGAACTTAAGCTATAATTTTGGAAGTAGCTTGTTGCTTATCCATTGAAAACTAATACTGCTTTTTCCAGTGTGCTGTTCATCTGGTGGAAAACTCAGCTATTCCTTATATAAAGCCAGAAATGCCTGTATACCTCTACTTTGTTATTTCCCAAAAGCAATACACTGCAGTGAATGGCAAAATAAGTAACACATGCAATCCTCAGAAGAAAAGAGAAAAAGAGAACATTTCCCATAGTATCTGATATAAATCTACATTATCTGCAGTAAACACCCCTGCAAGAGCTTAACTGAAGGCTGATATAAACATTCCAGTGCAATACTTTGATTTTTCATGTTCCACAGTCTAACTGAAAAGGACATCTCTTGTGTCAGTGTATTTCAGGTTTCCTAAGGATGAATAAAATGATAACATTTAGCCTGAAGAGGACAACTTCAGAATTGTAATTAGCAGTTTTCTTATAGTTACTATTTCAAACTGGAATGTTTATCCTGCTTCAGTTTTGCTATTCTCTAAACCTACCAAGTTACCACTCAGTCCAAGGAAGCAAGCAAGAGGAAAATACTTTTTTTAAACTAGTAGCGTCCTTAAAACTACATAAATACTATAATTTAATTCAGAGTCATAAAATATCATAAAATCATCAAGTAATGGATGAGGTGGCAATGAGAACTTTTCCAACTTGATTTTCCAATAATTCAAGGTAATCTAAGGTTTGTGTATATGAACTTCCGTTTTCAAATTACTCCGAGCTACAGAAAGATTTTATTTTTGGAGGAGTTAAAAACCTGTATGCTTGTTAAATTTATATCACTATTATACCCAAGTAATGTATTCTAATTACTTCTCCTTCAAAAAATTTTCCCAACAGGAGAATATAGATGATAGTGCCATCTTGCTTGGGTGTTTGCTTCAGCAGAAATTATGCCAACCCAACAGTATCTCCTTTCTTTCTAGTTCTTCAGAGTTAAAGCTGAATGTAAAGACCTATTTGTGAAATGCAAAGACATATTTTAGACATTATGGAGGACCTTCAATAAGGTCAGGCCAGAAGATAAGCCACAGTTTTTTCACTATACCGTGAAAATTTTTTCACTTTTACTTCACTTTTTACTATCACAGTAATGATTTGATCTAGATGCTGCAGAGGAAGACAAGAGACAGCAAGGCTTGTTCAGAGATTTTTCTGCTGAGGTCTAAATTTTCATGGAATCATAGAAACACAAGGTTGGAAAGGACCTACACAACCATCTAGTCCAACTGTCCTCCCACTACCATTGCTACCACAGATTGACCGGAAAATTAAGCAAGAAGACTTCCATTGCTTTTCAAGTGATTATTGAGTTTCTCTTATTGATTATTGATGATCAAATTGATTATTGAGTTGATTATTAAGTTTCCAAATATACCTCTTTATAACCTTGTATTCCATATTAGTGTAATCACCTGACTGGTATAATTTATTTTCACACATGTCAAGAAACTATAATTGCCTCCTTGGACCTTGGATTAGTGCAGAAAGCTTTGTCTTGTATGAGTTCATTTCTGCCCGGTGTACATCATCCATGGCTTTTTGAGTTGTATATTTGAGCTGTTTTATCAAAGGTAATAGCAAATTTCATTTTCTCTTTGGACATCTGACTAGACATACTGATTAAAATATGTGTTATATTTTTCATTTATATAGGTTTTTACACTTTTGGTGGGATGTATTTTTTATTTTATTTTTTTTTGAAATCAAAGCTTACCAAAAGAGGACAGAATTGTTTCCAAGAATGTGTCTTTTTACCATTATTATTAAATTCATTCCAGAGAATGGGGAATTGACTCTTTTGCAAGAAGAGATGATTGTTTCTCCAGAATATTGCATAAATAAAAATAGAAGAGTAAATTAAATTACATTTTCCTGGTTTAGGATAATGCAGTTTCTTCTTCCTTTGGTTTCCATAGAGCATCTTTTCACTGGGTGGAGAACCATTGCCAGGAAATTTTGACTGTATTACTATCCAAACTGCTGTGTTTCTTCAAGCTTTTCATACCTAAGGATCTTTTCACACCTTCTCCAAAAATAAGATCATAAATACTATTTTGAAAACACTTCCTTTTGGAGATGAGGAATTATTTCTTGGAGTTCTGTCTGATTTTTTTTTAGTCATTCTTCTCAGCATCATATTTAGATAGTTAAACTTTGTGTTTTGAGTAATGACATGTGTTTTCAATATTCCACATGAAATGTAGTTAAACATGGAAGTAAATGTTTGAAAGACTGGTGCTTTAAGAAACTTTATAAAAATAAATGTATAAGATGGTGGATTCTTTCCTTGCTTCTTTTCCTTTTCTTAGGATCACACCATCTACATGAGAACCCCATTAAAACTTAGATCTCTATATGAAACTCTTCTTCTTCCTAGAATATTACTCCTTTGAAAACATAGAGCACAGAAGCTTGCTCCAGCTCTGCCTTCCTTTCTAACTTACCAGACAGGCCTATTTCAGGACTCAGTATATATTCTTAAAATTTCAGATGGAAAAAATATGTATATTACTTGTCATTTTAATTTAGTTATTGATTCTCTCCCTTTTGTCAAGAGATGCACCGTTCACATATTTTTGAGTGCAGAGGCATTACTTGAAACTTAGCACTGAAACACGTTTTTTCTTTTTTCCTTATTTCTTAGATGTCTGACTCTGAGTTTCCTAGATTCATGTCTCCTCAGTTTAATAACATCATTACATTAACTGTAATAGCCTAAGACTTCCCCCCATATTTACCTATATATACCTGTCTCATGAAGCCATGCAAACACACAGAAATGTGTAAAAATGATAACCTAATGTGTAAAAAATATCCTAAGCCTTTAGCTGCTAAATCTGAGGATGCGTGGGGTCCTTCAGCTGGAAATTTGGCTGGTAGCATAACAGCAGCTAAATGTATGCCTGAAATTCAGGTCACACTGCAAGTTTTTCTCCAAATTTAGGTTTTAGTAATAAACACAGACAGGTATTAATTTTGATGGTTTTATAAATCAGAACTACAACGGAGATGGGAAAGTACATAGGAAAATTCATACCATAGGCAAGTTAGAGTAACTGTAAATTACGAAATATTGCCATATTTTTTATCCTAAAGAAATACATTTTCCTTAGTAATTGAACAATAGTGTGATCCTGGATTAACACATTATTTGTTCTTTTCATACTTCTAAAAGCTTGGGTTTAGTGAGAATAGCCATTTGCAAACAAGCTATTGTTTATGTTGGAGATCTATCAAATTTAATGGTTATTTTCACTGCACTTTAGTTTTTAAACACTTTACAGCCCTATGATTCTGCTTTTTACATGCCATCACATAATTAAGAGTTTAAAAAAGACTGTTTTTAATTCTGCTAATGAAGTAAGAGTAGATTGAAATACTGTGTTTTGCAAAACATTTTCGCTTTAATAGGCAAATCCCCAAAGAGGAAAATATATGATCCATCTCCTCCACAGATAAAATATTTTTTCTGCTGTCTTTCATACTTGTTATAATTTTCTCTAACATTCATTAATTCTGTTTGGTAATAGCATGCCATCATTCTGACAAATCCTAAATTTCAAACTCCTAAGTAAGATCCAGATGAGTACTTCAGCTTGTACTTCAAATGAGTACTTCAAATGAGTCCGTTTGAGATGCAAATTTGGCAAACTGTAGCTTTACATAAAGTAGAAACAAATCAACAAAGAAACGCTATTTAATTCTGTAGATATCTGGCTTAACAGCAACACTTAGTATTTTAACACTGAAAGTTCAGTCCAGAGGCTTGGCTATTTTATATGGAGCAGTCATTGGAATCTTTGGCTATTTTATATGGAGCAGTCATTGGAATCCATCTCCAGACTTCCATTTGTGACTCAGAAATTAGACATATTTTCACATAAATCTCCCCACTGAAATCCCAACAAATACCTGGTGGATAGCATTGGGTAAACTTCTTTCCAACTGTTTTTTTGAGGGCAGTTGTCTCAGGGGACTGTCCTAAAAGGAAAAATGGCTTTACAACCACCAGGTGTAATTGCTTCAACCCTATTCAGTTCTTCAGAATTATTCAAGCTGCCATTTTTCCCTTGGAAATATCTGTGCACTGTCTCACCACACACCAGGAAGTGCAACACATTGCCCTTTTTTTGCTGTTACATCTCCCTGAGAGAAGTGGAATTAAGAGGAAAAAAACTTTTATGCCATGAATATGTGTATCACTGAGAGGTTGCAGGTACCTGCAGAATGCACAGAGTACATTTCACCAAACCAGGTGTTCATCTGCATGTCTTATCCTTAAGGCTGTAGCTCTGAGATGGAGTGGAAAAAAATTCACATCTTTGTGAAAGCACGCCTTACAAATTAGAGGCATAAAAGAAAATTAGTAGCATCGTATTACTAATTAGCAGCAATATGACCAGGACCACCTGTGTAAGGTGTTCCTTGAAAATCACAATGGCACAAGTCAAAGCTGAACAATCTGTGCAGTCTCATTATTTCAGTGACATCAGTCAGTCTTCCTGTACCAGGTGTGAAAAAAGCATGTGGAATGGTGAATAAAAAATATTTTTAACATGGTTTTGAGGGTTTTTTTTTGTTTTTTTTTTGTTTTTTTTTTGTTTTTTTTTTTTCATTTTTGGAAGGGGAAGGAGGGAATCAACAAATATTCCTCAGTTAATTTTAGTCCAGATGACTACCACATCAAACACATACTTATGCTAAGTCCACAGTTTTCTGTCTCACAGTATTTGAGTTGTGAGATATAACAAAGTTTTTTTATCATCTTCAAGAAGGATAAGGAGGTAATAACTACAGGCCAGTTTCATCTTGATCTCTTGGAAGGTGGTATAGCAAATTACCCTAGAAGCAATTTCCAAAATAAGAAGGACAGGAAGGTATCAGTCAGCATGGATCTATGAGAGAGAAGTCATACCCAGCCAACCTGATCACCTTCTGTGATGAAATGACAAACATGTTGGAATAGGGGAGAGCACTGGATATAGTGTCTTCATTTTTAGCAAGATAGGTTTCTCATAGCATCTTCATAGACAAACTAGATAGGTGGACAGCTAGATGGATTGAAAACAAAAAGCAAACAAACAAACAAAAAGGCTTAAGGACAGAGTCGTGAACATGTGCACAATGCATATAAATACTTGATGGGGAGAACTAAAGACATCAGAACCAGAGATTTCTTGTCAGTGGTAGAAAGAGATAGGACAAAAGGCAATGGGCAAAATTTGACGTACAAAAGATTTCTTCTACAATCTCTTATAAGAAAAAATGTTTCACTGTAAGGATGGTCAAACCAGGTTGCCCAAAGAGGCCATGGAGTATGCACAGAAATAATCTTTATGCAACCTACTGTAGCTGAAACTTTTCTTCTCAGAACATCTATCTCCAGAGGGGTCTTTCACTCTCAGCTATTTCCTTGCTCTATTATTCTGTAAGTTTGGGATTGCTGTAGATAGCAGTGTTCTACTAGTAGTTCTGATCTTGATTGCAATAAACTATCACTGCTGCCTAACCTCAGGCAGTAATCAAGGTTTTTATTCCATATAAATTTACTGAGTCCTAGACACACAGGCAAACAAGTACAAATATCTGATTCAAGTCAGGAAAAGTAGTTATCTGTGAATAGTCGTGACTCAAATATCTAGTCCATAAATTGAATTACAGATTACTGCCGTCACTAGAACAAATCCAAAGCCCATTAAACTCTTCCCTTAACTGTAATGTTTTCTGAATCTAGAGATTTTATTCTTATACTAAATTATCAAGTTTAAAACAAAACAATGTGCAATTTTAGCAATTGTATTATTTGATTAATTATATTATCTCACATATTAAATAAAATAACAAATTGCATAGATGGAGGCTCTGCCAATGCGTTTACTGTCTTCATGGAAATGTTCTGTGACATTGATCATGACAATTTTTTGCATCACTCAGGAATTTTGATAATCTCACAATTATGGGGTGTGGATTGGCAGATATAATTGGAGATGTGCGCTTAGGGACTAGGGCAGAAATAAATTATAAAATCATAAAGTATTACTATAAATTGCAATGAAACTGAAAACTGTTATTATGCTGAGTCCAGAGGGCTGTGTTATGTAGACCAGCTGGTGTACCACATAACAACGGCATCTCAGGCTCTTAATTTAAACTTTTTAAAAGACATATTAACTGCACTAAAGTTTGGCTTATTTCTTTTTGAATCACATATGATTTAATTTCTCTCTGAAATGGCATGAATTAAACATTGTTTATTACTTACTGTAGCTAATTAAGCACAAAGAGGAAAGAAAATGTGATTTTAAGGAATGATTGTCACAGTGGTGGTCACGGTCTGCTATTTTTTAGGAGTAGAGACACTTGCTCTGACTTTCTTAGTCTATTGGGAATTGTTTCTGAATTAAATTCTATGTTAACTGCCTGAATTGTCTTTGAATTTGAATTTGTAGTTTCTCTTATGATTAGTTTCTGAATTACTACATAATTATTAAAGCTGAATCCTTCTTCATCTCTCTTAGCATGTAAAAGTTTGAGTGCTAGGTTGTGTAAAAACATGATTTTTCATTTTACATTTTAGCTAAAGAGTAAGGAAAATTACTGTACATTATAACAAAGAAACAAAGAAAAATTTGTCTTACAAAATAAAAGAATTTTATTTAATCACTGGTCTATCTGGATTTATTAATTTATGTGATTTGTCTGATTTGTAGAGAAGTACATGCACCTTACCTCCATATATCTGCATATTTTCTTTGAAGTCAGTAGTATTATGTCAACTGATAAATGTTACTGATGAAAAATAATTTTCATATTTGTTAAAATTAGAAGCAAAGAATGTAGAATTCAAGTCAAAAAGAGTCAGAATTTGAGTTAAATTTTATTCCTAAATACAAACAAAAATAAAATAATTGAAATTTTGTGCAGAAGAAAATTCTAACGAAAAAGAATTATTTTAGTAAGAATGAAGCTGTCACATTTTTTATTTACTGTCTGACAAAGCAATTTTGGGGATTGTACATGAGATCTACTTGATTAGATTTGCCAAAAGAGTGGATCAAAATAAGAGAATTTCTAGCAGTGTTTCATTTTTCTTTCAGCTTTACAAACTATAGATTTTACAGTTAACATTTTGCAGTAAGCCTTAATTAATGTAATAATTTTTGCATAACTTTGTTATGTGTTATTTAATTCATGATTTTTTTTTTCTTTGCTTGTTGTTGTTAATTTATTTGCTAAGATGGTGTTGATTTACTTGTCTGAAAGATCAGGCTTATCACAGTGTCTAAGGTAACAGTGAAACCAAAGATTTCACAACAGTCTTACAAAATCAGTTCTTTGATGTAGAATTGGACCAAACTGTTAACATACCAAGAGACAGGCACGTTCTGTGCCAGGATAGAGTTGTTACTAAGTACTAGATTTTTCAAAAGATTTTCCTTTAATATCAATAACATCTTCAGGCTTACACTGTGTTTAATTTTATGCAGCCCCTTACTTCAGTGATGCAGAGAGAGGACTGACAAGCAACACCCTTCATAGTCAACATGTAAGTGATATGCCTGGAAAAAAAAAAACAACAACCAAGTTTCTGCTCTATAAGTGCCACTGGAAAAGCATCGGTTAACTCAGAATGAAAATAATTCTTCATATTACCTTTTAACATGTGTTAAACTTAAGGTAACACTTGAAAAAATGCAGCAACCAAACTGCATAGGAAGCTGTTGCACTAGCAGATGGTTTAGGGCTGGACCTCTTCTTCCAACACTACCTTCAAACATAGGAATTCTCTTCTGGCAGAGCAACAGGTCTCATCACACAGTGCACAGACAGCATAGGCCAGTACTGAGAGGAAACACAGCTCTGTGCACTGACCGCACAAGGTCAAAGGCAATTGATTTTTTGTTATTGTGCATTACTTATTTATGGGCCTTGCAATATGGGAGTTATATTTATCAATCGTTGAACTGGCAATAGTCCTATCAATGTATTCTGGCTAGACTTATGGAATGGAGCATCATTCCACAATCCTTATTAATTTTCTGAAAAGACATGAAAACCAAAACTGAACACACAATTGAGTTCTTGCAAAATATGTAATGACTGATGTCTTGAAAATAAAATTTTTCAGGTACTAACGGAAACATCTGTTTTAGCCTTCTTTATAAAAATGATACTAAGCTTACAAAATATGCTTTCCTATCCATGCAGTTTCCTCAGTTACATTTTAAATAGAAGTTAGCAGGTAAAGATTGATTTGGTTGTAACACTACATCAAAATATTTCAGAACACTGAGAAAAAGTGTTCTGAGTGTAAGATCTGAGAAATTCCCTTCTGTCAAGCCAGCCATAAAGAAAACAATATAATAATTCCAAGTAGAAGCATGTATATGATGAGACAGCATGGGATGAAGGGCTTTGCCATTTCCATCAACCATTAAATCAGATTATGGAGAAGGCTTTGTCACCCCATTTATGAAGGAGAAAGCTCAAGGATCAATTTGCTCTTCCTCCCATAAATCTACTCCTCAGAATGTCTAGGCCTTTTGGAAGTAAATTGTCATGATGAAGTTACAGAGACCTAAAAGAGAAGAAATCTCTGGAGAATGAACTCCAGGGTCCTGTTTATTACCCCTCTGTGGACTGAAATATCCACCTTACGCTGCTTTCTGTTTTACAGAGTCTGCCATCAGCGCTGCCTCCAAGTCTGGTGTCATGGGGTCCTGGTGGACGGAAATGGACATGAGCCAACAGTGTAGTCTTGCAGCCCAAAAGGCCATCAAAAGAGGGGTGGCCAGAAGGATGAGGGAGGAGATTGCTCCCCCCCTGCTCTACCCTCGTGAGGCCCCATTTGGAGTGCTGTGTCCGGGCCTGGGGCCTTCTGTATAGGAAGGATGAGGAACTGTGGGAGTGGCTCCAAGTGGCCACGAATATGGTTAAAAGGATAGAGCACTTCTCCTTTGAGAAAGGTTGATAGTTGGGTTTGTTTAGGTGGGATAAAAGAAGGCTCCAGGATGACCACATTGCAGCTTTCCAGTACTACTTACAAGCAGAAGGGGGATTGACTTTGTATGGTCTAATAGCAATAGGACAAGGGGAATGGCTTTAAACCAAAAAGGGAGAAATGTAGACTAGCTGTTAGGAAAAACTTATTGACTCAGGAGGTGTTTGATGAGGATGTTTGTCATGAGGCACTGGCACAAGCTGTCCAAGGAGTTGTGGATGCCTCATTTGTGAAGGAGCTCAAGGGAAGGTTAGGTGGGCCCTGGGCAACCTGAGATGGTGGGTGACACTGCCCATGGCATGGGCTTGCAACTGGATGAGCTTTAAGGTTTCTTCCAACCTAAGCTATTTGATTCTGTGTTCATAAAACAGTTAAAGGTAAGATCTTTTATCCATGGGAACAGAACTTGCTTAAGCCTAGACTAATCAAATACTTTCTTGGGGGAAAAAAAGTAAGATGAAAAATTATCCCTAAATTTAAAACATTAAAAACTTGTAGCAAAGTCCCCCTCACCTCCATGCATTAGTGATAGGACTATCTGCGGAACTGATCAAGAAAACATTGACTATAGAAGTAAATATGTTTATTTAAGAATCACAGCCCAATTTGATTCTCATGAAAAATGAATCAATCATCTTTGTCATGGTTTGATTAATGTTTGATGTTGATTAATGTTTAAACTGATTATGTGATATTCATTCATCAGTGCTTTTATAATTACTTGAGAGAAAAAAAAAAAAAAAAAACATCAAAGTACACCTACAAGATTAAACTCTCACAAGAAATTTAGCATTTGAGTTAAGCTCTTTTTTCCTAGCAAAAATGTGCATATGCAAACCATGATCAATCACATATGTCACTGTGTGCCTAACTAATGCATATTTTCTGCATTGTGTAGTTCCAGCAAAGACTTTTTACATGAAATGTAAAGCACAGGAATTTGGAGCCAGTTCAGTCTGTACATGCCTATGTGATCACCACTGGGTTTTCTCACAGGAAGGGAGCAATCAGATCTTATAGTCTTCTGACATTTCCATTCTAGAAGCTAAGATACCAGTACTGCTTACACAAGGATAAAGAAAAAGAGCTTGCATTGAAACAAGAAAATGCCTTTTTTTTTTTTTTTTTTTTTTTTTGTTACGTTTGCCATGAGCATTTTGGTTTTGGCTGCATGGTTCATTCCATATTATGAACAACCAAGTTCTGATTATACTTATTGAGCTCAGCCTCAATATAGTCAGGATCTCTGTGCCCAGGCCAGTCATCATATATCCAGAAAAGTTAATTTCAAGTTATAACTCTGAATTACTGAATCCGGAGAACAGTCATGATTTATATAACATAGAGTAACTCGAACAGGAGTTTTCCTGCTTTACACTGTGAAGTTAGTTAGTTAAATCTGAGCAGGTGCTTAATATGGATTTTTGGATTAACTAGTAATGTACTTTCTCTGTTCCTCCTTAATTTGTGTATATAACACCTGAGAAAGGTGTATTTTTGTCATGGAAAGCCACACATTTCTAACCAAAAAACAAACTTCACAATATAAATTATATTAACCAGATCACTTAATCAGAAGATTAAAATAAGTAGATATCCTGTAAACTATAGTAAAAAAAAAATCAGATTTTCTGAGAACAGTATTTCAAAGTGAACATCCAGTGTTGTAGACAAACTTCATTAAGATCAAATGCAATTTAAAGAATACTGAAACATACCCAAATGGATAAATAGAGTGAATTAGTATTACGATGGAATTTCGTATATAAAGCATCAATCTAAATTTAATTTATGTCATCTGCTGTTCAACTTCATAAGAAAAATCCCTGAAACTCATACTCGCTCTTTCCTCAGCCAAAAGCACCACTGATTTTAGATGGTTATGTTTTCCTGAAGAAAATGCTACTGCATATAACAATCAGTGGGCTATCCCGAGGGAAACAGCAAGACTGATTGGGTGGTGATGCCTCCTTTTTCTTACACTGCATTTTGTCACCATACACATTATAATTTCAGTCTACGTTGATAATCATCTCCAGCCAAAACACAGATCCTTGAGTGGGGACAACCTGGTCCATTCAGCACCTCAGCTTAGAATATGAAAGATTGCCTTTCATATAAAGTGTATGGATTTGACACAGGAGTAGACAAGGAAAGGATGCTACCTACTCAAAAGTGAGGAAATATTGTAAGCTCTGTTCTTGACAGCACAGTGTGGAACCCAGTCAGCAACCAGGAGAGTACTGTGAACAGAGGAACCATGGTCTGTGATTTATAGACTCTCCTGAGTGTAGGACTAGACAGGTTTTCCTGGGATTTCCAAATACACCGTACCTAGCCTTTGAAGAGGTCTCTATATAGTCCCATCCTGCAACACATTTGGAGACCTGTTGTGCAGTCTCCTGTTAAACCAATATTTTTATGTTATATGCTATAATTTAAGCTTATAAAATGAACTGAGAGTGTCTCTTTCCTTACCATTTCATACCTCTCTAAGTTACAGTCCAGTAAGGAATCCAGTCCACCTCCTGGACTGCCTGCAAACATGTGGGCAGCCATTTATGAAGCCAGGAGCTTTCCAGATGTGTTAAATGAGATTGCTATATTAGCTAAGCCAAATGGAGATGCATGAAGGTTATCTTGGATGAAAGCAGAACTCTATTACTTACACAAGAGACCAAAATATGAGTCAGTTTTTGCTTTCCTAGTATTAGCAAAAGACAGTTAATCTATCATGTCATGATTGGAAAATATGGTACCATTGTTCAAGCCAAGTTTGATTTTGTTTATTGTTGCCAACAGAAACATAATCTGATAAGCATCCTTTATTTCTCTGAAAATAGTAATAACAAAGAAGTGAAAAATTAATTTTCAAAACAAACAAGTTTAACATATTTCCTCCAAACTTTTTATTTTTTTTTTAATGACAATATTCCAGCTTTATTTTTCATTTTCAAAAGTCTGTTCCTCAGTTTGTAAGGCTGTCTTTGCGTCAAATAAATTTGTTAATTTTATAAGGTAATATTTCAGAAAATCTTATTTTGCTGATGTCAGTGAAAATGGGAAAACAGTAGAAGGGTGTTTTTCTGTTCACACTGGAGTAAAGTTAAGTTTTTCCTTCCTAACTTCAGTCTTCTGAATTTTCAATCAGACTAGGAGGTCACAATTCCAAATTCATCATATGACATCCTGGAAAGTGCTATGTGATAAAAAAATAATATTATATTTTGAGCTTCTTTCTCTCTGACATTTTTTTAAACATAAAGATTGAAACATAGAATGGCATTTCCAGAAGAGAAAAAGAACATCCTTTTTGTTAAATAAATCAATATCAAATGAATTGTCATATATTTCCAGAATAATTTTTCTTGGGAATCCTTACATCTCTCATAAAATAATTTCTTTTCATTGTAAAATCTTGCCAACATAGAAATAAACTGGAACAGGTAGTGAAAGGAATCTTGTGGAAAATCTGTGCTTAGGAGAGCACAGAAAGAATTCCATCCTTTGGATGGTTCATAATCTCTAGAGGTTGAGGACATGGCATGTGAAATACATAACCTGTCCACTTGTCCAAAGATCTAGATTGGAACCTCTATTAGCTGTTAATGACTGCATCTGTGTATATTTATCCACATCAGTGAATCACATGCAGCATCCTAAGCAGTTTCAGGAGCAGGAGGACCGTTCCTCAGATAACGGTTCTAATTCCAGAAAAAGTCCTGAGAGCAACACCACAGAGAAAATGTAGATAAATTCCAATTATCTCAGAAGCTAACCTTAGATTTTAAAGGTGATGTACTTACACAGAAAAAAAGACCTATTGTTTCAAGATCAGCACGCCAAACATGGATTTACAAAGAAGTAAAATCGAAAGCTTTCTTAATTTAATTTAATTTACTTAGCTGATTTCCTCAGCTCATACAGTTTAGTCTAAGTGCATTTCTTCCTTGACTGTTTAACATTTTTTCCTCAAAGATGTTATATATCATCTTTAGCTTTAGCAGTCTTACAGATATCTATTTAAAGTCAGTTGTTTAGATCCCTTTTAATAAGCAGTGGAAAGTTAACAGTTCATCTGAAGACATCTCTTCTGTGTATTGAAATCATTTTTAAAAATAGGATGAATCATTTTCCAGAAATGGTTATTTTTCCCTTTTGTCCCAGCATCTTATAGATCTTTATGACATCTACAGTTACTTATGCCAACAGCTATACATTCCTCTAAAGGTCACACAAGACTGCACATTTCATGTGCTCTTTGGGTTACAGAACAATCACCATGTGGGAGATTCTAAGGCATAAAATGAAGATGCAGATCCATAGGCTAATCCATGGATGACAGAATTCAGTCTATTTAAGCTGTCACTCTGCTCTAATCCTTTCTGTCCCATTAGGAGGGGTACACCGTGTCTCAACATCTTAGCAACCTTTGCTGAGATCTCTCCAGTACCTCCAGCTTTCTCTTTTACTTAGAAAACCAAAACTGGGCACAGCACTCCAGATGTGGTCACACTAGCGCTGACTTGATGAGAAGGAAAACCTTCCTCTTTCTGATGGCAACACTTTCCTTAATGCAGCAAGAATGTCTTTAGCCTTCTTCACTGAAGTTCATGTTCAGCTTGCTGTACAGCAAGGAACACAAGATCATTTTCCACCAAGCTGTTTCCCAGTCAGATGGCCCTGACCATCAGCAAGTCCTTGTGCCTGGCAGAAGGTTCACATTTCCAGGTGAAGGACTTTGCATTTCTCATTGATGAATTACATGAGATTCCTGTTAGCCAATTTGTCTGTCTTTTTAGGGTCTCTCTGGATGGCAGTACAACCCTGTGGTGTATCAGCCACTCCTCCCAGTTTTGTATCATCTCCACATTTGCTGAAGTCACACTCTGCTACATCATCCAAATTATTAATGAAGATGTTAAACCAGAACAGTACTGACCCCTGGGGTACACTACTTATTGACCTGCATCTATATATCTTGACAATGATCACCCTCTGGGCCAAGATATTCAGCCACTTTTTGATCCAACTCACTGTTTACTCATCCAGTTAATACATCAGCTTTTTTATGAGAATATTTAGGGAGAATGCATCAGAAGTCCTGCTACAGTCCATGCAGATAGTATCTACTGTTCTCCACTCGTCTACCAGGCCAGTTGTTCCATCATAGTAATTAATCTACTTG
This sequence comes from Perdix hodgsoniae, assembly GCA_035772895.1. NCBI lineage: Eukaryota > Metazoa > Chordata > Aves > Galliformes > Phasianidae > Perdix > Perdix hodgsoniae. The sequence continues at coordinate 7,767,674 of JAPSGF010000008.1, forward strand.
GTAAAGTATGACTTCTTGATGGATCCACAGTGACTAATCCCAATGGCTTCCTTGTTCTTCGTGTGCCCAGAAATGTTTTGCAGGATTACCACTTCTGTCTCATTCTCAGGGATTGAGGTGAGGCTGGCCATCCCACAGTTTTGCAGGTCCTCCTTCTTGTCCTTCTTGAACTTAGAAATTACATTCACTTTCTTCCAGTCCTCAGCAATTTCTCCCAGTCACCATGAACATCTGAAGATGAGTAATAGTGGCCTCAAAATGACATCAGCCAGTTCCTTCAGCACTTGTGAGTGCATTTCTCTAGAGTCCATGGGCTCAAAGATTGCCCAGTTTGATTAAGTATTCCTTGACCCGATTCTTTTCCAACAAAGGTATATCTCTCTTGTTCCAACATTTTCCTCTGCTTTCTGGAACCTGAATTCCTGAAGATGAGACTTGCTGGTAAAGTCTGAGGCAAAGGAGGCATTCAGCACCTCCTTTTTCACCAGCCCATGTAACTAGGTCTCCCATCCTATTCAGCAGCAAGCTCACATTTTCCTTAGTCTTCCTTTCTTGTTGTCTTTGGCATCCCTTGCAGATTTGATTCCAGCTGGGCTTCAGCTTTCCTAACTACATCTTTGCATGCCCATGCAAGTTCTCAAACTTCCTTGCAGGTTTCCTGTCCTGATTACGGTTTCTGTATGTTTCATTTTTATGTCTTAGTGTTGCCAGGAGTTGTTTGTTGATTCATGCATGTCTCCTGGCATCTTTACTCAACTTACAGGACTGAAAAAATTCTGAGAGTTTACTATAGCCTATCTAATCCTATATTCAGCCCTGAGATAGAAGTCTGAATAGAAGCATCTCTCTATATATTGAAAACTTGATAAAAATACATTAAAAAATCAGAAATTTTGGATACGGACCTAACCAGAGACTCACCATTGGAAGTGTGTGAAGAAAGAGTTTTATTTTTGCTAAAAACATGGAAAGAAAACTCTTTACTTGCTAGCTGATCTATAGTCTTGGTTTCAGCTGAGACAGTGTTAGTAGCACACCAATGTTTTGGTTGTTGCTGAGTGATAGAAGGACATCCAAAGAGAAGCTGGGCCACTCAGCAGAAGAGCTACTACTATTATGAAACAATGGCAGTGGACAGGGTGAAGTCAGGATAGCTAGCCTGGATTAAGCATGGGTTATTCCATACCATGTGACATTATGCGTAAGGCTATAAAGCTGTGAGGAGTTGTCCAAGGGTGCCTGCTGCTTGGGGATTGCTGGGTGTCAGTTGAGGAGTGGTGAGATGTGTTGCTGCTGGGGCACTGGTTAGCAGCAGTTGTATTGTTAGCTGGCATCAGTCAGTGAGTGTCAAATAACTGAGTTATAGATTATATATATTGTTATAGTTGCCTTATTTTCTTCTTTTTCTGTGTTAGCAGATGTTTTTTGTCTCAACACACAATTTTACAAATTCTAATTGTATTTTATTTCCAACTCTCTCCCTCATCCCACCTAAGAGGGAGTGAGCAAATTGCTGTGTAGTGTTTAGCTGCTTGCTAGATTAAACCACAACATATTCAGGGGAGGGTTCCAGGCTGGGTTTCAGAAAAAGGTTCTTCAGCAGAGAATGCTGGGCAAGGTACAGGCCCCCTGGGGCAGTGGTCATGGCCCCAGACTGCCAGAGTTCAAGGAGCATTTAGACAGTGCCTTCAGACCTAGGATTTGAATGTTGAGTGCTGTTTTGTGAAGCTAGGAGTTGGATTCAGTGATCCTTGTGAGTCCCTTCAAATTCAGGATATTCTATGATTCTATATATCTTATCTTCATCTTGAAGAACTCTCATGTATTTATTTATTACATCCTTGACCACACATGCTATGAGATCTGGAGAGATTTATCAGTTCAGCAACCTTTGAATAGGATTATGAATCCTTCTTAATAAGCCTCATTTTGTCCTGTAAGCTGTTGTTTTATTGTATCCCAGTTTTAATAGTGATTCAAAACTTCAGTGACAATCTAGTCACTGGAGCAGAATTACTAATTAAGAATGATTTCACTCAATATTAATTTCACTTAAATTTAGCCATCTGTGAGTAGGTGTGTTGTCCACTAATAATTTAGGCTCCCTCTCTAATCAACATAGAAGTATTTTACAGAATGACTCATCTCACTTGGAAATAAGTACCCATTAAAAGTGGAAATAATAATTTCCTGAATCTACGTCTTTCTATTGAACACCACAAGAGCATAAACATTTACCTCAAATTGCAATTAGTCTTTTATAATGGATTTTAGAATAGCTGAATAAGGTTATCTCTAGACTGAATAGTAATAGGAAAAAAAAATTTACCAGTTGTGTATATTTGCACAGGAAAAATACCCATGGTCTAAAATGCTTTGTCTAGCTGAACAATTAATCTGGTCTATCTTATCATTACTTATGAACCTCCTATCAAGAAAATTACTTATGAACCTACTATCATGATTTTTATGTTGTTTGTTATAGAATTAAATAAATATTAGTTGATGTATGTTCCAATGTAATGTCTTAAATACGTAAGGAATTCACATTGGATAAGGGCATCATACTCTTATCAACATCTGGTCTCACTGAAGCTCAAGTACACTTTCCCTCCAGCATTAGGAACTGTGCAAATAGGGACAAGCATTTCAATCCATGGTTGAACGTCAAGGTGCAGATGATGTTTGCTTTACCTGAGTGATTTGCTGGATATAACATCACCTCCCCAGACCTCAAAGCTGGAAGAAAATGTGAACTTGAATGCATAGTTGTTTCAGCAAACACAGAAGCTGCATCCTTTCTTCTAATATTCTCTTCATTATTAAGAAACACATTAAATTAGTAAAAGCTTGGAGGATTAAGAAATACAGCAAATGTCTCTTGCAATAATTCTCATATTAGAAGCATTAAGTTTTCCTCAAGTGGGTGAAACTTCAAACTCATAATATCCCCTGGAAAGGCAGTTCAAAAATCAGCTCTTACACAGAATATTATGACTTCTGTGTACAACTCATAGATGTTCAACTTGCCATTGTTTTTGTTTATGCTCTAGTTATTTTGTCCACTTTTTCTTTTTTTAATTTTGAAGTCTGCTGCTGAAGTTGATGATCAGAAAAAAAAACAGATTAATGTGGAAATTGCATTTGGGGGAAAAATGTGCCATATGACATAATGAAGCATATATGAAAATAAATTCTGTGTAACAAGCTATTGGCTTAAGTTATATATTCAATAAAAATGAAAACAATCTTATCTGAATTAAAAAAAAAAAATCACTTTTCTGAAGATTCTAGCAGGCAAGCACCTCTTTAGGAAAGACAGAAAAGCTAGACTTAGAGATGTATTTCCTTCAGATCTTTTTGATGTGGATCTTATTTGAGAAATGCAATTAGTCTGAGAGATATTTACTGATAAATATAGATAAGCAAATAACTTCTATGGAGTCAGTCAGAGCTAAATCGCCATGATTACATCTGGACTGAAAGTAATTAAACAAAGGGTAAAATGGAAGGGAGTCCCTGCTAGGCAGGCCAGAGTAGAAAATTGTATCTCATTTATTGATGTTCAACTGATCAGAGTGGAACTCGCGCATGTAAGCGTTCTTTGAAAAGCTGTTTTTTAACTGCTCTGCTTAAATCAATACATTTCAGTATAAATTAACTAAACAGTGGTCCTGAGACCATTTCACCCTCCACCTGCTGAACCCCAAATACCAACATAAGTGAGCCAATTGGTAAAACCAGGAATCAAACTGGCTCAGATACACCTAGGAACTCTGAAAAACTAGAAGCAAATGCAATAACTGCTTTCAACAAAAATAGTTTTGCCTGCAGCGTGAGATATTCACACTAAGAAAGGGAAAACATTTTCTGAACATTGAAGGACTATGTAAGATGTGACTGATTTTCCTTGATGATTTAAGGACATCATTGTATAACTCTGTGACCCAAAGAAAGTAAAAGCTGTGACCCAGAGTTAAGTGGTTGCATTTTTATATCAATAGGCAGTGCTGCGTTATCCATAGCTATATGCTGAATGTTGGATTTCTATGCCCTGAATTTTACTTTTTTGTACGTGAGCATTCATCTACATTTCTTCAGAAATGTTTCACTGTCTCACAGAAGTACAACCTTGCCTCTCACCTGCCTCATCTACAACAGTGACAAGACCTCACAGTTGCCGCACTTTCTCAGAAAACTAACTCAGATAAATTTTGCCTATTTATCTGTAAATCGTATTGAATGCTTTATGCATGAGGGTTTTATTTTTGATTTCCTGGAAAATGTAGAGAGCAGCTTCCAGTCATGTTAATGATTTAATTACTCTCTGGCTTGTTTTCTCACAGAATTTGGAGATGCTGCCAGGTATCTTAGAATAAACTGTAGTATTCAATAAGAAGAGCTAGTTCAGACATGGATCTTTACTAGTTCTGCCTTAAGAAATGACATATTCTTCAATATATCTATTTGCTTGAGTTGTACATAACAATAATGACTTTTTCAGTCTATTCTGGCACATTCAATCATACAAAAGACTATGTTGCCTGTAAGTTCTACACTTCGTAGCATGCTTTGTAAGCTTATGGTCACAGGAACAGACCCTGCAAACTCCCAGGGAAAATCTTTCTCCCACAACTAAAAAAAGTTTATAGTTGTACAGAGCTTAAAAGCATAACTTGTTGAAAAGCGGAGTATGTATCAGTGGTAATTATTACACTTAGCTCAACAGCAACGTTTCTTCCTTGTTTATATACTATATAAGTACAGTAAAAAGAAAAGGTTTTCTTGAATTTTTTAAAGAATAGAAGGTGGAAGGAGCCATTCTTAGAGATGTTTTGTCTACAACAGCAGCCTAAATAATCAGAATAAAACCTAACTTTGATATCATCTTCACTTTCTGCAACAGGAAAAAGTTGCTTATGGGTCTCCGTATTACTGCAGAGAAGTGTAAAGGAAAATTTCAGATAAAATTTATGTGAAATGTTATTACCTTACTTTAACAGAAACTTAAGTTCATTAGTTATAGCAGTTGCAGCAGAAAACAGTAAGAAAGCTGGCAAGCTCTAGAGCAACATTTTTTCTTGACATTATCTGGGGAAAATCGCTGCTTTCATAAAAAGTTACAAAGTATAAATTAGTACAATATTTACAAACTTCTATCTTTATTTTGTTTAATTTGATTTCACAAGCCATGCAATCTGTCTGGGATCTAAAGTACTGCACAAACTGAAATCCTGAATTGGAATAGACAATGCTATTTTGTATTCTGAATCCCAACAAACCACCTTAAAAGATGGATCAGACTCTTTATTTAAATATGAGAAACAGCATGGATTTATAGTGTGTTGTCACATTTGGTGATATGCAATAAATGTGTTTTCATGGTATTAGGCATAACATAAAGAACTGTTGATCTTTTTCCCAGATTTTTCTAATTTATGTAAAGATATCACATACTGAGTCAATCGTTCTAATCTCTCAAGTTTATCTATCTTAAATTCAACAACTGACAAGCATTTATGATGCTGTAAACCCTTCATTGTATGTCAGATCAAATACTGAGACCAAAGACAATCAGTGGTTTTCATGGCGTGCATCAAGAAAATCAAGTTGAAAAAAAAAAAAGGAAAAGTTGCAGCGCACTTCTAAAATATCAAAGTAAGTGCAAAGCTTGTTTCTGTTCCCCTTTCATGTTGCAAAGAAGAGCAGCTCAGCAATGGCTCGGGGGATTATCTGTGTCAGGGCTGGGACACCTGTGGAGGAAGCTGGCAGTTTCTCCTGTGGTTCTTGTGCAGAGATGGCTATCCATTGGTTGGCACAGTTAAACACTATTTTACTTCTTAAAGCTGCTATTTGTTCACCAAATAAAAAATAATTTTAAATTAATAATAATAATTTTTTTAAAAAACAGTTATTCTATAATTGGCAGATCTGAGTCTTCAGTGTTTTGTTTGTTCCCTTACCAGGCAATAAAGGTGGGAAGACAAAAGCCCTTCACATTCTCTTATGTATATACACTAATATGCATTACATACATGAGCCAGCTGAAGCTGGAGGTCTGCCTTAAATTTACAGCCTGAGCCCTTTATTATCAGCAGAGGAAGAGGGGCACCTTCACAGTGTAGTTCATCCTATCAGCTTTAAATAAGTTTATGTGGCTGGATGAATTGCTTCTGTAAGTACCTGTGTTTCCCCAGTGACTATGAATGAATTTATGCTGGTTTGTACTAGCTGCTAGTTCATACGGAGACAAATTTCCCATATCATGTAAGACAGTTCAGGTCTTTTTGACTTATTTAGGGTGTAGAGGATTTCACTTGCAGGATAGACACATATGCTTCTTTTTAGCCAAGGGAGGTGAACATGGATCCTTACGGTCTTTTCTGATCCTCCTTGCAATGTGACAAAGTAGGAGAAAACCTTATAGGCCAGAAAATGAGGAGCTGAGTAGCTGGTACTTCCCTTGCCAGCCATCATACTCTCTTCCAAGCCCAGAAAAGAGACACCAGAAAAGCATCACATGGTCCCACTCAGTCATAGGGTGTATCTGCTAGCTAATGACTGTTCTTCATTATTTATGGTTCCAAGGTTCATTCCAAGGCCCATGTAATCAATGCAAATCTTTCCACTGTGCTATATTTCTGAGCTCTTAATCATTACTTGATATTTACTGCTGTCAATGGCAAAATAAAGTTTATTGTATGTGAAATCTATCAGTTTGCATTGTGATCTATCAGTAAGATATTAAATATGTGCTTCTTTTTTTTAATTAAAATTAAATAACACTTCTTTTGCCAGTTTTCAGGTCTTACTTTCAGCAACTGTTAATATATAGTTAAGAATGTTTTTGTTTCACTTGCACCATAGATGAAGTATTTCTATTTTATTTTTGTCAAACAAAATCTGAAACAGACAAATACTTTTTTTATTGAGACTTTTCTACTGGAAGGTAAATGTATCTTTCTTTGAAATATAAGCATTCCTACAATATACAAACATTTCAAATTCTTTCATTCTCTAGTATGCATGTAATATGTCCTTTTTTTTTTGTTTTTTTTTAAGTAATATATTGTCCAGATAAAATTCTCTTCCATTCTATACTTACTATGCACATAAAACTTAAAGCTTAAAAGTGTGCAGTGCATTCATTTTTATTAATGAAAAATTGACTAAAATCTTTCCTAGATAGTCTCTCTAATTCACATCTGTCATTTTCAGAATAGAAATGCCTATGTTGCTTTTTTAAACCATCAGAGAAAATAAGCATATACTATGATCTTCTAACATGCACTAACATTAAATTTATGTAGACCCATTATAATCAGTGGTGGTGGAATTTATTTCAACTGTTTTCAATAGTATAAAGGTTCAGTGTCTAGATGAGGAGAATCTCCGAGGCTTCTTCCAAAGAAAAACTGAGAAAAAAGTCACACCAAGAATTCATCTTATTTATTTATATTGTTTACAAAAGGTAATTTTTCTTTTTATTATGACAGGAAGTTTAAATGACTCATTTAAAATAAACTTCAAAAATTCAACTAGCACAAGCTGGTTGAGATGAATTCCACCTGAGTGTTGTGGAAATTATAAAGAATTACTTAAATGAAAAGCTGAAAATATATTTTATTGAATATATAAATGCTTCGATTAATTCATTTTCTATCTATGTATGAATAAAATACACTTTTAATTTAACATACAAAAGCTTCATTAGAAATACATTTAAAATATTTGATGAATTTAGTTTTACCTAGAAAACTCCATACTATTATTCCTGTAATTCTTTATTTAAATCTGACTTAAATGGCATCACTATAATAACTTGAATTGCCAAATGCTATTCTAAAGAGTTTCACCTTTTCAAATGTTCACCTTCATTCAGGTCAATTCAGACATCAGACATATGCTTGATAGAAGAACCTAGATAGGACTACTGGAATTTAATTAAGGAATAATCTTACTGCACATTCTAATTAGGAAGACATTTTTGAGTATGGGGAAGATGGATATTGTGTTATGTCCTTTTTTGCACCTGCAAAATGATGTAGGGTCGTCTGTCATTTTTACAGTCTGTATCATGTAAGTTTTTCACAACAATTCAATCAGAATTATCACTGTGAACAGAATGCTGGCCTACTAGTCTCTGATGATCAAGCCTCATTCATCTAAAAAACATTCTACATTTTTGTGTCCTTCTCTGAGCACATTCAGAAGACATAGCTCAATCTCTTACCAAAGTCGCAGTTCCTGCATTCATAATCAGAAGCGTGGCTTTTGTCACATTCTTCAAGGGTGAGAGAAAATGTACCTATTTGAGGGCACATGCCATCAAGATCAAAGCCTATGCCAGTGTTCTCACTCTAAACTGAACCCAAAACATATTTAGTCAAAAATGAACTAGATATATATTCAGTTAGGACTTCCTCCTTACAGTTCTCATACGTCTTCTCATAAGATTATCCCTACTTAAATTTGTTATCAGATGATAACAGTTAATTGTTTGTGCCAATAAGTAACTGCTGTGCACCTAGTATGCCAATTCACAGCAGTTTGAAAGGAAGTTGAAAGAATTTCAGTGTCTTGTAATGCTGGATATGGGACATCATCCCTTCACATCTAAGTTGTCAGAATGTAATTTGAAACAACAGCTTTCCAAATGCATTGCACCAGCATTCATAAGTGAAACAGTGAAGTAACTGCAAAGGGGATGTCCTTATTTCATCAGCCTGATGAAAAGAGTCACACAGAAAATCCAGATCTCCCACATCACCATTACCCCCACAGAGGCATACACTCGTGACTTGCCCTCAGAATTATTAAAACAATGCCACTTGTAATCTACAGAAGGAACACATTCAAATTTCATGCACAAAATGCTGGCCAGAAGCTAAAAAAAAAAAGAAAAATCACTCAAATGTGTGAAATGGAGATTCTGCTATATTTTATGAAGATAGATCCCAAGGGTGCTCTATTCTGTTGGGTCATATTTCCATATTTCTCATGCTTAGCTGTAGATGGCAGGGAGCCCCATCCCAGAATGATAAGTGTTTGGCAGCTGAATAAGGTGTGTCCTATTCCTCATGGCCAAAAGGACCACAAGGGCCTCAAGGATGCAGGGGAGGAATCAGAAAGAAGGATCCTTCAGGCTCTGAGAGGGGTTCTAAAGAAGCCTTCTGCCCTCCCCTCAAATATAAATAAATCAATTAAATATGTGCCTTTGACATCTGTGTAATGTTTTCCTGAAGTCTAAATTCCAGATCCAACGGATGACTGTACGCTGAAATGAGTCACCACTATTGATTGTAACAACATCCAAAGCCCTTGGAATGTGACTAGAAGCAGGGATCAGCACTTTTGGATGGTGCTACTTATGACAAGTATTTGGAAGTAGCTTGCATCCAGATATTTAGAACTTGAATCAAACAGTACATTATTTACTTTTATTGCTGCTTGACAATGACTGTTTTTCAAGAATCAACCATGAAGTTTATTAGAATCAGATTTAGTCAGAAAGATGTTGGAGATTAAAACTACCTCATAGCATAACAATTCTTGTATTAAAAAGGAAATTTTCTAAGGTCCTTTCTAAGACCTGCCAAATATATATAGATTTAAGAGATAAGGAAGATAATGTCTATTCACTCTTCACTGCTACTAAAAAAAAATTCTTACTGCACATTATGAGTGCAAGATGATAAATGTCATACTTCATTTTTCTGAAATACGTGATTTCTCCTAGACAGAGATGTTGGCCACAGTCATGAAAAATCTCTTTTTAATGTTTATTAAAACGTAAGCAATGTTGTGTAGTTGTGGCGAACTAAGCATATACACAAGATAGGATTTGTATGAGGGATTTGCAAGAGATGGCTGTTTTCATTAAACCACCTGACAATTTAAAAGAGGAAAAGACTGTTTTTCTGTTTCTTTTTTTTTCTTTTGTGCTAGAACCCCAATTGACATCTTGTACTAGACATTTAATTCCACTAAAGGTCCCTAAATGTCAGTGAATTTGTCTATACAAGGGAACTGTGTACCAATGTCAGAACGAATTTGCAATAAACTTCTTGCTCTCCATTCACTTTAGTCATCTAAAAACTAGGTAGTTACCTGCAGCAAGTGAGTAGCCTCTGATAAACATGAATAGCTAATGCTCAGGTGATGCTTGTCAGCTGGGCCAAGGGCAAGTAGAGATAAGAAACTGTAACAAGAAATTTTTGGCAGAAATGTTCACTGGTATTAGTGGATTTGTTTGTGGAACATGTTACTTTATAAGTACATAAATGCTTTCATGGTAAATTAATGAGCTTAGTGAATTCTCAATTGGATCAGATTCATCTCAAAGTTTTAGTAATCTATGCTTAATGCATAATCAAGAATGTATTTAAAATTGTAAATGTACTCCAAATCACTATTCCTTTCAGATAGATGTTTTAATTATCTTTTCAATACAGTATTATAATATGAATTCAAATCACTAAATTGTAGATTTATCAAAAATAAGAATAAAAAAGAAAATTGAACTAGATCTTAAAACAGACTTTATATTCTGCATGGTCCCAGAGCTGAAAAGAGAATTCTGGTGAAATAGGAAGTTCAGAATGAGATTGGATATATGTCTGAACAGAAATTTATAAATAGCCAGACAATTGAAACCACTGAGATGTGTAAATGCTGAAAATCCCAGGCATTTCTGAGGCTTCTTCTTATCACAGAATCATAGAATTACTTGGGTTGAAGGGGACCTCAAGGATCATCAGCCTCCAACCACTCTGCCACAGATAGAGCTGCCAACTGCTGGATCAACTAACTACTAGCCCAGGGCTACATCCAGCCTGGCCTCAAACACTTCCAGGAACACAATCTCTCTGGCCAAAATGTTCCAGCACCTTACCACTCTCAGTAAAATAAACTTCCCCCAACTCTAATTTAAATCTTCCCTTTAGTTTAAAATCATTCCCCCTCGTCCTACCACTATCTACCAGTGTAAAAAGTTGATTTGCCTCATGTTTGTAATCTCTCTTTAAATAATGGAAGGCCACACTGAGGTCTCATTACAGCCTTCCTTTTTCCAGGCTGAGCAAGCCCAATTTTTTCAGTCTATTTTCACAGAAGAGGTGCTCTAGCCCTTCTATTACATTCTTGGCCTCCTCTGGATGATCTCCAAAAGTTCAATATTCCTCCTATACTGGACACCCAGGCTTAGACATCATACTCCAGCTGGGGCCTTGTGAGTGCAGAGCAGTGGACAATCACCCTCCTTGCCCTCCTGGCCATCCTCTTTCTGGTGGAACCCATGATACTTTTGACCTTCCAGGCTGCAGGTGCATGTAGTTTTTCATCAACCAGACCGCCAAAGTCATTCTCAGCATGGTTACTCTTAAGGTTTTCTTCTCCAGTTTTTATACGTATCTGAGATTGCCCAGACCCAAGTGCAAAATCTTGCACTTTGCTTTGTTGAACTTCATTATGTTCACAAGTGCCTATCTTTCAAGTTTATCAAGGTCCCTCTGGATGGCATCTCTTCCTTCTGGTGTATCAACTGCACCTCTTCAGCTTGGTATCATCAGCAAATTTGGTGAGGGCGCACTCAATCCCATCACCTATATCACTGACAAAGATGTTAAAGAGTACCAATCCTAAGACAGGTGTCTGGGGGACACAGCTAGTCACCAGCCTCCACGTGGTCATAGAGCCCTTGCCCACAACCCTCTAGCTGCAACTTTCCAACCAATTCTTTGTCCAGCAAATTGTAAATTATCAATTTTCATCAAATCCATATATCTGAAATTCAGAGACAAGGATGACTTATAACTTGATAAATAAGAGTACTTAAAATGCAACGTATCTTTATGTATCAATTGTGCTATTGGATCTACAGGCATTTTCAGATCATTTTGTTAATACCTTAAACTTCTCAGTTGTGTGCATATCAGAAACTTGTCCAAGAAATCCTCCTGGGACAACCTTTCTCTTTAACTTGCTCTAAAAACCCTTTTTTGACACTGCTACATTGAGAACATTTTATGAATAACATTTTACACTAAAGAACTGGTCATCATAATGCTTTCTTTGCACAATCAAGTGGGTTGGGACAACAATAATAGAATAATCTGTACCAACTTTCACCTGGGAATATAACTTTATTCCATTGAGGTTAGTTGAATGACTAAAATTAAGCACACTTTGGATTAGAGCCAAACTGTTCAAGAATTTGTTGAGTGCACTATAGCAAGGAAAACTTGAGCAGATACTTACATGCGATACATACTGATAGAAAACAAAAAAGTTAGGCTTTGTGTTGAATTATTAAACCTGCTCTGCATATATTACCTAAAGAAAGGGTTCTAGCAAAGCTAAGAAATTTTCTAGTCCCAAACCTAGCTAAATAGCTAAAATATATGAAACAAAGTTGTTTGGTTTTTTTTCATAACATAATGATGGACTTTCAGTAAAACTGAGAGTTAACTAATATTCACATTGAACAAAAGTAATCTGCATGAGGAAAGATAATAAGGAGACAGTGAAGGATGGTGCAGGGCTTTTTCTGGATCTCTGAAAGAATTATAAAAAACAAGAATATAAGCTGCTTTAAGAATAAAAAGGTGGAATAAAAGGAGGAATAGATGATGAGTAAATCTTGAGAAAACAAGGCCTGCTCTGGATCACTATCTCCTCAAGTACAAGGTTGTCCATGCGGTTTCCAGTGGAAAGAGTTGAACCGAAGTGTTGCTATAAAAGCAAGATAAACATTTGTCTTTTTGTCCTACTGAATTACTCTGAAAGAAAAGTGACAATTGTTCACAATTCAGTATGGTTGTTTGTTTCTTTGTTTGTATTTTGGACAGGAAAATTCTGCAGAAGACAAGACAAAATAAAGACTAGAAGGATTTTGATCCTTGCTTTCATTAGGTTCTGCAAAACACTGCCTGTGATTTACATGTCACCTAAATAAACACAGAGTTTTGGTGCTATCAGCCCAATAAATTCTCATTGTGACTTATGCATAACCTGCAACCACCTTGGTCAGTAGTTTTTATCTCAGCTGTGGACAAGGAGGTATATGATACTTCATGATTCAGAAATGTGATGGCTCAGTGTTCCAACTGACAGGTTAAGGACGCAAGGGAATGTCCTAAAGTTGCAACAGGGGAAGTTCAGATTGGATGTTAGTAAAATGTTCATCACTTATGTCACACATTTTCTTCATGTCAGGCATCGGAACAGGATCCCCTGGAAGTGGGGAGGTGTTGTCCAATAAGTGTTTGTACAGCACTCACAGATATATAGTTTAATTCCTATGTTGTCTTGTGTAGAACAAAGAGTTGGACTCGATCCTTATTGGGCCTCTCCAACTCAGGATATTTCATGATTCTACTTTTAAACCTAAGACTGGACTTTTCTCGTTTCTGCAATAATTACTAACTTTTCAAGGTTTGGTTTTAATGTTAATTCATGGAAACATCCGGGCATCTTTTGCTGAGGATGTGAGCTCAGCAAATCAGACATGAGATTATTCAGACAGTGAAGTGCAGGCAGTCAACAGTAAAATGCTTAGCAGTGCAGAAGAAGAATGGAAATCCTTCTCATAATCTGACTTCACTTGGACTCAGTAATTAGGCCCCTAGTTAAAATAACTCCATGATTTCTTCTTTGTTTTTAAAAGCAAAGTTTAATCTCTCTCCAGTAGGGCTCAATGCCCATTTTCAAAGAGGTTCTTACAGTGTCTTCATCCATCAGAAAAGAAAATAATGTAGTTGATATGACCACAAAGCTTGTAAATGTCATAATTGGTGAAAAAGGAAAAAGGTTGTGGAAAATACTTCTTTTAGCACGAGTCAGAGAGAACAACAAATACTTGTTCATTTGGAACTAAAATAAGTTTCTGTGTTCAAAAAGGAGTGGAAAGATACTGCTTTAGGTTTAGGGGTTGTGACACTTTAAAGCAGGCATCTCCACATTTGACAGCACCCAAAGAAACAATGGTTGTTCCAGTGAAAGGTCTCTCAACCCCAGAATATCCAAAGTATACCTTAGGGAAAACAATCCCCTATACAAAGCAGCCTTCAAGTCTCTTTCATCTAATAGGAAACATCAAAGAAGCAAAAGTTGAAGTTATGAGTTTGTTGATCTGCTTCATAATCTCCTATCTATTTATGTTCATATGCTGTGAACAGAAAAGCGTCCAAAGCAAAAGTGGCCTCTGCTGTGTCAGACTGCTCGTTCACAGCTAATTATCTGATAGGACACATCAATTTTAGTTATTGATATAAAATGCATATTATTTGAAAGAAAAAAATAGCAGGAACAAACAAACAAACAAAAATACCCGCATACACAAACTTTTATCCTGTCATAAATATCTCAATGACTTGTATGTAACTACTAGTGCCTGTTGTAAATTACATGAAGAAATAAATGTAGGCTTTGCTATATCCTCTTTCGGAACCTAATTTTCCCTTTTACTGTGTTGAAAATGCTAAGGAAATAGATTTCCAAAGCAAAAATTGATTTATATAATCTTCTTAAAAACTTCACAAATAATTTCTGAATACACTGAATTGATTCAACGAAGCTTCACAGAAAAAATATTCTCAAAGTTGTGATGTTTACATAGATTTCATGAGCAGACATAGCTTGGTGTACTTTCCTGAGTGGTGACAAACTGAGGAAGAATTGCATCATGAACTCACTGTTTATTATACAACAAAAATTTTGAAGAGAGGAGAGATTTACAAATGTTTTAACAGTGGGAAAAGCTTTATTGGACACCAGAAAATCCACACAGCAAGGCGGATAAATGAAAAAAGAAATTAAATAAATAAAGTAAGAAGTAAAAAAAACAGATTGTATTAGTTATACTATGGAAGAGGTAACCTACAGCTGAAGACTGTCTATAGGATAACCATGTGAAAGAAGGCCAAACAACAAAGCTCCAATACTGGATCTATGAACTGAACTGTATATATTCTCTTGCAAGGGATACAAAAATGAATATATCAAGTTTTCACAAGTGTTGCTAACTGAAAGCCATGCTTTATTTAAGTTTGATGAGAGACTGAGAGACCTAAGCTACCTCTCTAAAATCTCAAATACAGAAGAGCAATATGTACCTAAGATTAAAAATTGTAGTTTTGAAATAAAACCAAAAGGTATGTCTGTTTGAGTTGTCCAGCTCACTTACAAGAATTTATCAGGGAAAATAAATGACTACTTACTGTTCTTTCCATGTATTTCTTGGGTCTTTCAAAACAGGATCCTATTCCTATTTTAATTGTCCTCCATCTTCCTGTCACAGTCCAACCACATGCAACTTGTCCCACACACAAATCCAGGATCACTGCAATGCATCATATGCTATGGTGGAGGCAAAAGCTGCCATCTCTCTTCGCAGGAGGGCCCACTGCCATTGATCATCTCCATGGGCATTGCAGCTCTTGTCTGCAGACACAGAAAATATCTTTTGTCTCTTACAAACCTATTTACAACACATGTATATCAGTGTGGCACACATAAAACCTGCTGGCAACCCATGTGAAAAATGTATTTTTAAAGTTAAGTTGTATTCAATGCCTTCATCATTTACAAGCATTATATAAAGGGATAATATTTTGGAACAAAGTACATCACTGATGTATTTTTATTTTATTATCTAGACTCACATCCATGTCTTAAAATTCTTTTTGTGTCCATAAACATTACCCTCTTAAACCTGGATCTTGGTTTTGCTGAGTTTATTCCATCGTAGTCTTTCCCCATTCCTATCTTACCCATTCTAAGGAAAAAGTTACCTAACATACTGCTATTTTATGAGTCACAATAAATGTTAAATGCAGATGGAATTTTTTTCATAAAATGAAATAGAGAAACAATTGGTATGTTGAACTGTGATAATACTTTTTTTATATATATGCTGTTTTTCATTCCTTCCTTCTGCTCTTTTTGCTTTGGATGGATATTCAAAATGTAATTGAGCCAAGATTTTGTTGGTTATGTCAAATTTTTACTACTTTGATGAGTAACTCAACTTTTCACAAGTATGGAAGATTCCACAGCAGTTAATAGCTTTGAATGTAGTATACTTAGAATTGAAACAATAAAATTACCTTTAATAACAAAGAAACAAGAAGTAAAATTACAAAGAAAATGGAATACTCTCCCCAACATTGCTTTACGAGGTATAACATTGGCCAGTTTAAGTATGATGATCAAATTAATCTGCTCACATTATCATTAGGATAAACCTAGAAGAATGTTTAATGAGCACCGGACTTCTCTTCAAACTTCAGTAGCATGAGGAAAAGTAGAAAATGTTCTCTGAACTTTATTGATGAAACCACTGTTTTTTCCAACAGTCTTTAGACAGCCTATCTTTAGTGATGATATTCAGAAATGTTTATTTAGTATTTAAGTTTCTCAGAGCCCCTGCTGTCCCCTAATTTTTCATAAACAGGCATGAAATGAAATATATTACATTATCACTTAATTACATACTGAGTCCAAATATAAGTCCAAATTCATAGTGAGTGGCAAAGTGCCATATAAAGCAAGTCATACTATACTGCTGAAGATATTCTTGTTATTAATCAAATTCCAGACACTTAGTAGTACTGCAGATCCTAGCTCACACTGAGTCCAAAAGCTACTCACACTGGCAAAAATGAGAGCATCTATTACTAGACAGCAGTTCACAAGACCAGGTCTTTCCACATCCAGAGGAGACAGACTTTCTTAGCAGAATTTCTTAGGCAATCTCATGATAAGTTAAACTGTCTGATTACAGTTCCCTACTGCCTTTCTGAATCTGATCCAAAGCCAACATAATTCAGATGGAGCCTGTCCACTTACTTCAGGAGGCTTAGGATCAACTTCTCTATAACTTATTTAGCAATGGGATTTTGTTTGAATTTGCTGCAGCTGAAAATGCTACTTTCTCATCATTTTTTAAGATACATATGAGGTAGTAAATAAGATAAATATGGGGTAGTAAAAAATCCTTGTTCTAGAAACTACTGGTCTTGATCTACATTCTACTAAACTCAGTGGAGGTGAAGGGTAGACAGTACCACATAGAACCTTACCTTCTTAATTTCCATTGATTTATCTAGGAAATAACTATTTCTCATTCAGTCTTGCAGACTTCAATATCCCTTTAAAACTCAACTCTTCCTTTGCCTCCCATGGGCTTCAGTGGGTGAGAAGTCTTCAAAACCAAACACAACCTGGTGTTTTGTGTCACCTGTGCATAGTTGAAACTAAAAGCAGAAAAATAAAACCCTCTTCTAAATAGTTACATGCTTTCCTGATTTCTCATATATGGCATTATATAGTTTCCTCATTTCTCGTATATGACAAATACATCCACACTGAAATATACTATTACATCACTTTTCTGCAAGCCATATTTATACTTGAAAGCATTCAGAGAACAGTGAGAAACACTCTGATGTGTTTGTAAAAATGAAAGCTGAGTTTAATGTTTAAGTTCACTATACTGCAGCAACAGATCCACTGTGCAGAAGGAAAAAATTAAGTGTTGTAACCATTCCTGATCTTTTCTTCAACCAGTGAGTATTAATCTCCTTCCAGAATTTTTACTTACTACCTTAATTTCACAGATGTTCTCATCAAGTGACGGTATGCAGTTTTGCTTAGATGAGCATTTTCAGATGCTGTGGGAAAGATTTCACATACTGTGTCTGTTGGAACTAAATAGAATATAACACTGTGTACCCATCAGGGTGAATTGAATAGACTTTTACTTCCTTTTGGAGAGCCCTCAAAGGAAATATATGCAGCTGTGTCTTTTCTAACTCTGTGACAGTGAGGACTTTACAAAGCACTTGTTTACTATCTACTTCCAGGCATAAGAGATATTTCACATTGTAGCTGCACTGGCTTCACTATCACGTTGGCGTTTCCCTGAGGCATAAGTCCAGTACAAGATTTAGACAGTTCCCATGTCCTACCCCATCTTTAAATCACAGTGTAACTGGATAAAATATTCCACGTACACTACCTCAGGAAGATATTTCGCCAGCTGGAGAACCTCTCCTGAGATGTACTCCAAGCTGCTTACTTCCCACCTCAGAAGCTTTCAAGGCCCCAACTTCTTTTCTCTTTACTCTTTTCTTTGCCTTACCCTCATACGTTTTCCCACTACTCTTCCCACCCAGCTCACCTATGAGGACCTGCAGCTCACCTTCCTTAAAGGCAGCAAAAAGAGCCACCCTTAAAGCTTTGTATACACGTAGTTTCTTCCTTTCCTATTTTTCTCTTAGTTCACTCTCTACATAACATTGTTCCCTGAGAACAAATGTAATTCTAAGTAGTTATTTAATCCAGCATGAAGATATGAAAGTGGGTGTGGATATCCTATCCATGGACTTTTATACAGAGGAATTCATTTTCATGTTCTATTTTGGCATGGGATTACGTCAACCTCTATCAATCCTACTATCATGTGATCTGGGGAAAGATCTGAATGAAAGAAATAAAAAACTATCTCAAACACATTAATATACACACACCCACAAAAAAAGGAATTTCACCCCAAAGAAGATGGATTAAGTTCTTGCTGCTCTGATGAGAAACAGAAGTGATGCAGCTGCAAATGAAGCATATCAGTGTATCTCCATGTGCTCTTTCTGCTCCTTCAACAGTTGCAGCACCCAGCAAAACATCTCAGGCCAGAACGTCCAACGAAACAAGTGATTTTCTATCCTCAGCCTGGTGCACTGTTTGCCCATAGTTAGTGGTATCTGTAAGAAGTAGAGATTCACACTGCAATTTCAAAATGCTTTGTTCTCAGTTAGAAAGCTGGTATGACAAAAAGTCATGAGGTGAGGTAATTTCTGGGTAAAGCTGGTATGGGTCTTTTTTGATTCTGACAGAAAAAAAAAGGTTTCCTTGTATACTTCTCTAAAAACAGTTCAGTTTTTCCCAGAAAATCATTTTCTTTTTTTTTTTCTTTTTTTTTTTTTAAATTTATTTCAACAATATTTACTTTAATAACTCAATTGCTGACTTTTGAAGCTTCTATCTCCCCTTAGCGGATGCTAAATTGCTTTCATCGCTTTGAGAAACACAGAGAGGATTCAGTTTTCCCATGTGAGCACTCCATAACCACAAAGAGGTTTCTTTTTCCACTTGACCTTTCTGAAAATGAACTTCTATTTATCAGCCATCCTGTGTGGACAGTGATACCAGAAAATTCTGAGGAAGTTCTGGTCAAACTCAGTCTGCCTCAGTGGAATAAAAAAATGATAGCAACAGCAACACCAGTCTGCCAACTCACACAAACACAGAAGGCAGTGCATTGTTGGAAAAAAAAAAAAAAAAAATTAAGAAATGTGGACATGCAAATGCAAAGAAGTTTAAAAATCTAGACTCATTTTAAAACTCTTTAAAGAGACGTAAACCAGAACCATGGATATAAATTTCATAGTTCTCTATCAAAGGTAGACATTCAGAACCAGACTTTTCTACAGACTGCTTTGTTTAAATCTAATATATTAAGTTTCCTTCCTTTTAGACAATTCTTATCTGAAAACTCAGCTATGAAATAAAGCCCATATCCTAAATGCAGATCCTTGGCTTTTTGTTTGGTTAAATGTACAAAATTAATCTCCAGTATATTCTTACATCCCAATTAGAAAAAGAAAGTGATCTCACCACGTCAGATTTCACAAAGCAAATATGCAATTTCACAGATTTGCAGATTGTCATACATCCCCTCTGTGCTACTCCAAATGTTTAGAAAGGAGTTCAAAGAAGTACTTTCCAAATCCCTCAGAAGGAAAGCACATTGCACATTAGCTGGTGCTCAGTGTAGGCACTAGCAAGGACAGTTGACAAAAAGTAGACCTATGACAAACTCCATATGTATACATCTATCCTGCTAAAATGACTGAACAGAGACAACTTGAGCACTGGGCTCCTATTTGCCCACAGAATTTCACTTTTCTGTCCCTGAATCTGGTTTTGTCTCCTTCTGCCTCCGAGCCAGTGCTAAGGCACAAGCAGGAAGACATTTTCTCAAAGCTGTATTGACAAGGATGTAAGAAGCCCTCCTTCATTGGGCTTGCCATATACAAATACACATAAAAACACCACATATACACAGGGAAAGAATAAACAAACAAACAAACAAACAAACAAACAAACAAATAAATAAATAGAAGAAAGGGGAAGGGAAGGGAAGGGAAGGGAAGGGAAGGGAAGGGAAGGGAAGG
>JAPSGF010000008.1:7787917-7800703 GCA_035772895.1 Perdix hodgsoniae
GAAGGGAAGGGAAGGGAAGGGAAGGGAAGGGAAGGGAAGGGAAGGGAGAAAGGAAAAGCAATAGAACAGTACATGTAGTGCTCTAAGAAGACATCACAGGGAGAGTGTAAGTGGTTTAAGTTACTCAGCCTCAAGGCCAGAGAATTGTCCAATGCCCTCTTTACTGAGAGGACAAGGGTGATTAGGTCTATTCTGGCAGGTGAACTCCACTGCAGGTTTGATGCCTCTGTTTAGTTTTTTGCTGAGTTGAAGAAGACTATGCTCAGTAAGATGAAGCTTATTTTAGATAGCAGGAACAGCTTTTAAACTAATGAGAACACCTTGAATTGAAGCTGGGCAGAAGAATTTCTTCCTAAATTTCATTTTCAAAAGTTCATTTTTTCAAAAAAATTAATATTGCTATGTAAATAATGAATGATTCTAAATGGGTATCACATATTGGAAATGAAGAGAGATCTAATATTTATCAGGAAATGTAATCAAATTTAAGTTAGTGCATGTATAAACTTAGTTACATTTTCTTAAGAGTGATCTGACAGGACAGACACTCTCAGTGTCTGATTTTACATGGCAGCTGACTTTAAACAAATATTCAGTCTCTGAGACAGAACAAAAGGAACTCCTACAAGCTATGGAAATCTTGAAAAAAGTTTTCTTACAGTGTTCCTATTATAGACATGTTATTTGCAGAACTAACAAATTAGTGAAGCAGTTACCAAGATGAGATCAGGAGAGACTACTTTGCTCTGGTCCTCAAAATGAAAACATTGCTTTGTTCAATTCAAAAAAAATATCTAGTAGTTGCAGCCGCTTTTTAACAGAATGGTAGCCAATTCCTCAAATTTTCACCCACTTCCAGTTTATATTTTTGTGCTTTATCAGATTAATCCTTTTTTTACAGTCACAAGTACTAGGGACATTCAGTTCTACAGTGACATAGATGGTTGGTGCCCAGTGTGGATGCAGTATTTGTCATGGGCCTTCTAACTATGGGTCTTGTGCTAGATTTCCACTCTAAACATTACATAACAAGTACCTGCTAACTTTTGCAGTCCTAAATCTCATGCTGAAGGGTTTTCTCTAAACTGAAGTGTCTACTATGGCCATATGCGGCTAGTCTATGATTCCTGACTTAGCTAAATGGGCTGTACATTAAGCTAATTACAGTATTTTATTTTCTATTTGTTGTTGTTAAATACATACAAGGAACAAAAAATATTCCCCTTGATTGCACAAATATATTGTCAAATGTTGTTAAAAGGAGAGACGATAATGTGTGAATCTGAACATTCGAAGCCCTATTGGATAAGCTTACGATGAGTTGGACAGGATTTGGCTATGAGAAGTTGGAAAGAATGTACATGTTTTGCGTTCTGTGGCATAGGATTCAGACTTCAACTTTATTCAAGATGGTCCAACAGTATAGCAGAAATAAAGTCATCTATCTAACTGGTAGCACATGGTTCATCCACATGCCTGTGACTCAGAGGGCCCAGTACCTCATGTGAGTATTACTTTTATTTGCCAAATTTCTGAGTTTGGAGTGCAGGAAAAACTGGCAGAAAGCCACCTATACCAGCCAGTCTGTTCATTTCATTTTTTGAAAATCAGCATAGTTTAAGAAGTGTTGTGCATTCACCAGAAATATCAAATATGGACAAATTTTATTTTAATATCTCTGTGCCCTTTCATGTTACTGAGAGTATTGTTTTCACTTTGTACTGCTGGGCTGGATCCCAAAACATTCATTCTCACTTGCTATTCCTTCAAGAAAAATCAAATATAATTCATTCTCGCAACAAAGCTGAAAGCAGCAGGAGTTTTACAGGACCAAAGAGATTAGAAATTTAGGGTAAACCTCTACAAATGGAATGGAAGACACAAGTGCTGGACTTCACTCAGTATTTTCCCCAAGGGAGCATGCAAGGACTCACCACAAGGCACTATGCTTTGCCTTTTAGTATCTATATAACAAAGGAAGAGCTTTTAAAAAGTCACAAGCTCCATGAGAACTTTCCCCTGGCTTCAAGTCAGAGAGCTTGAGAGCAAGCTCACAAATTTTTGCCACTGATGTACTGTAGCCCTATTCTGCTCTGTTTTAACCTTAGTTAAACTTGGTAATGATAGGTATGAACATAATCTTTCTGTCTGCTGATCCACTAAGTCCTCAGTCTCCTAGAGGATTCTTCTCAGGTACTTCATAAAGATTTCAGGTCTCTGAGCTGGTATTAAGTCTCCCCACACTGAATGGACCCTACATCAGCTGTATTGACCAGTAATTAATTCTATGTTGCAATACAAGGCCTAATTTTTTATCTTCCTTGATCATGTTAGAGAACTTGTTATCCAGCTTCCATCTATCTCTCCTTAAACAAATTACTATTAATTAAGAACAAAACCACCTCAGGGAAAAGGAAAGAAATCAAGCAGCCTCAAATTTGTGTAACTAAATTACGTGACCTTTTATGTAGGCATCCCAGCATATTGGTCTAACAGTCATGCCAGTCTGCTCTTGGATCAAGTCTGGCTCCATAACTAGGGTTGCTGTCTTGTGCAACATCATGTCCATTGTCTTTTTAGTCCCTTTGAAGCAGGGCAAAGCAGTTTGTGTTTCTTCCATAGTGGAATGGAGCTTCAAAAGACTCACTTCAGGAACAGAAATTTGCATTAACAAAGGTCCTTAACCCTGGCAGGGAACATTCCTTATAGCGGCCTTTGGGCTAGGAATGCAGTCATTCCTTGTACTGAAACAGAGCATGAATTTTATTTTATGATTCTATGCATCATTAACAGTCTCATATTTAGTGAGAACTCTTGGTGATTCGCAGACTGTTGGACTGGATGGTCTTGCAGGTCTTTTTCAGCTTTGTCAATTCTATGATTCTATGATTCTATGATACTATTAGCTTTCTACCTGTCCCACTCTATTAATGAGAAGCTAATGATATAGACAAGACAATTACATATTCAGTATACCAAACCAAAAATGAAATTAGAAACAGACCTGAGAAATTCCAATGATCTGGCTTGGAATTTCTCCCAGAAATATATCTTTGCTCTTTGTCAGAAGAACTCCTGTATTTGTACTTATTTGTTACATTTAAACACCATTAGGACACGGTATGCCAAAATCCTATTTAGTTTTGTTAGTACTAAACGTCACTCTGCATATGACAAACTTAACATCTTGCATTGAAAACATCACTAGTTGTTAAATATTCCTATGCATAACTACTACACTGTCACACTAGAAAATAAAAAGCACTGTTTATACTGGAAAGTTTGAAAAGTCATTTTAATTTGGAAGGACTCTATCTTCTTAAAAGTTGTTCCTCGCTCTGCAGCTAGCCTTAAAATGCTCATAGATCATATACAACTAAAAGTTCAGCAGAAACTGAGTCCTCTGAGAAAACAAAGCAAATCCCATCCATCAAAAAGAAAAAGGCAGTTTTCAGGATGAATATTCCACAACCACTTTGGGAAATCAAATTTTTGAGTGTCAGAAACTTAAAACTTGATATCATTTATGGCGTCAATGCCATTGCAATAATCTACTGGGCAAGATCTACAGTTCTGAGAGCCCATTATGAACTGTAAAACTAAATATATAAAAATAGGCTAATTGGAGTTATGAAATAAAACTGGAGCATCTGTTTCTAGAGAATTTTCCAAAATTCATTGGAAAATTATTGTTCACAATTCTGTTCTTAGGAATAAGATTAACTTAATTCTTAGTCACTGAAGTATGAAAAAAATCAGTGTAACAATTACAACAATACATCACCAACATCTCCTAATCCCAATAAAAGTTAAAGAAAATAATAATTTGCCTTTTAAGATGTTGGATGGCTGGACGTCAGGGCATTTAGGAAGCAATTAGGAAGTAATATTGATTTTATTACATGTTTCTTCAATGGAGGCTTGCTGATTTACTGTACAACAGATACAGAACTTTGCTAGAGTTTGTAACAGTGCTTTCCAAATCAATATTTTTTAATCTCTACCCCAAAAGTTGGCTTCTTACTTGCTCTCTTCCCTGTTTGCAGTTTTCTTCTAAAAATATAGATTTGTTGCTTCTTTACTCTTTCCTCCCTGCTTACTTGGCCTGCTAAGACATACTTGGGAAAGATATATTTTTATGAGAACTTAGCTTAATTTCCTAAATACTGGGAGAAATATATGAAGAATCTGATAGTGTCACAGAGGGAATCAAAGTGAACATGCCATTTGCTCTTGTCCTTGTGTTAGGCCTCATATTCTTTCAGTTAATCCATGAGTTGGATCCATCCAGCTGAAAAATAACTTCAAAATATTATTTCTGCTCATTTAAAAATACATACATATGTGTGTTTGTGTGTGTATGTGTGTATTGCTATGTGGCAACACTAGCATCATCCCAACATTTGAGTGGTGCAAGGAAAGAGAATACTGATGGCAGAAGAAGTCTGGACTTTCAGACTTTTATTTTAGGTGGACATCTTACAGGACATTAAATTAAATGCCTGTCTTCAGTTTTATAGGTGTTCTGTAGGAATTGCAATTTTTGTTCAGCTCTCTGCTTTAAATTCGTACAGAGCACTAAGAGAAATGGAAGTCCCAGGTTGATGCTCAAACCTGAGGAGCCTCAGGATATGTTTTTCACTGCTTATCATCAGCTCTTTATTATGCTACTAAATGGAGAAGAGTATATTCAGTCTTTGTGTGTCTGGGACAGTTTACAAAAAGATAGACAGCTAAAAGTACATAGGACTGAATGTAGCCCTGACTATCAGATTGTGAGATTTGCACAAATCTAATATACCATAAAACTTTCATAATCCTCTTGAGGTATATTTCAAGTTTTATCCCTTAACCTATGTACAGCTCATTTCAAATCCCAAATCACTGGAATGGTTAGCAGAAATGCCTGCTCTTAGCACAGCTACCTTTTTCCCGAGTGAATAAATGTGAGATCATGCAATAAACTAAGTTATGATTATCACAAGAAGTTGTTAGCTGATTTCATTCAGGTAACGATATTGTCATATCTACAGCAATGTTCCCTACTGCATATGACCTATACTAGGAGACACTGCTTACTGTACCCACTTGCCACAGGAAGATGCTTTGTTGCCTTCTGTAAAATATTTTTTTTATATTTCAACTGTACTTCATCCAAAGGAAATTTTCTTTCAGCTCAGCAACTCCGTAATGAATGTTGTAACAACTAACTTTTTTTATTGAAGTCATAGCTTCACACTGCTTGGAGAATTCACCTAACACATGCATACCTCAGTTATGATACTGTTTCAAAATCTGAAGTCTTCCAGTTATGATAAGAAATACTTACTGCGTATTTGTATGATACAAGCTATCATGCTCGTCAGCTTTTGTTGTGTAGTTGTTTGGGTTTTTTTTCCAATTTTCTAACAAGCATATCTACAGCTCAAGACTACATGTAGCTAAATCTTGACCAAGTTCATTTCCCATGTTGCACAAGTGTTAAGAGGTATGGAACTTAACAATTTGTAAATAGTATACCATTGCTGCACAGAACAGACTTCTGTATGATATTTAAGAGATGTCATGATAGGAATGAATTGTGCATGCATTGAGGTGGTAATGTAGGACCATGAGAACAGATCATAACAGTGATTTTTTGAAGGCATAATTACAAGGAATTTTGCAGCTCAACCTCTTTTCAATGCCAAACAACCACAAAATCATTTTGTTTGAAAGATCAAATTCCCTATTATAATAATTCACATTTTTGCTAGAAGCTTTTCTGTAAAGGAATAAGAATCCTAATAGTCTTAATTCATCTTTAAGTATTTAGGAAGTTTCCTGATATTACCACCCCTGATTTCTTTTGTCACAATAAATTCTCCCGTTGATGCTGTGCTTAAGATAACTGCTTGTTTGAAGATTTAAAAAATCAGCTTTTGAGTGCTCATTTTCACAACAGCAGACTTTCACAAACTATTGATATACTTATTCATGGAAGATTACTTCTTTAAAGGCCACAAGCCAAGTTTCAGGGAGAAAATTGACTTGCCCAGTCTTATGAATTCAGTTAAACTTGCCAATGCCTGTTATTAAAAAAAATATATTTTTAAATTTAAAATTGATAATCTATCATATCATTTTTGATAAGGACAATTTAAAGTGACCTCATCTGATTTTCTAAAGTTTATAAGTAACCCATTGCTGTAATCTCATTGCTTAAGCAACATTACAGAAATCAGAAACCAGACTGTAGTCTCCAGCACTTTTTCCTGATACACTTAATGACTCTTACGAGAAATGTACAACTATGACATTAACACTGCTCTACAAACAGAATTTGTCCAGAAATCTAGGACTTCAACAAAATGATTAAATAAATCCACAATAAGACAGAGAAGTATTCAAGAAACAGAACTTAGGGAGAGATGACTGTCTAGTCATCTCTCCTGCTGCATAATTTTAAAGCATAAAGTCAGATATGGAAACTAACATATATTACAGGACATTGTACACATTCTTCAGTACTATCTTAGTAATGTACTGAAAATGAAAAATCTGTAAAATCAAATACCATGTTCTGTTCTCTGGCCTATTCACAAACACATTCTCTGCAGTCTGCATGGTCTCACTTCCATAATCAATATGGGGCCATTAAAATTTATACTGACATAGAACATTTTCCTAGGAAAATTCTTTTTAAGTGTACTGAGAAGAATTATATGAGTTTATATGAATTATACACTTCAAATAGTAATGTACCTGAATTTACTTTAGGTTTTGGAAAGTTGGCAGCATCAACACTACAATTTCTCAAAGAGACAAGGTCTCTATGGTATATTTTAGCCTAAAAACAAGTGAAAGCTTTGTCAGAAGTGCTGTAAAGTAGGCTAAAAGTCCTCAAGATATCACCATTAATCCAAGGAAGGAAATCTGCATCCCATCTTTATTCATTCCTACACACATTATAGAATGAAGAATATTCCAGGGAGACAAGAGAGAAAAACAAATAAATAAATGATTTCAAAGATATTTTTTAGGGAAAACCAGCTTTAAGAAATGAACATTTTCACTTTGTTTTGTTTCAGGCTGAAATGAGAAACCACAGTCCTTCAGAATAGTGGCACAGGAAAGTGACATCTGGAGTAAACTTTGAAGAGCTTTGGCTTTAACAATGCATTTCCATTACTTGATGAGTTCACCAGAAGACAGGTCTAATCCAATACTGGTGTAAATTATTGAAGTCCGTGGAATACTTCATCAGAATGAAAAAGATATAAAACTCTTGTGGCTAAATAGGCATGATGTCCTCGTATCTCAGACTAAAGTGCCATCGTTTTCTATTGGAAGAATTTTATACAAACTACAAATTTCATTATAATGATAACCTGTAATCATGCTTTTTCTTCTTAGTCTTCTTCCTTTGCAGCAGACATATTAAATTTCTTTGGTGCTTCCTCATATTTTAGTAACATTCATCCCAGACCTAATCAACACTACCCATTCTTGTGATACTGCTTAATGGGTTCACACTGTGCACAATTATTTTCCTTCAAATGGCAACACTTGTCATTTACATTCCTACCATGAATAATGGTTTGCAACAAGTTGATATGAGAAAAACACTTGCTGAGCATACCGCAGTAAGAATAAGGACGTAAATGTGAGTGAATAGGCACATAATTCCAATGGATGAAGCATTAAGACCTGACTGTCTCATACGGATTGATATGAACACAAAAATGAAGAAAAGATTGCATATCGAAGACAATACTTGAAGTTGCTTTAAAAACATGACAAATTCTCAGCTACTCAGGATTCTTAGATGCAAACAGGCAATAATAAGGCAACAAATTCAAGTATCAGATATCAGATCAGAATCGCATTAAGCTCTAAAGTAGTTTTACTTCCTACCCAGAAAAAGAAGTCATATCAACAAGGTAAGCCTGCAATGAAAACATCGTGTTACTAGAGGCATAGTAATACATATTAAATATTTCTGCAGTTTCTGTTTGAACCCATTGAATGCTGTCCACCTTTATTGTATTTTGTGTGGTATTCAGAAGTATTAGAAATAAATCCATTTTACCAATGTGTAAATTCACTAAATCCACTGCCTTGCTCTGACTACACTATTCTCATCATCGAAAGTGGTGTAAGTGAGACTCCACTGTTGAATTTTACTACACATTCTTTGTTCAGAATAATGGAGTCCAACAACTTCAAACATTTTTACTTCAAGAAGGCAGACAGAATAAATAACATGACCAATTTGGTAAGCACCTGTTGAATGTTTTGGATTCCAGCTTGAAGTTGGCAAAGTGACACTATCCAAATTTTTCAGCTCTGGAGACTTCAAAGAAAATGAGTTGTCTGGGGTTGGTCTTTTCCTTACAGAATATCTTCTGTATGTTACAAAATTATCCAGCATATTCATCTTGACTTTCTATAATCCATAGCTAAAACACAAAGGAATCATGCAAAGTAAAGTAATGAATAACACTTTGTTGGTTTCTCTGTAGTCTACATCTGTTGACTAATTCCTTGTGTGAATATTAAAAGCCAAAACAAAATAAAAAATAAATGAATGAAGCAAGAAGGTTGTGAGGGACAAAACTGATGAAACTGTGAACTCCAGTGTTTGTTTTTATAAGCTCTATATACTGGTGTACTTTTTGATTGAGGTATAAATACTACATTTATTATCATTTTCATTATGACATTCTTTGTTTATACAATTGATTCAGCTTAAGGATATGAAATAATGAATATAATTTCTAGTAAGAAATTAAAAATGAGTATGTTTACCTCTATCCATTATTTTTATTACCTGTCTGCAATATTTTGTATTAATAAACTGATTCCTGTGCCTTTGTGCCTAAGCACATTTAGAGACTGTAGACTTAGATACAGAATGATGGTTTCACTGGAGGCTTACAAATGATCTTTTTTTTTTTTTTTTTTTTTTTTTAGTGGAAACCATATGCAAAAGATTTGGTTCTCACATCTTTAAAATTCAATATTTTTGAGTCATCAAGCTTTTTGATATCATAAAAAGAAATCACACTGGGTAGACTACTTGGCCCATTCAGCTGAAAGTAAATCAAGTAAAAATAAATAATTTAGTAGATCGAGAACTCTGACTTGATCAGACATGAATGTTGGAAAATATCTTCTGCCTCTTGGCCTGTGAGGTCTGTAAACAAACTTCAAAAGAGCAGATGAATGTTAAGCTGGGGATCATTTCATCTTTCAATCACATTTTTCTTCAAATATTCATAAAATTCACCTTTTTCTTTTCCTAGTAGCTTTGGAAGTGGAATGCAAAACAAATTGTCAAATCAAGATCTTGGTTACTGCTTCAGGTCTGGATCACTCAAGTGCCACCAAGTTATGTAAGCTGAAACACCATTCCAGTTCCTTCAACAATGCCGGTTTGTTTTGTCGGTAATTTATGCGTGACTGTAGATGGATTCAAGCAAATGTTTCTATGCCAAGTCTAGATTCCACTCCACTGACCAGAGTTCCTTTTCATTCCCATCAACATAGTAGATAATAGTATCTCCTCCTCATATTGTTTAGAGGTCATATCTAGGGTACACTTCTACTCTGTGCCTGGTGGCTGCCACAGTGAAATCAAAGAGTTGGACAGTGAGTTCCACACCTGAGATTGACTAGACAGTTATGGTATGCTCTGATAGTCTCCAGAACTAGTAGTCTTTACCACCTCTCTGGGCAACCTTTTCCAGCTCCTCACCACCCTTAATGTAAAAAACTTCTTTCTTATATTCAGCTTGAATGTCCCCTCTTTTAGTTTGAAACCATTTCCCATTGTCCTATCACCACAGACTACAGAGTCTGTCTCCTTCTTTCCTATACCACCCTTTAGATATGAAAAGGCTGCTCTCAGGTCTCCCTGAAGCCTTCTCTTCTTCAGGCTGAACAGCCCCAGCTCTCTCAGCCTGTCCTCGTAGGAGAGGTGTTCCATCCCTTGGATCATATTTGTGGCTCTCCTCAGATGCACGCTAACAGGTCCATGTCTCTTCTGTATTTGAGGGCTTCAGATTTGGACAGACACTTGATATTTAGTGGCAGAAGTTCAGACTGCTACTTAATTGATGAGTAAAAATTGTAGATGCAAATGGTGTGAGTACCTTCTGCATATGCTCCATCATGAACAAACTTTATTTTCTTCCCTCAATCAGAGAGAGGAGACATGAACAATATTTTGCAAAGAGATTATTTCAAATTACATGCAAAGAAAAATGCATACGATTGTAAGCTACGCACAAATGCAACATAAAGAACTCTCTCCATTTCAAAAGAAATCATTAAGAACATTGATAATAAGAACATTGATTTATACTGATTGTACACATAGTAATTTTTCTTCTTTGCATTTTTAGCCTAAATATAAATTGGACACATTAGTCAAATAAGGATGGTAATTGTGCAAATTACATTTACAATTTTCTTGCCAGGAAACTTTATTCTATAAAGAAATCCATTATTTACTTATGCTTGGTAGAAACTGTCTTATTATATCTGGCAGGAAGGTAGTGATTTTAATTTAGTGCTTATTTACACATACGAATGGTCAAGTCAAAAGTTTGTACAAGGCATCCGAATGAGTCCAGATAGCTTGAAAAGTCAATAAGTAAACTTCTTTTAACAGTCATTTCTGTAGTCTCCATTGATAAATAAATATTTTCTTGCAAATTTTGAAGAAAATCATGTCAGTGTCTTTAGAATAATGGCTATTAAGAGAAAAAAAGATATGAAACTTCTAGGGAAGGAACTTGCTCATACCAGTTGACCGGTGAATTCTCACACATAATTTTGAATTGTCTAGTTTAATAAAGCTTTTAGGTTAGTTGTTGGGGTATTTTTTAAAGTTTTGTGTTTGGGAAACAAAGTCATTGGTTTCCAAAACATTTTTTGTGAGAGAACATATTTTTCAAAACATTCGTTTCTAGCTAACTAGAAATCTGGACTGTGAAAGTAGTCTTGATCACAGTCTTGAAAGTATTTCTAATTCTTCCAGGAAGACTACAGTAATAGAATGCAAGATGCAACAGTCCAAAATTTTATTTTGCCAAGGTTAAAGAGAACCTAAGTCTCAAGAGTTCCAATTTCTGTCTAAATTTAGATGCTATGTTTTTTTGTGAGTCCTTCATTTGGCACTGGTGATTTTTTATTTTTTTTCTGGATTTGATTTTCAAAAAAAAGTAAATGCCTATTCAACAGACTTCCAAGTGTAGCTGAATATGCATTGTGCACTCACCTCCCTTCTAAAATGAATAATAGTCCTAATTTATCTAATTTATTTTATTCTGTTATCATTGGGCTTTCTCTTTTCTTAGCTGTTTTTTTTTGTTTGGTTGGTTGGTTTTGTTGTTTTTTTTTTCCCTCAATGAGATATGAATAAGATTCTGTGCATCAAAGGTACAGAACAGTCTCCTTAATTTTCACCAACTGCAGCTAATTGGCTACTGGGACAGCAAGTTGGAGTGATGGCCTTAATGCTGTCTCAGCACTGCTCAGCAATAGCCAAAACATTGGTGCAATATCAAAAGTGCAAAGCCAAGTGCTATATGGGCTGCTGTGGAGAAAGTTAACTACAGACAGATCAAGCACAATATGGCACAGTTCCTGAGTTAATAGCTTTACTTGGAATCCTTGCTACAACTCTGCAAGCCCCTGGACAAATTTTGCCAGTGTTCTATGATGAAAATAACAAACATTGCCTTCTTGATGCAGTATTTGCTGCTT
This sequence comes from Perdix hodgsoniae, assembly GCA_035772895.1. NCBI lineage: Eukaryota > Metazoa > Chordata > Aves > Galliformes > Phasianidae > Perdix > Perdix hodgsoniae. The sequence continues at coordinate 7,799,672 of JAPSGF010000008.1, forward strand.
CAGTATACCCTTTCTCATTTGAACCACAGTGCTTCATCTGGAAATAGTGATTTGGCCATGAGTTTGTACATGTATTAATCCATTGTCATTAACCTGGAAGGACAGAGACATCATGTTTTGGCTGAATAGGGTGGCGTTTGGGGAGAAAAAAATGATGTATTTCTTTTTTTTCTAAAATCTGTGCCCGGTGTAAGATGTAAGATGTAAGAGAAAAAATCTTGAAATGTCAGAAGAATTCAATTAATAATAAAATATAAAAAATAAAAGCTAATAGTGTAAGTAATATAATAGATCTATCAAAGCACAAACCAAAGTTTTATGTGGAATTTATAAGTTTTGTGTATAGATCCTGGACAAGAAAAAATTTTGACTGAAAAAAGACAGTGATTGCTTACTAAAGTATCTACTGTTCATTTTTTTCTTGGCAAAGTTGGTGATTTCATCAAAAGATACGTTTTAAGACATACTGAAATAGCCATAGCAACAATATGTAGGCAAAACGGACTAGAAAAAGAAATTATTATGTAATGGTTATTTAATTTACTAAGGTTACAAATCAATACCATTCTATAATAAGAAAAGAAGAAGAGTAAATTGAACAAATGAACCAGCTAATTTTACATCTGAGCATGTTTATTTTCTGGGCTACACAAAAAACATGAAATCTCCACAGCATATAAAATGATATTTGCTCAAAGAAAGCCACCATAATTAAGCAATAATAAAATACAGAAATTAATCTTTGTATTTGTAGTAGGAAATGTGCAGTGATAAAACTGCTTAACCTTGGCCTGATGTAAAACTGAACTTCTGTCTGGGCATAAAATTATGGTTGTGCTTTTTGACTGGAATAAATGCAAAATGAAACAAGCTACACTACCCTATCAAAACACTTTGTAACATATGGACACCATCCAAGAGACTGCAAACTTATTGGTATGTTTTCCAAGCTCTGACTCATATAAATTTGGACAAAGGCAGAATCATTTCTGGCAGTGATAAAATGATTTACACAAGGGAAAGGAAAAGAAA
>JAPSGF010000008.1:7800803-7828180 GCA_035772895.1 Perdix hodgsoniae
AAGGAAGGAAGGAAGGAAGGAAGGAAGGAAGGAAGGAAGGAAGGAAGGAAGGAAGGAAGGAAGGAAGGAAGGAGAAGTGGGGGAAGGAGGGGATTTGAGGAGATTATTTCTTAAAGGAAAATAACCACCAAGAAAATGCAATCTGTACGTATGTATGTTTCTGCTCAACTCAGCAATATCCCATTTTGTCATGAATTGTTGTAGAAAATAGTGCCTGTGTAACTTGAAAATGGTACAACTTGATTTTTAATGTTAGATCTTGGGGAGAAATATAATGTGTACATGTTTGTTCTCATTTTATTTTCTCATATTTATATTTGTTGAATGATTCAGGTTCTTCCTGAGAAAATAAAGGAAAGACATTCTCATGGAGAGTAGACAACAGTCAGTTTTGTTCTCTGACACTGTGGCAACTAGTGCTGCAGACAGATCACTTCTTGGATCAGGTAAGTATTGCAAAAGAAAAATCTGCAGCATCAAGTGAAAATAATTTCAAGACAGAGATGAAGAAAGTGCTTAAGGAAAAACACTTGATGAAAGGGGAAGAATGGATGTATTATGCTACTATAATAAACCCAGAAGTGAAATCCTTGATAATATAAAGGACTTTTCTACAGTATCCTTATGGTTCATTACGGCAGCAAACAAGCACAGCAATTTGGCTACTCTTTTCCAGTGTGGAAATAATAAGCCAGAACAGATTTGGGCAACATTTCATGCTGTCTAATTTCTTTATATCCTGTCCCTTGCTGTAAGTAGAGAAGAATATCATGCAAAGAATGAAATTTGATTGTTTTTGCCTCCCCATAAGAATGTGATTTTCTCATTTTCTGAAGAACAAATAGAGAATAGAGTATCTGAACACGCAGAGCCAAATCAACAGGTTAATTCTGCTTTTGCTGTAAGTGTTGGGAAGGAAATTACAGAGGCTAGGTGATTAAATGTTTCAGATATAAGTAAAAGTCTCCATTCTGTCATAATCTAGCTGTGTGACTTGCAGGGCCAGAAGCAAAAGAGGTCTCATGACTCTTTGTCTTGCAATGATGTCAACATAGACAAAAACAGAATGAAATTCCTGAAGTGCAGTTTAGACAGACTCTGGGCTCACACACCCAGTAGGCCAGTCCAAAAGACCCTGCCTAGCTGGCTAGCACATGAGATTCTTCTGGCCTGGGGTGCCTGAAGTTGCACAGCTGCTTCATGTCCAGGAGCATGTTAGCCGGACTGACCAAGGAAATCTGAGAATGCCATTTTCCAGTAACTACTGACTTTTATGGATATCAGATCTATAAGGTCATGCCTTCTGCTTCTGTATGTTTCTCCTGTGCAGCCTACTCATGGGAATCTGATTTAACAGGATGTTGAGCTAGATGATCCCTTCAACTCCTACACCTCTCTGATTCTTTTTTGCTTACTATCTAAACAGCATTATCTTTACTCAGACCCAAGCCATACAAGTGGTTGAAGAGAGTTAGGTTTTTAAAAAAACAAGATCTATAAAAGCATCATGATGAACAAGGAACCACTTAATTTGGTCTGGCTTTTTCTTCCCCATCAGACAAAATAAACACTTCAGAAATCTAAAAATTACAAGATATTTCCTTATACTTTTGACATGCAGATATAACAGGGGGTTTGTGGCTCTGCTGGTTTATTTCTCATTGTCATAATTGGCTGTGAAACACACACTGAACTGAAAAAGAGATCTTACAAAAATAGTTAAAGAATCTGCAAGGATATATTATCACTCAATTATAATATATATAATATAATAATAATTATATAATTTAAAAAAAAAGTAGAAAAAATGATTGTGCTGTCAATGTTGAGGTTGGCAGTGCTCCCTGTGGCAGGGGGGTTTGGAGATTCATTGTCCGTGAGGTCCCTTCCAACTCGGGCCATTCTGTGATTCGGCGAAAGAAAAATCTCTAACTCCAGTTTGGTATTAGACAGTGGCTTTCCTTTATTCCTCATAATATGTACAGGGCACCTTTACAAACAAGTGCAACATCTTGGAGATTAGGTTCTACATTTGAAAGTCAAGACATACGTATACAGTACATTGGCATACATGTTCTCCAAGAACTCATTATATATATGCTAATGCTCCTCTGGACATACACAGTTGCATCTAAGGAGGTTGTATGACCACTTACTTTGTCTCCATCTTTCCAACATCAGCTTCATCACAGAGACTTTTAGCCAAACTTCAGTTGTTTTTTCCGAGTACAGAAAACTTCCATTGCTTGTTAGGACATAACGGGCAATTTCCAAAACAATGTGTGTGAAAATCTGAGGAAAACGTTCTTGCACCTGGAGAAATACAAAGATAAAAGTATTGATAATAGACTTCAGTGCTTCTTGTGAGGCAGAATCATTGAGTCAAACAAGGCTGTTCACACAGCAAGCAAAGACGAAATGGAAAAATTTAGAACTAGTACTCATTGATTCCTTTTGCAAAACTAATACATTGGTCCTTACAATAATATACTAGCCCCTATTGCTAAACAAATCAGCGTATATCAGTGCATAAATCTGAATTTTGAGATTGAATCAAACAGCAAGAAAGAATGTGTGCTTAATGTGAAATTCTTGTTAAGAATTTGAATTATTTACATGGAGACGAATCTTCCTCATTTAAGCTCATTTCACTGACTATTAATTTAGATCTGGTTTAAGATAATTGAAAGGATAATTTGGAATATATGGTTAACATCATCTGTCATTTGGTTAACATCATCATCTGTATTGTTTTCTTTTCTTTTCTTTTCTTTTTTTTTTCAACTTAGTCTGATCACCTCATTGACTGCTGTAATCTAATTCTTCCCCAGATATTTTGTAAATTCATTGAGTTATTTTTTCTGGGAAGCTTATGTTTAAGCACACTATTCTATGAAGATTAAAATATTATACAAATCTGAGATGAATGAAGAGAATTATTTCAAATACAATCATTCAAATACAATTATAATTACTTTTAAGTATGTTCAGAATTAAATATATCCTTCAGTCATTTAGCTTTAACCTGAATTAATACCTTCTGCAAGAATTCCTCAATCCTATACATTTCTCAGCAGAGAAAAAAGTATGTATGTGTATGACAGAAATAAGAATTCTACATAAGCCAAACGTGATCCTTCTTTTTTCTTTTTTTTTTTTTTCCCCCACCATAGCCTTATAGGATAGGAGCAAGAACCACCTGAGAAGAGCATTCACAATGGCAAATGATTCTCTATATACTGGCTTTATGACAGAATGACACATAATACAGTTAAACTCTAAAATTTACCAAAAGATGATGGTCAGACCACTTGCATTAGAGATCATTCACAACTTTGAGCTAAAATATTGTTTTCATGGAAGCTATAGAAAGTCATCTATACGAAGTTTTTTTCTTTTTTTTTGTTTTTTTGTTTTGTTTTGTTTTTTGTTTTTTTCTTTTTTTTCTTTTTAGTATAACCAAAGACAAACCCTTGCCTATTCCTGATCTGGCAAGCACAGTGGCATTCTGCAAAATTTAGCCTTCAGTTAAAATAGCTGAAAATTTCTGCATATCTTGGACTGCCCTAATAAACTTGTGAAGCTTTGTGTAAACTAATTGATCACTGCACATGTCAGAGAGGCTATAATCCTTCATAGGAGAATCTTATTTAGTCTAGTTTATGTCTCAAGATGTGGCTTCATCAGCCTCCCACGTGACGGTTCCTACAAGTTCCTACAAAGATGTGTCATTTAAAGTTTCATCTCCTTTCCTAGAAGTGGTTGCCACCTGTGGCTTGGGTCATTTTTCTTTTGCTTGTTTTGCTTGATCTTATCTACTGTTTTTCCTTCTTGTGAAGTTCTTTAATCTCTTGATCTGTTACTGAGTGCTGCACTAATGTTTTACACTCAGTTTTATTCACCCCTGAGAGAGATCTTTTTTTTCCTATTTGAGCAGTCTTTTCTAAAATGAGTTCTTCTGAACCACATCCACGTCTTTTTTTCTTCATGACCTATTTAGATTTGAACTCTCTACCTTGTAACAGAGCAAAGAGAGATGCCTTTGCTTTTTGAGGTCACTGTACCAGATATCATGCTAAAAATCTGATGCTTTTAATACAGATGTTACATTATCTCTAATTATTTCCTATTGCTCATTTGTAATATTAGCTGCCTTTATTAAATTATTTTGCTTTTGTCTTTGGTATTTACTCTTATTTTTAGCCTTCTTATTTATAGATTTTATATGGTTAAGAACATGGTATTGACACCCTCTTAGATAGAGTCTAAAGAAACAGAAAGTGGTAACTGCTAACTTGGTATCACAACAATGACAGTCCAGTGATGAGCTCTGTTTCAAAAACAAAGTGATGTGATTGGATTAACCACACTCTGGGATAGTTATGAGGGCTTAATAGATGCGGACAGTTCAGGAACGATCAGTAACATGATCAGCAGGCAGAGCCTTTGGGTTCACGCTTTTCATCTTAGGTTCAGGCAGGGGCAGAAGGACTAGAGAAAAAGATTGCCCAAGGTAAGTGGCAGTTTGATACCTGATAGTATCAAAGAGAGGCTACCAGATGAGTTAGTCATAAGGAGAACACTCAAACATCTGTTCTGTGGAAAAATATTTTCTTTTTCTTGAAATATCATGGCTGACACTACTTGCGGGTGTCTGCTTTCCATGGTACAAATAATTCACTTTTATTGATTTTCTCTCTGAATTTTACCAGATTATCCCCCCACTCTCAGCCTTTACATCCCTTTAGATCTCTTTCCTAAGTAGAGCTGTACTACTTAAAGACAGAGCAACAAAAACTGAAAATTTGTGTGAGGACTTAGTGTCTAAAAGACAGGATGAGTGAAAGACAAAGGTGGGCTTCTTCCCAGCTCTTCTGTGTGTCTTGGATACCTCATTTCATGCTCCATTTCAAGGGCAGTTTATAAATGCTTATAAATGTCCTCAGCTGCTTTTGCACATAAGAGTTTCTAGCAGCAATTTGTGAAATTTAGTAAATATGTCACATCTCCACACATGATCACACATGAGTGCTTAGACAAGCTGATTAATAATTATTTTTGTCTGAAAGCATTTTTTCCTTCCTCTGTGATTCATAAAGAATTCATAAGATCATAGAGAAAAAGTTGAGTTACAGTCCTGAGATTTATGGTGAGTTGTTCAGTTTCACAGTGAAGCAGTACTGTCCCATAAACACTTCACTTCATCAACTGCTTGGTTCTATGACTGTTGCCAGAAGTATGCTTTCTAATTACTGTCTTTTCTACTGATTCTGATGTTGCTGGATTCATTTTAACAGCATGCAGTATCCATGTTTTGTTAAAATACTTTCCATCAGTTAAAATGTTTGTGTGACACATTTGCCTGTGTTTGTATTTGTACATTCACTAATTGTATGGTTTCTATGCACACAAATGAAATAGTAGTTATCCTACATTTACTGTGGATTAACTGCTTACAATGCATTCTAGAAGTGTAACTTTTGCAAAAAACAATGCAGTGTGCAACAATAGGTGGAGATAGAAGACAAATTGAAACTGGAGGAATATAACAAAAGCAAAATTGGATCCTCAGAAAGTGTTTTTGAAAACATGTCTTGTTGATTAATAAATCTGGGCAGAGATCATTTTAAAATACACTTTCTAATGCTGATGAGAAATGTCTGAATTTTCCTTTGTTGGTTACTCTACTTATATGCAGCCATCGCATCTGCAGCTTGTTATCTATTGCTGGGTAAAGTAATTCACTTCCATTCCAGTCTTAGCCTTCTCTGTGCTCTGTCTGGGAACTATCTAATTCATCACAGAGAGAATCCCAAGTGTAAATTAACATCTCTGCCATGTGGACGATAAAACGATGAAAGAAAAGGAGCAAAGAAACCTGAAAGTGTAGATGTGCTTTCTGTGACAATTCTGAGCAACTGATTGTTAATCAACTTCCAGTTGAACAGAGATAATTTAAGGCTCTCTCATCTTCCAGAGATGCATTTCTGGAAAGCAGGGTTATTTTCAACTCAGTGAAATCTCAGATCAGATGTATATATATATATGAAAGTCTCATCTAAGTTTCTATTCCACAGCTTTATATCGACTTTTTACGTCGTACTGAATGTCTATAGCTGATGGCCACAAATAATTTGGGTTAATAATAATAATAATGAATTAATCTGTGATTTATCCTTAAGTATTGCACAACTATATAAAAATGACATATGTAATATGTTAAGTTGGATTTCAGCTTAAATTGTCTTCAGACTAAGGGTTTCGAAGTTTTGGTTAATGGCCAAATTTTATAAAAATTACGTAAGATTATACCAGTGAACACTGAAGGTACTGTTTCTTTCAATTCAATGTCATGAAGAATAAACTGTATATGTTTTCATCCCACGTTTCCAATACAAATTCTAATGATTCATATCTTGATGGACTTATGCACAATGCACATTCAATTAAAAGCTTCATTTTATAGTAAGAAGATATAATAAGATGTCCTTTTACTGTAACCTTTTATTAAAAGACAGTAAGGCTCCTTTAGTAACCATCTTGTCTATTGTGATTTTCATCAGTTGACAGCCTCCTCTCATACACCATTCCACATGTACCTAGTGGTTCTGCCAGTTATTCAGATGGAAAGGGTGGGGTTAGAATTTGTCTTAGGAAGAAAATTAATATTTTGCACTGAAAATAGAATAATGCAATATTATCATCGATGTGTAGACTGGAGTTCAGTTAGCATATAAATCAACTACATTCTTAGAACTCCGTTCTCAAATAAACAAAACCTAGATATTTTTTATACTTTGACACAACAAAAATAATTTATTATATTACAAAAATAATTTATCATTAATGAATCATCTTCCCTTGACAGAAAATTGGCAAATGTTGGATTACACAATGTACCTAACAAATCTGTACACAGGCTCCAGAAACAATATTGCCTATAAAATCTTCTAATAAAAAAATAATAATCTCTGCTATTAACTGTAAATTACGGTGTGGGATGATTAAAAACAAATGGGCTTGGAGGAGTTCTTCAAGATGGAGACATCAAGTCTGCTTGAAGTCTGTAGTATTTACTATGTATGTCAGAAATTTATCATGTCTTCAATATAAGATTGAGTACTTAGCTCAAATTGTATTGAATATTTATACTGAAATGTTTTTTTTTTAACTATTTAAACCTAAGAAGTCATGCAAGTGCTACAATAACTAATCTCATGACTCCTCCCAGTATTCTATGTAGTGACTATATCCTGGATCAGTACATTTTATTGTATTTCATATTGAAGGTTTCCTTTATCAAAAAATCCAAAAGTGCATTTATTCCTAGAATGGGTCCAGTACAGGGTGACAAAGATGATGAGGGGCTTGGGGCATGTCCCTTATGAGGAACAGCTGAGAGCCCTGAGTCTGTTCAGTCTGGAGAAGAGAAGGCTGAGAAGGGATCTCATCACTGTTTATAAACATCTAAAATGAGGGAGCCAAGTCGATGGGGACATACTCTTTTTGGTCAGCAAAATGTAGCAATAGAAAAAGAGCAATGGGCAGAAACTGAAAGGCACAAAATTCGACAGTAACACAAGGAAGAACTTCTTCACTACCAGAGTGACAGAGCACTGGAACAGGCTTCCCAGAGAGGTGGTGAAGTCTCATTCTCCAGAGATAGTCAAGCCCCAGTGATATGCAAGACCCATCTAGACACCTACTTGTGCAACCTGCTATAGGGTACCTGTTTTAACAGGAGGTTGGATTCAATAATCTCTAGAAGTCATAGAATCGTAGCATCATAAAATCGCAAGGTTGGAAACAACCTATAAGATCATCTAGTCCATCTGTCCTCCCATTATCATTGCTACCACAAACACTAAACCAGATCTCGCAGCTCCTTATCCAGACACCTCTTGAACACTGCCAGGGACAGTGACTCCACCACCTCTACCTAAACCTCCTCTGGTACAACTTGCAGCAATTTTCTTGGGTCCTGTTTGTTGCCTGGGAGAAGAGGCCAAACCCCTCCTTATCACAACCTCCCTTCAGGAAGTTGTAAAGTGCAATAAGGTCTCCTTTGAGCCTCCTCTTCTGCAGACTAAACAATGCCAGGACCTTCAGCCACTCCTCATAAGACTTGTGCTCCAGACCCCTCACCAGTTTTGTTGCCCTTCTCTGGACACGTTCCAGGTCTCAATGTCTTTTTAGTAATGAGGAGCCCAGCTCAGCCCAGCGATCCAGTTTATCTAGATCCCTCTGAAGGGCCTCCCTACCCTCAGGCAGATCGACACCACCTCCCAACTAGTTGTCATCTGCAAACTTACTGAGGGTACACTCAATCTCCTCATCTAGCTCATCAGTAAAGATATTAAACAAGATAGGCCCCAGTACCGACCCCTGGTGGACACCACTTGTAACAGCTCACCAGCTGGACTTACCTCCATTAACCACTACCCATTGGGGACAGCCCTCTAGCCAGTTCCTTACCCAAAGAAGGGTATATTTGTCCAACCCCTACAATTCTGTGAATATATGATTCTGTGATATTTCAGTTTTCTCTGTTCAGTTAAAAAAATACGTTCCATAAAATACTCTTATTGCCACCATGATTTTATTTCTATTTCTATTATTCTTATTTTACTTTTTTCAGATGAACCCATCCCTTTTCTTTTGTTGTTACACTTAGACGATTAACATAACAAAAACTGTCATGGCAGGAAAAAATTCTGGTCTCGCGCTTGTCTGTACATCCATCTTCAGAGTGACACCATAGAATTTAGGTGGATAGGAGTTCTGGATGTCAGCTAATCCCACCTCCTACTCACAGCAGGGCTAACTTCATGATGGTTGTGGTCAGGGCAGTACTTTGAGCCTCATCCATCCTTTTACTATATGAAGCTACTGAGCATGACCTGTGATGATAATGGCAAGGAAATGCGTCCGCATTGAAGTTGAGATTGGGAAGAAGGAGGAATGGATTTTGTCTTAGTGTTTTAGCATTTGTTTCCTTTTGCTGTTTTTGTCTTCCAAATATGTAATTCAGTATTTATATTCATTGGTAATAAGTCAAGTTAATTTCCAAAATCTGAGTCTATTTTGACTCTGGCAGTAACTGGGAAGTGATTTTCTTGTCTTTATCTTGACTCGCAATCTTTCTTGATCCCTCCTGTTCTTCCACTTCTCTCCCCCATCCAACTGCAACAGGGATAAACAACAGGGTGGGTGCTTGTTTTCCAGGCAGAGCCACCCCACCACATCTTTCCAATAATGAAAAACAGCAGAAGGCTAAAGGCAAAGCAGGACAATAAAAAATATCCCATAGGACTGGAAGGGAATTATGGATTGTTATCTAGCACTAACTGCACTATAGCTCTGTTGTTAAATTATACAAAGGAAGCGTGCTGAAAGGTCAAGGGGTTTGTTCATTTTCCCAGGACTCAAGTGGGTTATATGAGCTGAAAATGTTCAGACTTACAGATTTGTAAACTGGACTGTGGTGATAAACTGTGACGAAAGGAAGGATAGGCATATACAGGAGAGAAGAAAAAGCTCCGTGGGTATTTTGTAGAGCAGAAATCCCAGGATATCTGTGGGATCCAGAGTACTAATCCTCCTTACTCTAATCAGCCAGGCATAAGACAGATATAAAAAATGTGAAATTTTTCCTATGAGCTGGAACAAAATAAACAATCAGCTTCTTTTCACCCTCTAACAGAGCCAGGAAAGCCATCCAGCTGTGCTAAAAATCCAACAGAACAGTGTCTAATAGGGCAAGACTGCACCTACTGTCCTCAAAGAAGCTTGTACTAAGACATACATGTATCACACATGTATGTCTGTGTGAGGCAGGCAGTAACAGGAAGGGCCAGTGAAGTTATCTCCACAGAAGTTATTTGGTGATGCAAAGGCATTATGGTATGCAATTTGGGACAAACATAAGCTTGAATTCTCTCTTTATTTCCCTGATTAATTCAGCAGCCAAAACCCTCAGTCAAGCAGTCAACAAATATCCAAAAGCAATCTCTATAATTCACAGGCTGTGCTTTCCACATATGTGGAATGCATTAAGATTGTTTTCTGCGTCCTGCACACATAACCTGTGTGCTTACAACAGCCACCTGATTCATTATTTGCGATGCAAATTAACTTTACATCATGTGTACATCTGTTGTGCTGCCTTGAACATATTGTTCCCAGTTTAGAGTTGAACTAGATTCATGTTGCACGTCTGTCTTGTGCAGGACATGTCAGAACTATGTAAACCAGTGCAAATCATTGCTGTACTGCAGGAAGCGCAGATCTAACACATCACAGCCACCTCAAGCATAGCTGGCATGAGCATTGTGACATACACATATTTCGGTCAGAATTGATCAGTCTCACAGAGAAGCTTCAGATATCTGAGCAATAGATCAAATGGTCAGCTCTGCTGATCAATTCTGAAATAAATATAGTTCTTTCTATTCAGGACTGTACTGTCCGCTGTTAGTGCCCACATCACAGAGATATGCCTTAAAATGCCTTAAAATGTGGAGACCTATGTTTGAACCGTGGAGTCTGTGTCTGATTTATATTTTAATTTCCTTGGAATTCCTACTTGCAGCACATTTTATACAGGGCTGCATTTCCTATCCTTAATCTTATTTGGAAGGTCAGAGATTTCTGCTTTCAGTGTTGGAATGAATGATAATTGTTACTGGTGTATTAAGTTCCTTTGTTCTCTTTACTAACCATATTTCCCACCCATATGTAGATGTAATACCAGAGATGCAAGTAGCACAAGACATCTGAGGGCATTTATTCTCTGCAGTAAAACAATGAGGGTACCAGATGTCTAGTAATAATTTCAGTGTTCAGATGACATACAATGTCATCATATAAATGCTGCATCTCTTTTGTAGCTAATGAAGGTCTGGAAGCTGAAATATACGCTCGGCTGGGTGAAGCACTGGCTGGATGGCCGGGCCCAAAGAGTTGTTTGTGGTCAGTGGAGTTGAACCCAGTAGGCGGCCAGTCACAAGCGGTGTCCCCCAAGGCTCAGTACTGGGGCCACTTCTGTTTAACATCTTCATTGATGATCTTGATGAGGGGATTGAGTGCACCCTCAGTAAGTTTGCAGACGACACCAAGCTGGGAGGGGAGTGTTGATCTGCCAGAGGGGAGAAGGGCACTGCAGAGGGACCTGGACAGACTGGATCGATGGGCCAAGTGTCCAGTCCTGCATTTTGGTCACAACAACCCCAGGCAACCCTACAGGCTTGAAGAGGTGTGGCTGGAAAGCTGCCTGATGGAAAGGGACCTTGGTGTTCTGATGGACTGTCAGCTGAACATGAGCCAGCAGTGTGCCCTGGTGGCCAAGAAGGCCAATGGCATCCTGGCTTGTATCAGGAATGGTGTGGTGAGGAGGACTAGGGAAGTCATCCTGCCCCTGTACTCGGCATTGGTGAGGCCTCACTTCGAGTACTGTGTTTAGTTTTGGGCACCTCAGTACAGAGAGGATGTGGAGGTGCTGGAGCAGGTCCAGAGAATGGCAATGAGGCCAGTGAAGGGTTTGGAAATCAGCCCTGTGAGGAGGCTGAGGGAGGTGGGCCTGTTTAGTCTGGGGAGAGGAGGCTGAGGGGAGACCTTATTACTCTCTTCCAGTACCTGAAAGGTGCTTACAGTGAGAGTGGGGTAGGTCTCTTCTCACTGGTGACAGGTGACGAGGGGAAATGGCCTCAAGTTGCGCCAAGGTAAGTTTAGGTTGGACGTTAGGAAACACTTCTTTACAGAAAGGGTGGTTAAACATTGCAATAGGCTCCCCAGGGAGGTGGTTGAGTCACCGTCCCTGGGTGTGTTTAAGAGCCATTTGGATGTGGTTCTCAGAGATATCATGTAGCAGAGGGTTGTTAGAGTTAGGGTACTATGGTTAGGCTGCGGTTGGACTTGATGATCCTTGATATCCCTTCCAACCTGAGTAATTCTATGATTCTATGAAATGCAGTGCTCATGAAGGGCTGCTAAAGAACTGAATGCCTTGTATGCCTTGTGAGCATCATAAAAAGCTGCATGGGGGTGGGGAGACAGGAGAAGCCTATTGCTTATTCATTTTTCTTAATCAGCATAATCATCAGAGGTGTTCATCAGTTACTAAACTCCTGTATACAAAACTGAACACTGTACTAAGCTTTATTTTATGGATATCTATCTTTGGTTTCTAATATTAAATGCGACAGCTGGTATCCTATGCTTATCAGCTTGACTGCGGAGCCTTATTTTGAGTTTAACATGGATAAATGAGTATCAGTTTTGTATATTAAGATAGCACAGCTCCATGACTATTACCGTACCTTGTAACAAGGATGTTCTCTACCAGTCCAGTAATCTAATGAACTGTGTTTGCCTTCTTATAGTTATTTCACATTACTAATTTGAAGAGGACCATCACAATGAAAACTTTGGACATACTCCTGATCCAGTAAGCCTCTAAAAGTAAGATTCTCTCACAGTCTGCTTTCATTTATCTTAATTGTTTTCAAGCAACTGCGTTTCATCAGCAGAGCAGATAGAGTATCAGAGAAGATGAACCATAAGCTTGACCTGAAATTAACTTTAATTTGTTACATTTTTATGAATTTGATCTTTTCTAGTGAAGGAGTTATATTACCTGAACAGCCACATGCATAAGATAATCCAAAACATCGGGGCCTACAAGCTCTTTGTGTGTGTGTTAATTGCATATGCCAAACTGAACATTCAGCAAAGCCTATTGTACTCATGAGAAATAAGTGAGAGAAAAAGAAAGAAAACTCTAGTTTGACTCATTAAAACCTACAAGAATGTCTTGTTTTTATTTACTTTGTAACTGATTAATATGGCATAAGCTGTGGTGTTTTTTCCTCCCCTTTTAAAATGCATATAAAGAAAATGACTTAAATTCTTCACCGAGAATGGAAGCAGAGACATTTTGTAAAATAAATGTGTGAAAAGTTTCCTGAAATCATGTCACCATGTAGTAGGAGCATATGTATCCATGTTAAGAATACTTTGCCATTATTTATATCCACATCTCATTCTGCTAATAATATTTTTGAATATATTACATACAGAAAACCCTTGAATATCAGTAAGGATGCAGATGAGAAGTGTTAGTGATAATGTAGCATAATGCACTCAGCTGTAGAATACTCAGAAAGCAACAATCTATCTGAAGTAGTGTCCACCTAAAAACTTAAGAGATTTTAGATTTTTTCTTGGACTTGTTTTTGGAGATTTTTTCCTTTTCCCTCTAGTCTGTGTTTAAAACCTCACAAAGTTAAGTAGCAGAGGGTTTATAAAGCACAGCAGCAATCGGCTTCCAAAATTCCTAACTTGATCACCCAAAAATGTGAAAAATGAGTCTAATAAGACCCGAAGTTTGCAGTAGATTGCTCTCTATGATGACCTGTACCATAACAATTTGGAATATAAAAGCCTCCAATCTTTTAATCTCCAAACTTATGCCTTCTGTGCTGTCTGAGGTACACACTTCATGGATGCTTCTCTTTCCACCTTCTATTGTAGCAGAGCATTTTTCTGGAAGTAAATGCCAAAGAGACCAGTTAGAGATGTGTTTTGTCTGAGATTGCTTCCTGTGCTAAGCCCAGGAGCACCCTCTAACTGACTGATCATCTAACTGAAAGATTCAGACGTCTATTACTTCCATTAAAAAAATTAGACATTCCAGACTTACAGCCCCACATACTATGCCAGAGTAAATGCCACCCTTTCTTAAGTTCTTCCTCTGAGAGGAAAATCTGTACACTTGCAATTAGTACAAGCCAGACATCAGCAAGCCAGGTCTTCAGCTGAAAGTCTGGAATTATCTTACAACGGCAGTAGGAGTATCTTGGTGATTGTCAGACGGGACTCATGGGACTGTCAGTGTTCAGCAGGACTTTGGCCAAAATAAGCACCAAGTAGACAATGCTCTTCAGTCACTGTAGCAAAATTCCAGCCCCCTACTCTCTCCTCATATATAATAAGCTTAATTTAAAGCATAAGAAAATAAAGTTTCAGATGAAACAAAGCTTTTCATTCAACCTATGGGGAGTTTTTTTCTGACAGGCAGAATGTAGAAAAGAGTAACACAAGAGAAGACTCATGAATGGCTCTAAGGAAAGAGACACGGGCTATCAGCATCATGTGCAAGGGATTGGCAACAGTCCGACATTCCAGTGAGTCCTCTGCCCCAGGGTTGTTCAGTGATCTTGCAAGTAACTCAGGCTGTATTTCTAAAACAGTGACCTTGAATTTGCAGTTCAAAAATCCCTGAGAGTTCATGGCCCTTTTCTGGAAATGTGGAGCTTACATGATAATTCTCAAGAAGCAGAAAGTTGATATGCTGCCATCTACAGCTTCACTGGAAAAAGATTTAAGCTCTGCTCGCTGAGAAGGATGAAAACTGCTGCTCTTCATTATCTGGTCTGACCATCTTCAGTAGTCATATGGATGCAGGAGAAAGTTTAAAGTAAATATAAGACTCAGCTGGCTGTGACTCAGCCTGGAAAAAAATAAAAAGGTATTATTGCTTATGAAAATAGCCAGAAAAGATAGGCAAAACTTTAGGGTGACTTTAGAGAGAAGCGTGGGAGCTGGTCTTTAGAGTCATATTGTACTCACAGCTGCTATTTGGAAAGAAAAGTGCAGCAATAGCCATCTGTTTTTCACTCTATTTCTTGTAATCCAGAATTCCACTTTTCAGGAGTAGACCTTACAATTTAAGGTCTTTTATGAATAAATCTCAGAGTTTCCACCATTAATGCCATGAGGTCTGTGACCTAGACTACTAGGACGGTAATTTTTATGGGGCTAAACCATAGGCTTACCCCAGAGCTAAGGCTAGTTGAGAATTCAGAAAATTATTTGTTACATGGCACCTCTTTCAAATTGTGCATGGTATAAGGGACCACACACTTGCAGTGGTTCTTCAAAGGTTACTATTTTGGTCACAGGCTTTGCCCTACAGTTCCACAAAGATGCTGAAAAAATGATTCTCCCTATTTCCATAATTGTACAGGTGTTATCCAAGAATTTCTGGTATGGTGATGGATTGAAGAACAAAGGAAAGGATGGGGCAGTATTTTGGATGGATTTGCCTGACATTTAGAGATTATTTTTTTTCTTTCAAACTAAAACAGTTATAATTTTATTTTATTTAGGACATGTTCAGATAATCAGAAATTTAAGGCAGTTAATAATAGTTATAAGATTAAGCTTTGTGTTATGAAGTGAGCTATAATTAGTTTTATGTATTTTTGGAAACCAGTGACCTGCAAATTTTGGGTAAGAGCTCTGGATCTTGACTACTGTATCAGGAAAACAACAGTATTTCAGTGTCAGGAAACTGTGAGAAAACACAATTTTTGCTTTGCTTAGAACAAAGTCTATTAAATTAATGCCTCTATTTGTTTTTAACCTAGTATATTTTCCCTTTCCTCCACTATCTCTTCTCCGTATGTAAAAGTATTGAACAGACATTATGTATTAGAAATTCTTAGCTAACAGAAAGTAGCATTAATAGTTGGAAGTGCCTTTACAAAGGAAATGTTTATCATTTTATAGATTGGATAGACTTGGACTGTAATCAAATACTCAAGATCATGAAGGAGACTCTTGAAATTGTTTAGAAATAAAGCTCTGAGCTACTTCCAGGCTACTGGCTGTTGTTGGTTTTGCCCTTTCCTAGATAATATCAGACAAATGAGGGAGTAATATGGAATAAGGCATCTAACTTTTAGACAAACTGAACCCTAAATTACATACAGCACTGACCAAGGAGACTTTATCCTTAAAAACAAAAAACGTGAGAAATCTGAGCTAGCTATTAGGAAGTGGCATAGAACTTTCTGCTTTCTACCCAAAGAAGGTGGCACAGTCAAGCAAATTATAACCTCCCATGAGGAACTGTGCTCTCTCTACCCGGCAACCTCTGTGGAAAGAGATGAGTTACCAGAGCCCAGCTTACATGCAGTCACTCGCAAAGCTACAGGCAGTGTACCAGTGGATGCTTAGACATATGCCCAACAACCCATTTTAAAGCCAAGAAGTTAGACATACACCCCAGTCAACCCCCTTCACAAGAGTTGGGGGAAAAAAAAAAACATATACCTGAAAACATTACTTTTAAGGATACCTGAGATCCAAAACTATAGGACAGAACTGAGGAAAGTTTTTTCCATTCCTTTACACAGAATCCAGGACTATGTGCACAATTACTTAAATATCTGATGGATCTAATAGATAGAGATTGTATGGTGAAATAAAATAACTGCATAAGCAAATTGATAAGAGATGGGCCAAACTTTGTGGCCATGAATGTTTCATACAAAACAAACTAATAACATTTTAAGAACAGCCAAATCAAATGTTACCTTCTATTTAACTGAAATGTTTTTAAAAGTGCAACAAACAACAACAAAATCTTACAAGCAAATTGAAATCATTTTGTCCATTGCTGTTTTTATTATTATTACTTATACTCTGTCAGTGGATCAGGATATTCATTTTTGTAATAGGTTTCATTTAGTCATTATAAGAAGAATGCATGGTCTGTGGGATGCTTTCCTCCTCCTGTGGACTTGCATAATGGGTATTGTGAGTCATCACCTGGTTGTACTGGAAGAGGTGCAGCAGAAAAGGATTTCTCTTATTGCCAGATAAATTCTTTGAAGTAGGATGGTTGCAAGCCTTTCTTCATGCCACACTTTTCTGCGAGGACTAATAGCAGCTGCCTAACTTCATCACTGCCTCTTTTGTTTGCTGCCTTTGGTTGATAGTCCACTGCCAGATCAAGAACCAGATGCCTCAGACATAGATGTTTTTATGTCTATCAGCATAATAGTTGGTTCCCATAGCTTCTCACACTGTTGAACCTGAAAAGGGGGCCAAGCTGAACACATCCAAAAACCTTCGCTTAATCCTAGTTCACATCAGCCAAATACATGTGGAATATAAAGCACTGGAGGCAGAAGGTAAGGATTAGGTTGAGTGCTGCCAGGGCTGTTCTGAAGAAGAGATCTCATTTAGGATCCATATCTGTCGATGATGCTCACATTTCTGATACTGTACATGGAAAGGTACAGATGTTTGGAAAGTTCCCAGAACTCAGCAAATTTATTCTCCAAAGACAGACAGCAAGACTTTCTTACCGGCCTTCTAGTTCCCTTTGGCTGACTTCACCAAATGAAAGGGTTTGGTCCTTTGGAGTAGACTTGTGTGGAGATTTGTGTAATGATGTGTTTGTGTTTCTTAAAGAAAAAAAAAAAAGAAAGAAAGAAAGAAAGAAAGAAAGTAAAAAAAAATCTCTGGGCAAAGTAGTTTATCCTGCAGATTTCTATTGTCCAAGCTAAATGTGGAAGGTTTGCAGAAAAGCTAGTCTCTACAAGACCACTGGGACGGTGAGGCCTAATTTTCTAAGAAGATGTGTTTTGGAGATGGATATTTCTGTACATTCTGAGGTGTCTAACGTGCATAAAGCTCAATTCTGTCATTGAAGTAATTAACAGAGGCTCTCTTCTAAGGAACCTGTCAGAACTTAATATCTCTGATATCTCCACTTCTCTAATTGTGGACTTAAATATTTTTAGACAAAGATTGGCCAAGAAAAAGAGTGAGAGATGAGTTAGCATGAGTCTTGTTTCCCAAAGAAAGATGGCTTCTATATATTCAAGTTCTGATAAAGCCCAGTTATTTGGTAACGAGAGACACAGTGACTACAACCAGACTGCTTTTACCAATTCAAGTAGTTGCTCATGCTTGTGAAATTTGGGTCAAATACATACTAGAACTCAAGAGTTAATATTCAGTGCTAACTAAAAAGAACATTATGATTACATAGGGAAAGATTTCTTTTTTCAGTTTTGTGGAAGATAGTCTTAGTCAGTGTAAACATGAGTGTGTGTTTCTTTCAGTCCCAGTGCACATCTTTTTAAAAACAAAGAAAAAGACGCATGGAAAATAATTTTGTAAATCAAAGATTGTTGTGATGAGCTTTCTGTTTTATTTCTTTTTGTTTTATACAAATGTTTTTAATATAAATTAGTAATGGAAAAATAAATTATATATATGCTTTAAATCTACTGAATCTTTTTTAACAAATTTAGCTTTAAAATCGAACAGCACTAAAAGTAAGATCCAATTTTTGTTTCTTTGTTTGTTTGTAATTATTTTGCTTGTGTTCTTTTCATTCACTGAGTAATTTCTACAGCATGCAGTAAGACTGGGATTGAGATCTAAGATAGTTATTTGAAAACAAAATAAAGTTATTTATACACACACTTGTACACATATAAATATAAGGTACAATTATTTTTATGTACGCAAGTATATAGCCCAGCAAACCTTAGCAAAGATCAAAATTTTCTTTTTTTACTTGTGCACTGCATCCTGTTGAAACAGTTTTAAAAAGGTATAATTCTGAACAGAGTTTGCAACGTGTATTGAGCATGTTGCAGCTATACATAACATCCTCCCAAGGTTCTGCAGATGTTACTTAGGTTTGCCAAACAGTTTCAACACTCTGGTTGAGGTCTTGAACTCAGGTTTGGCTGATCCAACGTAATCTACAAGTCCTCCTTGATGCAGAAAGGAAACTACACAAGTTTCAGATGCACTGGACAGCTAATCTTTCCCATAAACATTTATTTTCTTTTGGAATAACCCGTAGCCAAAAGTTACTCTCCCAGTACCATAGAGGGCTTCAGGAGAAGTTTATCAAAAGCATTCATGTGGGTAAACAGAGCTATGTATCAACATGCAACACTTGCTCTGTTGTACACAAGATAAAGACATTAGAAGGACTTAGATGAACAGGAAGAAATGTTAATCACCTCATCTTATCCATGCTATAAAAATCTACTCATTGTCAAGGACCTGGTTCAGCGCCTTGCAAACATAAATATCTAAAGAAAAATCACTAGGCTTCTGAGTAATTATTACTACTGCTTACTTACCTTCAATCTGTTGTATCATGCATTGCATTCTGATATGATAAAGGAGAACTTGAAGGAATATAGATAGTAAATAAGGATATAATCAAGTTAAAGAGCCATGAAGAAAAGACCATTCCATAAGTGTTTCCCAATGCTGCTTTTTAGCCCACAGAAAAGATAAGATAAAAACAGTATTAGTCAGATGCATTTTCACTCCCTTAAGTTTGTCAGCCACCCACGCAGTTCCCATTTCAGTAGAAGTAATATAACATGGTACCAGTAATGTTTTATCTCATCATATTTTTGAAGAGTAAATTCTCCACAGGGAAAAATTCTCTTGTGATACTGACCTTGCCAGTGAATGGGGTTTTCCTGACCATACAGTTTCACTCATCTATTTTGATACTTGTTTTGCTACAGAGTAAGCTCTCTGGAAGGATTCTTGTGAGTTCTTTGAAAAGTCCTCAGTCATTATCATCTTTTATACATTCAGTTCCATCAACCTGTGACAAAACGAGAATTCAGGAACAGTCAGATTGGAACAATGTCATACTTGGGAAAAACAACAAAAAAAAAAAGACAAGTTGCTCAAGATCACTTGGATTAACCATATAAATATATGCAAAAGGAAACCCAGAATCCAGATACAGGTACATACCACTGGTGGGAATTTAACTTTCTAAAGAGAGTTATTTTTGTCTCTGACTTCCTAATTTACATGATATAAAAGTCATTGTCTCCACTGCATTCAATGTCAAGTGAATTGGTTCCAAAAATACTAACCTAACTAACTGAGCCTGATACACAAAATACATCGAGTTACGGATTGTTTTCAAAAAGGAACATGGAATTTACCATTCAAAATGAGTCCTGAAAGAGAGCTAATTATGGCAAAATAATTAAGTGGAGAAACTGCATCCAGATCTTCCTAGTTACCAATTATTTCAAGAACAGCAACAGAGTTTCTGTACCTCTTTTTCCCTAGTATTTCTGTATGGTTTTCATTGCCCTATTTTCTAGGTTCATCCAGGCAGCCGAAATTGCTAAACCATCAAACTAAATAATGAAAAGGATGCAGGAAGCCAAAACAATCACTCAGGGAGACAGTTTACTTTTACATAGATTAGCAGATTTATCTTAACTTTCTTTCCATTAATGACCTCAGAGATCTTCAAAGATCTATAACAGCTGTAGTTTAAAATGCTTGTGATCACTGTAAATTAATGCTTCATTACTTATGATGATTTTCAAACTTCTGGCATAACACAGAGCTATAACCCTGTCAGTAAATTAGGGGAACGAGAATGAGGATTAAAATTTTAACTATAAAAGAACAACCTCAGAGCACATGAAAATAAAAGAGCTTTGTAGAAGCATCGAATTTATTGAATCGTGCATTTAATTTATCCAAAAATCTCTGAAAAAAATGTAATGTCTAATGAGAAGTATTTTTCTTACTATGAATAAATTCGAAATAATATTTTTTAAAGAGAAAATCTACAAGTGAACATTCTGATAGCCCTCATTTTACAGCTCTGAAGAGCTTATTTCCTATGTTAAGGTTGAGCTTAAAAATTACATATTTGGTTCACATACATGAATACATTCCCCTCTGCTCTTTTTGATTCAATTTATCAGATTGTGTCTGCAGTATTTGCCTCTACCAAATGGTTAGATCCATCATCACAGATTAGTGTGGCTGTCTGGGCTGTTGGCTGCCGTGGTGGCTTCCATTCCCAGACTCCTATTGCTTGAGTGTCACAAGACGGAGCCTTTGCCTTGTCGCTACCCTTTATCTCTGGGCTCACTTGTTCTTAGGGAGCAGCCCTGATATTGTTGCACCCTGAAACTCCTGCTTTCATGCACATCAGCTGTGTCGATATAGTGAATCTACCCTGGGTGTCCTCCAACTCCAGCAAGGATTTAAGAACTGAAAGTATGAGGCTGTTTTAATGTCAAGCATCAAATTCTGCACATGACAGAATTGGAGGCATTTGCAATCTCCAGTAACTATTGCAACTGAGAAATCTAATGTTTAGATAGACACTTCAGAAATATGGGTATTAACACAAAGAAATGTAATAGTTCTGAAATAGTACTTAAAGGAGTCAACTTTCAAAGAGCTGTTTGGTTCTTTCATGATGCCTGAACACTTAATCCTAAAAATAATTCAAAATGATTCATAGAACTTGGCCTGCTTTTGATGCAGTGAAATTTATCCTATAAGGTTTTAGGATTAGACTTTTCATTTTACATCACTAGCAGTTTCTTAGAAAGTTTTATAGATAGTTTATTTCTACTTAAGATTTTAAAATGAATGCTCTCTTCTCAGTACAGCAGGCTGGCTGCATGATAAAAGTGACCATGATACATATTGACAGAGCAGACTTCAAGGGACGCAGATTTTTAATTCAAGTTTCTTCTTATTAAAATGATATTAGATTTGCCACTGCATTGACTGAGGGGTGAATCTTGATTACTTCCTATGGAAAAATAAATCTGAAGATATGCAATAACAGACCAAATCTGACTAATCTAATAGTTGGTTCTAAACAGGACATAGTTTGAGCAATAATCCACATCACGTGCGGCCCAATATAATACAAAACATATAGTTAATAAACAGGGAATAAATATCCCATTTAGCATCATTATGTTAATGTTAAAATTCTTAACAAGAATTTAAATGCTTAGAATAGTGCTTAGAATTAGCCAGAAAAACTAAGTTTCCACTTACTTTATATGGATGCAACATGGGGATGAGGAGTCAAAAGAATTAGAAGAGCTCTGCTTTGTATAGATTGAGTAACTCATCAGAAGATAGATGTGTCTGAAAACCCTGCACATTCCAATGTTGCCTTAAATTCCTGTGTTCTTCATCTGTATAATGACTGGGATTCATAGTACTGTCTATAGTCATAAGTGTTCTAGTCACTGCTTTAAATAAAGGCTCCTAGAATGGTTATTTTAAAGATCTTTCTAAAGGAAAAGATGATTATTATCCAACTTACATTTAATTAAAACAAAAAACAAAAAACAGCAAAGTAAGTATTGTGGTGGTGAAAAGGTAGGATTCGTGGAAACTGACTTTAAAATGTGATGAGTTGCTAAAGTTTAATGTAGAAGAAACATGAATGTAGAATTTAAATTTGCCAGATATACTGGCAAATGACTGAGAGAAAGGGCTGTGATATGTTTAATTCAGTACCATGTGGAGAACAGCCAAGGGAGATTCTCAGCTTTGGGAGCAGGATGTTTTATTTTGATGAATTCTAACTGATAAGAACTAAATGTCATGGATGACTAGCTAAGAGATCTGATTTTACTATCAGATGTGTTTTACTGAGCCTGTAAATATATATATTTATAACCTGAAAAAATATCACCTTTTCTAAAGCTGTTGAGTAGAAATATTGCAACTTTACTGTCAAGGAATCTGTCCATCTGTCCATGGTTATATTATACCTGTGGTGCCTGTCCATGTTCACTTAAAATAAAAAGACAACAGGAGCAGCATAATAAAAAGATAAATTGAAGTATAAATATTACATTTCCGTTATATAAAGAATAAAGACACGTGGAATGTCCTGAAGTTAGTTGTGTTTACAACTCCAATTCAATTACCTTCTCATATAACCAATGAAAAGACATGAGGAGGTGTCTATCTCATGGATTAATCAAAAGTGGACTTACATCTCTGAAGGTGAGATTTGTCCATTTTGCTTCTCTAAGTGCTTGCTCTGCTGAATTGAACTTGATGCATTTCCTCTTCCACAACTCCCCAGTCTGCTGCCTGCTTTCCCCTTCCATCTATAAACCAGAATGATCTGCTTGATTACAGATCAAGGAGATCATGTCTTGGGATAACATACGAGCGGTCAATGAGTAATTTCACTATTTCTCTGGTTCAGTACTGTGCTGCCTTCACAACACATGTGAACAGCCTTCAGTAGGGGCCAGCCAAAGATCTCACAAGCACTGTCTTTTCTGGAGTGCAGAAGGCTGGAGTGATACACATTGCTGTCTTTGTTTCAAGTCAGTAAGGCATTTATCATAGAACGTCTCCCTTGCACTGGAGCAGAGAAGGAATGGCATTGCTCTAGAGTGACTTCACATAATTATGGTGGACTGATGCAAAATTGTCAAGGGTGCCAACAAAAGTTACATGAATTTCAGCAGTGAAGTTGGAAGCCAAGCTTCAGTAGACATCTTCAGCTTGTGCTTCTGAAACATCACTCTTCTAGGCTTTTAAGAACACCATAAAGGGTAATGGCGCTGCACTGTGCTAATTATATTCTGTGCTACAAAAGCTTTTTTCCAGACATTTCTTACTCACCAGTAGGAAAGAATACAATAAATCTACTTTGCTGCACTTAATGGGAAACTCTGGAGAGCTGACCAAAAGACCATAGAGGAGGGAATTTAAATTTGATTAATCAAACCACATTAAGACTTTCATCACCCCCATTCAATATTAAAATTTCTTAATATTACATATTTAATTGGCTTCCCAAGTAAATTTAACCATGCTCAGTGGGAATCATTTTAATACTGTTAAGAGTATTAACACTGGAAGTGAATGTGAGAAACCTAAATCACCCCACCGTTTTCCACTTGTGTCAGATGTCAGAAAAGGCAGAAAGTATTTAAATACTCTGTGCAAAAATCACAAGTCTATGTGTTAGAACCGAGATAATATTTCAAAATCCAGCGATTAACATATATACAGTTACTGAGTCTTTTGATGTTGTCAGATTCTCCCTGATGTCATGTTCAATTCTTCTTCCTCTGGATGTTTTTCATACATCTCAGTACTTGCAAGTATAGATAGAAGAAGAAATCTTTGTAGAAAACTCTGTTCTACTGTTAATTGTGCGTATTTTGGAGATGTTAGGAGAATTCTGTGTAAGAAAGTCATATGATAGCCCCACTATTTTATTTATTTATACATTTTTTTCTGTTGGGACATACTGAAATGAGAGGTGAAGAACTACCAAGAGTCATATCTGAATTGTGTAAGGATTTAGGATGTTATTAATATCAAAGTATCCGAACCACAACTCACGCAGATCTGGTCAATATTAGCTGAATAAATGTCTTATTATGGAGAGAAATTCTAAACCAGAAAAAATGTGCAATAAACCCTAACATAGAGCTGTACCACTATTTCATACAGGAGTTGATGGAAATTTTCTACAAATGACAGCTTGCAATTCACCACTTCTGTTATTTGCAGAATGACAAAAATATTTGCCTGAATCCAAGCCAAAGGTATGACTCAATAAAGATTCTTCCAGAATCAAAAGCCTGTGGACTTCTAGGAAAAAAAATAATGATTCAGATGATGGTGCTTATTATTCATCAATCACTAGTCAAAATTCTCCCATTTAAAATACTTCAGCCTCCTAATGTTCCCTTCCTCTCCTCAAGGACTAAAACAATCTGGTTATGATTTGAGTTTAGATGGTAAAAATAATAAAAAGAAACCAGTGAAAACTATAGCTGAAATAAGCTCCTAATGCACAATTTGCAACCCCATGGAAAGATAATTACATTGCCACCAATTTGAAGGAATCTGTGAATTCATGATGACAAAAAAAGCTAAAGATTTTGAAAAATATATTTATGATTAATAATTCAGAGTAATACATTAAAAAGGCACATATCTCAAGAAGTTACTTAAGAAACATGTTCAGAACATAATACTGACAGTAAAGAACATCTACTTCATGCAGTCTGAGTGGCAAGACAGTTTTTCTGTATTTGTAAACACAGTTCTAATTTACAGTTGGACTAGATGATCTTAGAGTTCTTTTCCAACCTTAATGATTCTAGGGTTCTATGAAACATGAACAGCCATTGCCTTTTTTTTTTTTTTTTTTTTTTTTTTTCCCATTCAGGAAGTCTGTTCACATTCATCGTGGTATTTAAATTTCAAACTCATTGATGTCTATTCTCCACATCTGCCCTACCATACATGTCTGTGTGAGAAAGACTATGAGGTCCAGGACACAGACCTGAACATCCAATTATGGTCATCTTTAACCTTGGGACATTTCAGTCCCAGGAAGCCTTTGCCTTTGCCCACTTAGCAACCTTCCAGGAGTTTGTATTATTCGGAATTATTATTCGGAAGGAGTCTGTTCCATGGACTATTCCCCATAGGACATTTAGAGAACTGGTTGAGGCAAGACAGCTTTCCTTTGCTTTACATTTGCTGTGGAGTTTGCCTTGGGGACCGACAACAATTCCACACCCTTAACGTGTGGATATTGCCATGGGTATGCATTTAAAAAGTAAACATCTGACTCATTAAAAGATTAGAAGACTGGGTAGACAGATATAAATATTTGATCACAGGTTTTCTAAATTAGGGTCTACATGTTAATTTTCACAACACATGACTTTCTACTTTAGTTACTTCTGATATCCTTAATATTTACCCATTTAAAGAAAACCATTCTTGAATTTGAAAAGGCGGCTGTACAATATAGTAGTAACTGGGGTGCAGGAATTAAACCCAAAGACATTTGGCTGACGTGCACTTGGACAATGTGGAATGGTTGTCACAATTCCCTGCTTAATTATAAGCTTGTTCTTGCAGCTGTTTAAAGGTAAAGGGACTTGAGAATATGTTTAAATACTTTGCAGAATAACAGTGGCCTGCAGAACTGGGACCTGGGAGCATTTCCACTGATTTCAGTGGGAATATTTGGATGTTGTATAGCTAAGCATGTGTGTAAATTTCACAGATTGGATCTTTAATAGAATTTCTCCTCTGAAGAAATGCTATTTTGTTTGAGACCATGTGGCAAAAGTAATTATATAGCAGACAATATAATATATCTCGTCATCTAAAGGAAATCATTATATATAAACAAAGCATAAATGCAAAACATACATATGATTTAAAGCAACTAAAGAGGTGATTTTCTAATCACTGAAAAAATTTTGCATTGCCTGATAAATACCTGTATTAAATTTTGCCTACAGCTTTTCAGCTTTTTCCATAATAGTCTCATCAAATCTCTCTGATCTGCCAAAACCCCCAAACATAAAACGCCAGAAATGGAGGCAGTGTTCTAAATAGCAAAAGTCAGTTTTGTTCATAAAGTAATATGGATATTATATTTTCTTCTCCCAAGAGAAAGTTTAGGAATATTGATATTGAAGAGTGGGTTCAAATATATATGCCAAATAAAGTATTTCCCCATGTATCATCACTGTCCAATGAAAAATAATAGTTCATCTGAAAAGCGGATTGTCTTCTATTAGAAGTGCATGTCCTTACAGTTTAACAGAACCCTTACCTTTCTATAAGCTACAGAGTGGAGGTTTTCAAGCACTTAACACCAAAAGAAGGAAAACCCTTCCTTTAAGTTTCGTATGCCAATGGATACAAACAGAATCAACAGAAAAAAAAATATCATCTTAAGAATTAAAATTTGAAAAAAATGTCATCCATACATCATCTCTAAGTATGCTGATTTCAGGGATAAATTATTTGGAAATTTCTAGATAAACATCTACAAGGAATAAAACATTTTATTCTTCCTAGGGAAAAGGAGGTGGACTAGATGTCCCCCTGCAGTCTTTTCTAGACATGATTATCAATGCATCTATAAGTATGTGCTTTGTCGAATAGCACAGTTATGTACAGAGATTTCAGTTCTGTTTCCTTGTATGGAGAGGAAAATGAGACATTTGAGACTTGTGCATGGTCTTTACATATAAATCCACAGCCATCTCATTCACTTGCTAATTAATTTCTGCATATGCTTTCCATTTGATTCTGTAAAGTCTACAAATCTGAGTCCCATCTGCTGAGATTATATGGAACACAATCTATAAAAAATACTGACGGGAAATGTATTGTATTATACTAACTTTGAAAAACAAATATTCTCCCTATGAGTCTACTAAAACTATGACCATTATGCATACCTCAACTAACAGAAATACCCAATGGGATTTGCATATGTAAATGAGGCACAATATATGTTATATGTATGTGTTATTGTGGGAAACTGTTCAGCTAGGCTACAACATACTAAGGTTTGCTTTGCAGTCATTCAAACTAAGATATACTAAACATCTGAAGATTAATTTTACACACATCATTTTTAATAAATATCTATTTAGCACATGAAAATTGTTGGTTATGTAGTTTATATGTGTTTTTAAGGAGCATACAAACAGGAGGGGAATCAACTCTTTGATAGACAACAGCAAGACAAGGGGAAATGGTTTTAAGTTGAGGGAGGGCAGATTCAGGTTGGATGTCAGGGGGAAGTTTTTTACTTTGAGAGTGGTGAGGTGCTGGAACAGGCTGCCCAGAGAGGTTGTGGATGCCCCGTCCTTAGAAGTATTGAAGGCCAGGTTGGATGGGGCCCTGGGCAGCCTGGTCTAGTATTAAAAGGGAGGTTGGTGGCCCTGCAT